>CANIUD010000809.1:0-127157 GCA_947470075.1 Closterium sp. Yama58-4 | reverse complement strand
CGCTATAGCACCCACCCCGCACAAGCCACCCGGGGGGTGTTCTATTTCGGCGGGTGGTATGTCCGGGTGATTACGGTAGTTCCCTAGCCTCCAAGCTCCGCATACGGTTGCTCCCACCGTTGCTATCTCCCCCCCCCCCCCACCCCCCTTCTCTCCCCCCCCCTCCCACCTCCGGATATGACGTCCTTGCCCCCTGTCCATCCAGCTAGGGTCGCCTACGAGGAGCAAGAGACGGGTCGAGGCAGCGCTTCTTAGCAGCGTTGAACACGAGGCCCTCGGGGCACTGGCACTGTGGCTGGCCCCCCTTCACAACGCACTGTGCACTTCCAAATCATTCTCACACATGGCTGTTGTGGGCACCACAGAGAGACAAACAATCCAGACATGAAGAAGGGGGGAATGGATTTTCAGGCATGGAGTCGAATGAAAGAATCACAAAAGAAGAGCTTGGGTGTCTCGCTCTATCTTACGGTATCTCTCTCTCTCGTTCATTGATTTCATCAGAATGAGCAAAGCACAAGCTAGCGTGCTTGGAGATCTTCTCTAATGTGCACGTGACACTCTTTACGTGAAGGGAAAATAACACCAGCGTAACGTGCATGCACTCGCACTTACTGATCTCACAGCCAACTGATAAAGCGAACGGATTCCTTTGACAGTCCTGAGTGCGGGAGAGGTAAGGATGGGAAAGAGCAAAGCTTAGGACGAGCTAGGGTCCATTCACACTACAACAACTACGAGACAGTCAAGCATTTCTGGTGATAGAAAAGTGCCGTACTATGTGATGCAAGCACATTGGAACAAACCATGCAGTTGCATGCATAACGCTCACTCCTTGATGGGGACGGGTAGGAACTGCCCTTCTTTGCAGGACGCGCAATGGTGAAGCCCAGCTTCTTCGTGCAGCCCGACTCGGCGTAGAACGACAAGCTCTTGCACATGGCGTTGCTAGGGGCGTCGCGGGAAGGCGAGGTGGGGTTGGAGGCATTCCACACGACGGTGATCTTGGCGGTGCCTTCGATGGTGACATACAGGTTGCCGCACGCACTGCTGCCACTGCCTGCTCTGCCGGCAGCGGCAAAAAGAAGGGCGGGCACAATGCTTCTGGAGCCTCCTTGCTGCAGCGCCACTGTCGTCCGCGCCAAGGGAGCTGACAGCCGTTCAAGGAGACGGGCAATGCCAGATCATGGCCGTTGAAGTTGCGTGACGATGATGGCGGTTTGGAGGCAGGACAGGAGAGAGGAGAGCAAGGGGGCAGACCAGACAGGGGGGAAGGCACGGGAGGAGTGAGGAGGGTGAACGTTTCCGGCCCTGCCTCTCAGCGGCGCCTCTCAGTGTCTCAAGGAATGTAACGATGAGACGATGAGATGCCTCAAGGAATGTAGTGCCTAAAGCTCACCAGTGAGACTGAAACGATGAGATGCCTCAAGAATGAAGCTACTGCTCACGAGTGCAGCACTCACCATAGCACGTCTTGTCAGCCTCGTTGAAGGCAAGGCCATTCTCGCAATAGCAGAAAAATCGTTAGGACCGAGAGTGGTGCAGGAACCCTCTAACCCACACACCCCGCTGCCGGCACACGGGTCTGCAGAGGAAGCGATGGTGACGCAGGGAGAGCAGGTTAAATGGTGACGCAGGGAGAGCAGGTTAAATGGTGACGCAGGGAGAGCAGGTTAAATGGTGACGCAGGGAGAGCAGGTTAAATGGTGACGCAGGGAGAGCAGGTTAAATGGTGACGCAGGGAGAGCAGGTTAAATGGGTGAAAATGTTGCTTATGATTGTGCACTCCCCCACACGCGCGCACACAACCCACAAACACCACTCACCACACACTAGCACTCACCCACACACTAGCACTCACCCACACACTAGCACTCACCCACACACTAGCACTCACCCACACACTAGCACTCACCCACACACTAGCACTCACCCACACACTAGCACTCACCCACACACTAGCACTCACCCACACACTAGCACTCACCCACACACTAGCACTCACCCACACACTAGCACTCACCCACACACTAGCACTCACCCACACACTAGCACTCACCCACACACTAGCACTCACCCACACACTAGCACTCACCCACACACTAGCACTCACCCACACACTAGCACTCACCCACCACACACACGTCTTGTGGTCATCGTCGAATACAAAACCGTCCTTGCACACGCACACGGGCATGTCTATATCAACAGTGCAGGTAGCTTCTCCACAGTCTTCGTTGGCACACAGGTCTGCACAGAAATCGTGATTGTTTCACGCAGGGGCGAAGAGGCACACACACCAGCACACAGGCAAGGTAGGGAAAGGGGGTTCAAACGAGTCAGTTTCTGCTATGATTGTGCGCCGCTGAACCAAACGCCAGCACTCATCCACACGCCAGCACTCATCCACACGCCAGCACTCATCCACACGCCAGCACTCATCCACACGCCAGCACTCATCCACACGCCAGCACTCATCCACACGCCAGCACTCATCCACACGCCAGCACTCATCCACACGCCAGCACTCATCCACACGCCAGCACTCATCCACACGCCAGCACTCATCCACACGCCAGCACTCATCCACACGCCAGCACTCATCCACACGCCAGCACTCATCCACACGCCAGCACTCATCCACACGCCAGCACTCATCCACACGCCAGCACTCATCCACACGCCAGCACTCATCCACACGCCAGCACTCATCCACACGCCAGCACTCATCCACACGCCAGCACTCATCCACACGCCAGCACTCATCCACACGCCAGCACTCATCCACACGCCAGCACTCATCCACACGCCAGCACTCATCCACACGCCAGCACTCATCCACACGCCAGCACTCATCCACACGCCAGCACTCATCCACACGCCAGCACTCATCCACACGCCAGCACTCATCCACACGCCAGCACTCATCCACACGCCAGCACTCATCCACACGCCAGCACTCATCCACACGCCAGCACTCATCCACACGCCAGCACTCATCCACACGCCAGCACTCATCCACACGCCAGCACTCATCCACACGCCAGCACTCATCCACACGCCAGCACTCATCCACACGCCAGCACTCATCCACACGCCAGCACTCATCCACACGCCAGCACTCATCCACACGCCAGCACTCATCCACACGCCAGCACTCATCCACACGCCAGCACTCATCCACACGCCAGCACTCATCCACACGCCAGCACTCATCCACACGCCAGCACTCATCCACACGCCAGCACTCATCCACACGCCAGCACTCATCCACACGCCAGCACTCATCCACGCGCCAGCACCACAAGCCTTCTGCCAGTGGCGTGTGGCAGTCAGCCTACTCACCTTCAGCGGCGCTGGCGTGGGTCGCGAGGAAGCTGATGGCAACGACACCAGCGACGACCGCGGCAAGGCCACACTGGCCGGACAGGCGCGTGTAGCGAATCATGGCGACAGGAGTCGGCGCGGGGAACGGGAAGTTGGGTTTTTGAGGCGCGTCCAAAGGCGGCCCGAGAAACGGGAAGAGTGGGATGACGATGACGTGGCGATGGCAACGAGCTTCAGGCCCGAGTTGAACCGCCGGGATGGGACTGACGACGCTGGCACTCGCGATGAGGTGAGATTGGGCGGGACCTGCCACTGAGACGATGCGACTGAGAAGGTGCCACTGAGACGATGCCACTCAAGGTGCGACCGAGAAGATGCGATTGAAAAGGTGCGACTGAGAAGATGCGATTGAAAAGGTGCGATTAAGAAAGTGCCACTGAGAAGGGAGGAGACGAAGGCGCGCAATGAGCGAGGAGCGGTGGGAGAATGTGATTGAGCCCTCGGGAGCGGGCGTCGATTTATATTCAGAGCGAGTGGTCAATCGCACATGATGAATTATTATTCCTCGAAATTGGCTCGTGGATCATGTAACGAGTTTCGTCACGGAAGAAGGATAGGAGGAGAGGAGGGGTGGGGGTGAGGGGGAGGAGAGGAGGACGGGAGGGGGTGAGGGGAGGAGAGGAAGCTCAAGGGGATCGGCACTGCGCCGAGGCCCGGAAACGCGCATTCGGTGGACTTTAGGACTAGATGATGATGGTGTTGCGGCAGCGAGAAGGTCGACCAAGGGTGTGGCGAGTGTCGTCATGGTGGGCACAAGGGGGAGGAACGCGAATGAGTGGACGAGGGGAGCGGCGATGACATGACGGGGAAAGCCGTTCGGGAGGCGCGAGCGTGCGGCTAGTGAACGCGTTAAGTTGGCCAATCCCAATGCACAAAGGCGTGCTTCAAACTCTGGCTGGCCGCAGCGCAAACAAGCTTCTGCCTCGAGTATCAGTACCCAGCTCGAGTAGAGAGTTGCGACAAGTGCGGGAGTTGCGGAGAGTGATCCCTTGGATGAACGCGTTCAAGTTTGCGGTGGTGGTCGAAAAAAGGCTCAGAAGCGGACGTGGTTGAATACGGTCAATTACGTTTAGGCGCGGTTTTCGGCTCTTACCACATTGCGCACCAGGATGAACCATTCAAAACGAATTGGAACGTGTTTCGTAACGTCCTTCAATTGTTTTTCATATACCCTATATTTTTGTTACAGGTGCAATGATCTAAATCGAGAAAATTGCACTCGGGCGTCAACCGAGTACAAATTATGAGCGAAGGCATGGGAAAATACCTATACGAAACATGCAAGTGGTTACGCGGTGCGTGCAAGCTACCTAGTGCGATGCTGGCATCAAGGTTCGGGCTAGTCCCGAAGCGTAGGCTGACACGGCCGGGCCAACAGTGCATGGTTTGGTGAATAATGCACGCGAAGGTTGGCGAAGCCCCGTTAGCAGTAACGGGCGAACAACGGCTGCTGCTGTACGCGGTATTGAAGCACGCCGTAAAGAATGGTGGAAAAATCCTTACACTACCCACCCCCTGAAAAAACCTTCTCTGCTACGCGAGTGCATGTATACCACGAAAATCCCAGCTCCTCAGGTACACTTGCAGGGCAGGGTGGTTTTCGATGTTGGCCAGGGGCACCTAGCTGTATTTGGTCGGGATGCGGTCCTTCCAGCGAACGAGGAACTCGATCCTCCTGATTCCTGCGGGGTAGCGAATCCGATGGCTTAGTTTTTTTTCGGGGTCGACGATCGGCTCCGATGCAGGTCGAGTCATTGACGGTGGGCGATTGCGTGGCAGTTGGCTTGTGGTGGGGATGTACGGGTGGAGCAGGCTGACATGGAACGATGGGCTAATGTACCAGTCTAACGGTAACAGTAGGTGTCAAAACATGATAATGGTTATGTTGCGTAGGCTATAGTGGGGTAACCCTTAAAGGGTACAACCCAATTAGGGCTAGTACTTGTATTCATCTTGTTCTCAATGCCATCATTCTCGTTCAGTATTTTGACATGGTTTCAGAGCAGGTCCTATTCCACGACCGTTTTTTTAGGGCCCACCGAAGAGTACCCTGCCCGTCGCGCTGCCCCACTAGTCGCGTTGCCCTACCTTGCCCTTCCCTGCGTTGCGCCGCCCCGCGCACGCCCTGCCCTGCGTCGCGCCGCCCCGCGCACGCCCTGCCCTGCGTCGCGCCGCCCGCGCACGCCCTGCCCTGCCCGTCGCATCATCCTAGGGCCCGTGCGCCGCCTTGATCTGCCCGTTTCCCCCCGTGTCCGCGTGCCGCCCTGCTGGCAGCGCACCACCCTGCCCTGGCCGCACGCCGCCCTTCCCCGGCCGCGCGCCGCCCCGCCCTGGCTTGCGCGCCTCCCTAGTGCCCGCGCGTCGCCCCGAACAGACTTGCGTGCCTCCCTGCTTCCTGCGCGCCGCCCTGCCTTGCCTGCGTGTTGCCCTGCTGGTTGTGCGCCACCCTGCTCTGCCCGTTATGGCCTCTATGTTCTCACCTTCGATTCTGAGGGCCGTCCGATCCAGTTTGAGACCTGGCTAGACGACTTACAGCTGTACCTACTGAGCGAGTCTAAGGACAGTGTCTCCTTATTTGACCACACGTCTAGGAGCTCTCTCGCCCCCCCCGAGACAGCTGACAGTGCGACTCGCTCACAGTGGCTTACCCGTGACGCTACTGCTCGCCTCGCCGTTCGCAACCACCTGCCGTTAGCCAAACGCGTGCACTCCTCCCCTGCCACTGCTGCTCTAGGCCGACTCATACTGCCCTACCTCTTTCCTGAGCTGTCGGCCTTGTCCACAGTCGACGACCTCATCATACACCTTCTCATGGCACTCCTCGCACTCCCTTCTTTGAGGGGTGTTCCCCCTCCCCCCTTGCCCCCTCTGTCGCTTCTGCTGCTGCTGTTGACTTCCTTGGTGCTGCTTCTGCTCCTAGTGGGAGGCGCCACAGCGGCAAGGGCAAGGGAGGCAAGAGTGGTGGGGGTGGCGGCAGTGGAGGCGGTGGTGGTGGCGGTGGTGGTGGTGGTGGTGGTGGTGGTGGTGGTGGTGGTGGTGGAAGTGGTGGTGGGAGTTGAGGCGTCGGTGGCGGCGGTGGTGGTAGCGGTGGGAGTGGTGGCGGCGGTGGTGGCAGCAGTGGGAGTGGTGGCGGCGGCAGTGGTGGCGGTCGGGGTGGAGCGGTCCAGAGGGGAGGTTCTGGTGGTGGCCAGAGGCAGCAGCAGCAGCGTCCCCATGAGACCCTCAGCTTCGTGAGTGGTTTGCTCAGCGTGGGGCGTCTGGGGGTAGTGTTCGCTGCCCGTACGTCATTCGCACATGTGATCGGGCTGGTCAGGCATGCGGGAAGGTTGGTCACACTCAGTACCGCTGCTTCTGCCGTCCTGACGACGCCTGGCGCGCAGAGTTTGGCGACGAGGCTGAACTCCCCCGCTGGCGAGAGCTGCTTAGGACCGATGTGGATATCTTTGCTCTTGACTATGATGCTATTCTTGCTGCCATGTATGCTTTGACTGTTAGTGCTGAGGGTGACTGTTACCTGTGTGTGCCGCCCGACCCAGGTATAGAGGCTGCTGCTCTAGGTGCTAGTGCGCCTGCTCTCTCTGGTACTGCGCCTGCTGAGGCCTTGCACACCTTCACGCTTGACTCAGGTGCTTCCCGCTGCTTATTTTGCGACAGTACTACAGTCACACCACTCCCTGCACCTGTTGCAGTCTCTCTGGCTGACCCCTCAGGGGGCCCAGTTCTTGCACGTTCCTCCACTATTCTCCCGTGTCCGGCGGTTCCGTGTGGCTCATTTTCCGGTCTTCACCTCCCCTCGTTCTCTACGAACTTGATGAGTACCACTGCCCTCCAAGATGAGATGGTCACTACCACCACTCCTGGGGGTCAGCGTGTGTCGATCTGCACGTGTGCACGGATGGGCCGTCACCTGGCCACGTTCACCCGTCGGCCTCAGTCGAGCCTGTACACACTGACTACTGAGCCTGCTCAGGTGGCTGTGTCTGGTCAGGTGTTCGCGTCAGGTCAGGTAGCAGCCCCCTGTTCGTGTCGCCTCCTCACGCACCACACTCTCCTTTAGCACCACCGCCCTGGTCATCCCTCCCTGCCACGCCTCCGTGGCATGCACTCCCGCCTCCTTGTCTCTGGTCTTCCCAGGTCTCTGCCTTCCCTCCCGCCCTCGCCTGTGCCACCCTGCCTTCCTTGCGTTGAGGGGCGGCAGCGCGCCGCTCCTCACTCCTCCTCGTTTCCCCCGACGACTGCTCCCCTGCTGACTCTCCATATGGATGTGTGGGGCCCAGCCCTCGTCAATGGACAGGACCGCGAGCGATACTTTCTGCTGGTTGTTGACGACTACTCGTGTTACACCACGGTCTTCCCCTTGTGCAGCAAGGGGGAGGTCCCTTCTGTCTTTCTCCCTTGGATCCGCGCTGTCCGTCTCCAGCTCCGCGAGCGGTTCCGCCAGGACCTTCCTGTCCTGCATCTGCACTCTGACAGAGGTGGTGAGTTCTCCTCCCACCTCCTACAGGACTTTTGTCGTGGGGAGGGCATCCTCCAGTCGTTCACGCTTCCGGCCTCCCCGCAGCAGAATGGGGTTACTGAGCGCCGCATTGGCTTAGTCATGGATGCTCCCCATTTTCCGTGGCCGTTTGCGGTCCGGTACGCTGCGCATCAGCTCAACCTCTGGCCCCGTGTCTCCTTGCCGGAGACCTCGCCTACACTGCGTTGGATGGGGAAGGTTGGCGATGCGTCGGTGTTCCGGGTCTGGGGCTCTTGTGCCTTTGTCCGCGATACCACCGCGGACAAGCTCTCCTCTCGCGCCTTTCCCTCCGTCTTCCTTGGCTTTCCCCCTGACGCGCCTGGCTGGCAGTTTTACCACCCCACCACGTGCCATGTTCTGTCCTCTCATGACGTCATGTTTGATGAGTCGGTTCCCTTTTATCGTTTCTTCCCCTACCGCACTGCCCCTCCCCCCCCCCCCCCCCCCCCCCCCCTGCCGCTCTTCCTCGCTCTTCCAGTGACCTCGACAGGCTCAACCAGGGGAGAGGGGTCTACCTGGGAAACACCTGAAGGAGCAGGACCCTGAGGGGAGAGGGGTTCTACCGGGGGCGGACCTGGAGCGAGGAAGCGCGCGGGGGGGGGGGGGGGGGGGGGGGAAGGGGGGCAGCGCGGTAGGGGAAGAGACGGTAAAAGGGAACCGACTCGTCAAACGTGTTGTCCTGAGAGGACAGAACACGGCGCGATGTGGGGTGGTAAAACTGCCGGCCAGGCGCGTCAGTAGGGAAGCCAAGGAAGACGCAGGGAATGGCGCGAGCGGAGAGCTTGTCCGTGGTGGTATCGCGGACAAAGGCACGAGAGCCCCAGACCCGGAAACGTGACGCATCGCCAACCTTCCCCGTCCAACGCAGTGTGGGCGAAGTCTCCGGCAAGGAGACACGGGGTCAGAGGTTGAGCTGATGCGCAGCGTACCGGACCGCAAACGGCCACAGAAAATGGGGAGCAGCCGCATGGATCATGGAGGTGCGAGCGATCTCCATGACTAGGCCAATGCGGCGCTCAGCAACCCCATTCCGCTGCGGAGAGGCCGGAAGCGTGAACGACTAGAGGATGCCCTCCCCCTGACAAAAGTCCTGCAAGAGGTCGGAGGAAAACTCACCACCTCTGTCAGAGTGCAGACGTAGGACGGGAAAGTCCGTCTGGAAACGGTCGCGGAGCTGGAGACGAACAGCGCGGATCCAAGGGATCAAGACAGCAGGGACTTCACCCTTGCTGCGCAAGGGGAAGACCGTGGTGTACCGCGAGTAGTCGTCAACAACCAGCAGAAAGTACTGCTCGCGGCCCTGTCCCCGGACGCGGGCTGGGCCCCACACGTCCATGTGGAGAGTCTGCAGGGGAGCGTCTGTCGGGGGAAACGAGGAGGAGTGAGGAGCGGCGCGCTGCCGCCCCTCGACACAAGGGAGACACGGCGGGGCAGGCGAGCGTGGGAGCGACGGCAGCGACTGGGGAAGACCAGAGACAAGCAGACGGGAGTGCATGCCACGGAGGCGTGGCAGAGAGGGGTGACCAAGGCGGTGGTGCCAGAGGAGAGTCTGGTGCGACAGGCGACGACACAAGCAAGGGGCAGACTGCAGTCCGGACAAGGACACCTGACCAGTAGCAGCAACCTGGGGAGACCCGACAGTCAGGGTGTACAGACTCGACCCAGGCCGACGGGTGAACGTGGCCAGGTGGCGGCCCGTGCGGGCACACGTGCAGATCGCCACACGACGTCCTCCAGGGGTGAAGGTGTCAACCCACTCATCCTGGATGACGGCGTTACTCACCAGGTTCGTGGAGAACGAGGGGAGGTGGAGACCTGTAAGTGAGCCAGACGGGACCGCCGGACAGGGGAGGACAGTGGAGGAACGAGCAAGGACAGGTTCCCCAGAGGGGTAAGCAAGGGAGACGGGAACCGGTGCAGAGAGCGGTGTGACTGTGGTGCTGTCGCGGAAGAAGCAGCGGGAGGCACCTGAGTCTAGCGTGAAAGTGTACAAGGCCTCAGTAGGCGCAGTACCTTAGAGAGCAGACTCACTAGCACCTAGAGCAGCAGACTCACAAGCACCAAGGGCAACAGACTCACAAGCACCTGGAGCAGCAGCCTCTATACCAGGGTCTGGCGGAACACACAGGTAACAGTCACCCTCATCACTAATAGTCAATGCATACATGGCAGCAAGGATAGCATCATAGTCAAGATCAAAGATCTCTACTCCCCTCCAAAGCAGCTCAGCCCAGTTGGTCATCTCAGAGCAGTCAGGAAACTGAGCACGCCAGGCACCACTAAGGCGGGAAAAGCAGCGGTGCTGGGTGTGCAACCTCCCGAAGGTCTAACCAGCACGCTCACCCGTACGAATGACATACGGGCAGGTACCACCACCCCCAGGCGACTGACGCTGCGCGTACCACTCACGAAGGTCCTGCGGCGTACGGGGCAGGCGCTGGCGCTGCTGCTGCTGTGCCTGGCTGCCTGTAAAGCCGCTGTGCCGGGCCGCACCACTGCGTCCACCGCCACCGACGCCGCTGCCACTCCCACCGCCGCCACCTCCGCCGCTGCCACCCCCACTGCCGCCACCACCACCGACCCCAACACCCCCACCCCCACCCCCGCCGCTCCCACCACCCCCGCCGCCACCACCCGAGCCTCCACCACCGCCTCCACCCCCACCACCCCCACCACCCTTGCCGCCCTTCCCCTTGCCGCTGCGGCGCCTGCCACTGGAAGCAGACGCAACCCCAACCTCCTCAGCACCAAGGAGGTCGACAGCAGCAGCAGTGGCGACAGAGGGGAGGAGGGGAGAGGGGGAACACCCCTCGAAGAAGGGGGTGCGAGGAGTGCCTCGAGAAGCGCCTATAGTGAGCTCAGTGGGGTCCATGGCGAGGAAGGTGTCCCTGACAGCGCGAAGAGAGTCAGGGAGGCGAGTGACTAGGAGATAGAGGGTGTAGTGGATAGGGGGAGGGTTCTTGGTGAGGAAGTCGGCAGGGGTCGCAGCACGCACCCGAGTGTCGCTAGTGCGGAGGTGGGTGATGAGATCAGCGACTGTAGGAAAGGCGGACAGGTCAGGAAAGAGGTAGGGCAGGATAAGACGGCCTAGCGCAGCAGTGGCAGGCGAGCTGTAGCGAGCTACGACTGCGTCGAACAGGTCCTTGGCGGTTTTCTGTTGGCTAAAGTGCGCGCGCTCGGCTTACGGTAGGTGGTTGCGCACAGCTAGGCGGGCAGCAGCGTCGCGAATAAGCCACTGGTCACGAGTGTCAGCGTCAGCAGTGTCTGCAGGGGCGGCAGCGCTACCAGACGTATGAGCGAACAGGGACACACGATCCTTAGACTCGCACTGAAGGTAGAGCCTAAGGTCGTCTAACCAGGTTTCAAATTCGATCGGGCGGCCCTCTGCGTCAAAGGTGAGAACATTGTAAGTCGCCATGGGCAAAGGGCAAGCGGCAGGATGCGTGCACAGGGCAGAAGGAGGCGGCGCTCACTGGGTTAGGGGCAGCCGGCAGGGGAGGAAG
This sequence comes from Closterium sp. Yama58-4, assembly GCA_947470075.1. Lineage (NCBI taxonomy): Eukaryota > Viridiplantae > Streptophyta > Zygnematophyceae > Desmidiales > Closteriaceae > Closterium > Closterium sp. Yama58-4. Next base: position 115,751 of record CANIUD010000809.1, on the reverse strand, counting down.
CGGACTGCACACACATGCAGGGTAGGGAGTGCGGCGGGCAGGCTGCGCACGGGCAGGGCAGGGCAGGCTGCGCACGGGCAGGGCAGAGCGCGGCTGCGGGTTGCGCACGGCAGGGCAGGGTGGCGCGGCGGTGGACTGCGCACGGCAGGGCAGGGTGGCGCGGCGGTGGGCTGCGCACGGGCAGGGCAGGGAGGCGCGGCGGCTGGCTGCGCACGGGCAGGGCAGGTGGCGCGGCTGTGGGCTGCGCACGAGCAGGGCAGGTGGCGCGGCGGCGGGCTGCGCACGGGCAGAGCAGGTGGCGCGGCGGCGGGCTGCCCACGGGCAGGGCAGTGCGCGGCGACGGGCGGCGCACGGACAGGACAGGCGCGCGGGCGGCGGGGCGACGCGACAGCAGCGCGACGCGGCCAGCAGTGCGCGCGGGGTGGGGCAGGCAGAGCAGTGCGCTAAAAAAAATTCGCGCTGCAGCAGTGGCGCGTGGCTGACAGGGGCAGCGCGACTCGGGGTAGGGCAGTGGGGTAACGTGGTAACAGGTGGTCCCTATGAAAAGCTTAGGCCCTAAGGACCCATGGCTCTTAATACCATGTCAAGATAATAGACTAGAATAGGATGAACTAAGGCAAGAATGTGATACAAGTATGAAACCCTAAAGGGGTTGTACCCCTTAGTGGCTACCCCACTGTAGCCTACAACATACAAACAACAAATATAGTTTGACAGTTGTTTCATGTAACAGTTGAATGATTCAAGACCTATGCTATTCAGCTCCCCCACATGCTAGGCAGGGGATGCGGTAGCATAGGGTCTGGGTCAATTAACTGTTACGCATTTCCATCATGCTATGCATTCATTTCACTATATTGGACCGAAGTATATACCGGTACTACCGGTACATTCACCACAGTAGCATATATCAGAATCACTAGGCAAGAATGAATGAACTAGCAGAAGTTTGAGTACAAATATGAAACCCTAGTTGGGGTTGTACCCCATATTGGCCTACCAACATATAACACACTGCATTATATTTATGCATTTTACATCATATCCATCATTATACTTCGATTATGCATAACATCGCCCGTCATATGCATTACGAAATGAACAACTATGCATTCAAAGTAACATCGTTTTAGTAACGCATGTTCATATTTCGTCCGTATAGTATACCGTATGGCCCCGGATATAGGCGCCGTCCGATTAAAGGTGCCGGCGCTTCTATCTGGAGCATGGCGCTTATGGCCGGAACTTGATTATAAGCGCCCCCCTTGTAAACCCCTGATTTATTATAAGCGCATGCATAATTTTATTTTTTCAATCCTGATTAAAACGGTAGCGAATCTCAACTTCCAAGCGAGTCAGCACCCATTTTCACCTTGTTTGACTTTCGAGGTCCTGACTGGTTGCGCGTCCAGTCAGGACGAGGTGGCACGCGGGCAAATTGATGTGCCAAATGCTCTGTTCAGCGTCAGAGAATCGCCCTCGCGCGATTCTGATTCAGGAAGCTGTAAAATTTCGACTCGATTGAACTTACTTGACAAAAATGTACAGTTTGGTGCGTTTAAGTTATAATTCTATATTTGTCATTATATAAGCGCCGGCGCTTATGGCCGATACTCAATTAACCCCCCCCCCCCCCCCCCCCCCCCCAAAAAAAACTGATTTTATTATAAGCGCATATGCGCTTCTATCCGGGGTGATACGGTGGTTCATCCAAACTAGGAAATGAGAACGAAGTGCTAATTGCAGGGCCTCATATTCGTTTTTAGCTTGGCTGATACGTCAGCCTTAGCAAGCTACCCTAGGCTGATCTATCAGAGTTGGGTGTAACAAAAAAGCTGAACTTTCAGACAAGTCCTTAAAAAAACGCTGACTAATCAGCCTCTCTAAAAAACGAAGGCTGATCTAAGTTTCAGCACTTTTATTCATACGATGTAGCATGTGACATTACACTACACTACACTAATGACACTACACTACGTCAGCTGCTCAAGGCACTACAGTACATGGATAAGCACTACACAGTCTACACTACATGAAGTTAGCTGCTCATTTCATCATCTTCATCACTAGAACTACCTCATGCATCTCCTACTGGCTCCTCATCATCTTCATCTATTGGCTCCTCATGCTTGCCCTTCTTGTCGCCTAGGGTCGAGGTGAAGATGGGGGCATTACTGAAAGGCTTGCGCTTTCTGTAACTCCGCCAAATCTCAACTACCTCATCGTAGTTGGGCTCGTACTGCATGAGGGACAGACACATGAGGTCCCCCAGTCTCGCGTCCTTGATCCCCCCCCGCCGCCATGTCTTATTCACGTTCTGCCGGGTGAATCCCCTTTCACACTCCACTGTGCTGAGGGGAATCACAGCCACCACCACCCAGAGCTGCACCAGATTGGGGTAGCTCTCCCGCCAGTCTGGCGTCTTCAGGATCGCCGTCGGACCGCTGTGGAAGCCCCGCTCTTCCTTGGGGGCACACGCAAGGACTGAACAGAAGAGGCGAAGCTCCTTGACTGCCTGCCTCTTTTTGATGCCTGGTGGAAGGGAGGGAGGCAGGGTTCAGAAGAGACAAAGGAGCAAACTGAACCAAAGGATTGTCATTCAAACATATGGATGAAGTCATGACTTGACAAGTTAGGCTTAACGAACCTGGCAAAATCTCCTCACGGTCCTGAGCCTTGAACATCGTCACCAGCGAGTTGAGCCACTCCTGGCAACGCGCATTCCGCTCGGACTTGCCCTGTGGCCATGCATCAGGAGTGAAGAGGCGGACTCCTGAAAGCGAGTCGAGATCACCGAGCCGACCCTCCAGGTTCGCCACGATCCGTTCCGCGAACTCGGTGCACAACTGGATGCAGCCGTCGTGGTCTTCCGGGCCGCTGTACGAGTCCACGGGCTCGTCGTGAAGGGTGAACGTGACTGTAGATGGCCGGCCGTCACTGTCGACACCTTCCACCTTCACTTCGCGGCTACACCCCGGGCCATGGCGCTCCAGGAAAGGTGACAGCCACTGGCTGCTGCCACCGCCGAAGTCATCGCCGCAGTCCACGTAGCGGCTCTCGATGTGATGCGTGGTCCGCTTGATCTGCGCATGCAAAGACACCAGATCAAGCTGGACAGACGAAGGCATACAGTGACAATGTTAGTGACGGCCGAAATAGGGTTACATGCATGGGGAAAATCGCACCACCTCACCTGTCTCCGCTGGAAGGTCTTGTTCAAGATGTTGAGCTGCTCAAGCACATCTGCCAGGAAGTAAAGGAAGAAGTGAAAACGATAGGAGCTTGCCAGCGCGAACATTTTGCTGTTAAGCTCCTTCAGCAGCACAATCACTGCCGGCAAGACAGCGACCAGGCGACGGACGGCATCCCCCCGTGACAGCCACCGAACGGAGTGGATGCCTTGCACTTCAAGGCTTGTTTCGGTGATGACCTCTTGCAGGTCCATGAACCGTGCGTGGCGCGGTCCCGACCGACCAAGCAAATCTGCCACAGCCCGGATAAGATCGTCGACCATGTCGAAGACGGGGAGCTCCTCTGCCGCATCCTTCGCTGCAAGTGCTTCCCTGCAAGTGGAACACATCACACGGGGGAAATCAGATATGTCCTAAACAGACAGTGGAAACGGGATGGAAACTGAACCGCATAGCTCACTAACCTGTGCGCGATGCAGTGAACGGAGACAAGGTGCGGGATTTTCTGTCGCAGTCGGACAACCAATCCGGCCTTAGTCCCCATCATCACTCGTGCGCCGTCGGTGCAAATGCCGGAAATCCTCTGCAGGTCGACACCGACGGCCTGCAAGTGGGAAAGCAGGACGCTCAGAAGAGATGAAGCGTCCGCCTTTTCCACCGTGATTAGCTGCATAAACTCGGTCACGAGCACGTTGTCGCGAATTAACGAGGCGTACAGGATCATGTGCTTCCCCCTGAGCCGATCCGTGCTTTCATCGATGCAGATGCCGATGAAAGGGCTTGTCAGGATGTGCTCTAGCTGAGTTGTCTGTAGCCAGGTAGCAAGGGCCTGCGTGAGCTCACCGAAGCCGTACCTGCCCACAGGGAAACAGAAAACAGGAGATTAGAAGTAGGTTAATGTACAAACATCACAACACACCAACAAAATACAGGGGGAAGGTGTACTCACGTTGTGTAGTAGGTGCCATATCCCTTCTTTGGGAAGCCTTGAACCCCCTTGCGCGCGAGGTACTGCACCAGCTTTACCCATGTTCCCATGGGCGCATCGCATGAACTGACGAACAGCATGGAGTCGAGCAACGCCACGACTCGGTTCTTCTCAGCATCGACGGCGGCTCGATGTTGGTCGATTCGTGGCTGCTTCGAGGCCGCGTTCAGCAGGGCCTCCTGCTTCTCCATCGCAAGCTTGTGTTTCGTTGTGCCGGCGTGCTTGCGAAACGCCTGCGTCTGCACGTCGGTGGCCCCGCTCCCTGTCTGGCCACAACGTCCTCTGAGTCCGGCATGCTTGGTGCAGACACTGCACTTAAAAGCTGGGAAACCAGATTTAGATTTGGTTAGCACAAGCCACGGGAACCTCTCAGACCACCTATTTTTGTACTTCAAGAGAGCGTCTGCATAGACTGCTTCAACTGCTTCCGAAAGGTCAACGAGCAATGATGGATGAGGGGATGAGTTGGTCACGACAGGTTGCTCGACGGCGGTGCTGGAAGAAGGCTTTGCCCAGATCAGCGTCGCCTGCTTCAGTTTGAAGTTGCGCGTTGCAGGCGACTCGACAACCACTGTGTCGGAGACGGCAGCAGGCGCAGCAGGTTCACTCCGGATGGAGTCCGGGCTTGTAGATGGCGGTGGGTGGTCGCGGTTCACCCTCTCAACTGGAGCAGGCTTTGTTGTAGGAGGCCTGGTAGCGTGGAGACCAGTGCCTAGCGAGCGCAGGAGCATATCAAGCCCCGTCGTGGCTTCCTCTAGGCCGTCAAGTTCACGGTCGGAGCCACAAAAGAAGGCCCTCTCCTTCTCACCACCCAACTGCAACGCGGCGCGACGTGGGGGCACCATGCACGCACTTGAGGTGGGTGTCTTGTCGTGAGTGAGTGCAGTGCTTTGCTGTGTTGCACTGGTGGTGGGTGATTGGCCCATAAGGGATGTGATTGGTTAAACAACCAGTCCCATCACTTACAGCATTCTGTCGGTGCCAACGAAGCAACCGACGCGACGGGGAAATTCGTTTTCCCGCTGCGCCGGCGCTGTACATGGCCACATTAGCGTGATTGACGGTGGTTGTACCTGGACAGCCGAATCTCGCGGCTCCAGCACGAATCTGTACAAGCGTGATTTCAGCCTACTCTCGCGTTACAAGTCTGATCAATCAGACTACACTTGTAAAAAAACGCTGGGAATTCAGCCACACCTTAAAAAAAAAAACTGAAAAATCAGCCAACTACTTAAAAAAAAAAACTGAAATTTCAGCCAACACCTCTTCCACATGTCTGTGAAATCAGCCTCTAGACACTAATTCAGCCTTTTTTCTCTGACATCTGAGGCCCTGGCTAATTGCCATGGCAAATACATACCGGTAGTCACTTAGCTATCATTCACTAGAATTTTTTTAATATACCGTAGTGGAAGAAAAAAAAATGAACATAACGATTGTAATAGGTTGCTTCGCAACCCAAAAAACAGCAGTCTGAAGGAGGTAAAAGTAAATTCTACTGTACAGGGAAGCACACACACACTGGTAATCCCATTTCTAGTACCATACACAAGTGAACCAGCCAACCAACCTGTCAGGCAAATACCGTAATCACCCGGACATACCACCCTAGGGTGCTATGATAACTACATCAAAAAAAGGGGGGGGGTCTTGTCATGGGAAAAAGCTACATAACACCCGGGTCTTTTTATAATGTACATTTTTTTTAAAGCAGAAACGGTTGGGAACAAAATGTACATGCTTGCTGCGGTGGTAGATTGTTGGTTCGGTGCGCAAAACCGAGGATGAGGTGATAACGTTAGGGCGTGTGCACTGTGGGCGAAATTTGTCAAAGTTCAAACATTCACCGCTTTGCACCGATTAGAACCTCGCTAAAATTTCGAACTTAGACAGAAGTTTGAACCCCTAGTGCACACGCCCTTAGCCTCGAGTGGAAGCTGCCACATTGCAAGCTCCAACAGACCCTCTATCATGCCCTGATTGGTCGAAAACACACCCCCCGTCGCTCGACGAGGATTCATGCAGTCACAGAGGCGGGAGTCCCGCAACAGGCTTAGCAGCCTCGCTGGTGCGATCACGTCCCTGCGCAAAATTTAGGCAAAAACAACATTTTTTTCCGTACATAACACCCCCCCCCCCGGGTCTTATACCGGATCGGCCCAAAAGGGGGGTATAGTAGAAACGAGGTCCGCTATAGCACCCACCCCGCACAAGCCACCCGGGGGGTGTTCTATTTCGGCGGGTGGTATGTCCGGGTGATTACGGTAGTTCCCTAGCCTCCAAGCTACCGCATACGGTTGCTCCCACCGTTGCTCCATCCCCCCCCCCCCACCCCCCCTTCTCTCCCCCCCCCTCCCACCTCCCGGATATGACGTCCTTGCCCCCTGTCCATCCAGCTAGGGTCGCCTACGAGGAGCAAGAGACGGGTCGAGGCAGCGCTTCTTAGCAGCGTTGAACACGAGGCCCTCGGGGCACTGGCACTGTGGCTGGCCCCCCTTCACAACGCACTGTGCACTTCCACAATCATTCTCACACATGGCTGTTGTGGGCACCACAGAGAGACAAACAATCCAGACATGAAGAAGGGGGGAATGGATTTTCAGGCATGGTGAGTCGAATGAAAGAATCACAAAAAAGAAGAGCTTGGGTGTCTCGCTCTATCTTACGGTATCTCTCTCGTTTCATTGATTTCATCAGAATGAGCAAAGCACAAGCTAGCGTGCTTGGAGATCTTCTCTAATGTGCACGTGACACTCTTTACGTGAAGGGAAAATAACACCAGCGTAACGTGCATGCACTCGCACTTACTGATCTCACAGCCAACTGATAACAGCGAACGGATTCCTTTGACAGTCCTGAGTGCGGGAGAGGTAAGGATGGGAAAGAGCAAAGCTTAGGACGAGCTAGGGTCCATTCACACTACAACTACGAGACAGTCAAGCAATTTCTGGTGATAGAAAAGTGCCGTACTATGTGATGCAAGCACATTGGAACAAACCATGCAGTTGCATGCATAACGCTCACTCACTTGATGGTGACGGGGTAGGAACTGCCCTTCTTTGCAGGACGCGCAATGGTGAAGCCCAGCTTCTTCGTGCAGCCCGACTCGGCGTAGAACGACAAGCTCTTGCACATGGCGTTGCTAGGGGCGTCGCGGGAAGGCGAGGTGGGGTTGGAGGCATTCCACACGACGGTGATCTTGGCGGTGCCTTCGATGGTGACATACAGGTTGCCGCACGCACTGCTGCCACTGGCCTGCTCTGCCGGCAGCGGCAAAAAGAAGGTGGCGGGCACAATGCTTCTGGAGCCTCCTTGCTGCAGCGCCACTGTCGTCCGCGCCAAGGGAGCTGACAGCCGTTCAAGGAGACGGGCAATGCCAGATCATGGCCGTTGAAGGTTGCGTGACGATGATGGCGGTTTGGAGGCAGGACAGGAGAGAGGAGAGCAAGGGGGCAGACCAGACAGGGGGGAAGGCACGGGAGGAGTGAGGAGGGGTGAACGTTTCCGGCCCTGCCTCTCAGCGGCGCCTCTCAGTGTCTCAAGGAATGTAACGATGAGACGATGAGATGCCTCAAGGAATGTAGTGCCTAAAGCTCACCAGTGAGACTGAAACGATGAGATGCCTCAAGGAATGAAGCTACTGCTCACGAGTGCAGCACTCACCATAGCACGTCTTGTCAGCCTCGTTGAAGGCAAGGCCATTCTCGCAATAGCAGAAAAAATCGTTAGGACCGAGAGTGGTGCAGGAACCCTCTAACCCACACACCCCGCTGCCGGCACACGGGTCTGCAGAGGAAGCGATGGTGACGCAGGGAGAGCAGGTTAAATGGTGACGCAGGGAGAGCAGGTTAAATGGTGACGCAGGGAGAGCAGGTTAAATGGTGACGCAGGGAGAGCAGGTTAAATGGTGACGCAGGGAGAGCAGGTTAAATGGTGACGCAGGGAGAGCAGGTTAAATGGTGACGCAGGGAGAGCAGGTTAAATGGTGACGCAGGGAGAGCAGGTTAAATGGGTGAAAATGTTGCTTATGATTGTGCACTCCCCCACACGCGCGCACTCGACCACACACTAGCACTCACCCACACACTAGCACTCACCCACACACTAGCACTCACCCACACACTAGCACTCACCCACACACTAGCACTCACCCACACACTAGCACTCACCCACACACTAGCACTCACCCACACACTAGCACTCACCCACACACTAGCACTCACCCACACACTAGCACTCACCCACACACTAGCACTCACCCACACACTAGCACTCACCCACACACTAGCACTCACCCACACACTAGCACTCACCCACACACTAGCACTCACCCACACACTAGCACTCACCCACACACTAGCACTCACCCACACACTAGCACTCACCCACACACTAGCACTCACCCACACACTAGCACTCACCCACACACTAGCACTCACCCACCACACACGTCTTGTGGTCATCGTCGAATACAAAACCGTCCTTGCACACGCACACGGGCATGTCTATATCAACAGTGCAGGTAGCTTCTCCACAGTCTTCGTTGGCACACAGGTCTGCACAGAAATCGTGATTGTTTCACGCAGGGGCGAAGAGGCACACACACCAGCACACAGGCAAGGTAGGGAAAGGGGGTTCAAACGAGTCAGTTTCTGCTATGATTGTGCGCCGCTGAACCAAACGCCAGCACTCATCCACACGCCAGCACTCATCCACACGCCAGCACTCATCCACACGCCAGCACTCATCCACACGCCAGCACTCATCCACACGCCAGCACTCATCCACACGCCAGCACTCATCCACACGCCAGCACTCATCCACACGCCAGCACTCATCCACACGCCAGCACTCATCCACACGCCAGCACTCATCCACACGCCAGCACTCATCCACACGCCAGCACTCATCCACACGCCAGCACTCATCCACACGCCAGCACTCATCCACACGCCAGCACTCATCCACACGCCAGCACTCATCCACACGCCAGCACTCATCCACACGCCAGCACTCATCCACACGCCAGCACTCATCCACACGCCAGCACTCATCCACACGCCAGCACTCATCCACACGCCAGCACTCATCCACACGCCAGCACTCATCCACACGCCAGCACTCATCCACACGCCAGCACTCATCCACACGCCAGCACTCATCCACACGCCAGCACTCATCCACACGCCAGCACTCATCCACACGCCAGCACTCATCCACACGCCAGCACTCATCCACACGCCAGCACTCATCCACACGCCAGCACTCATCCACACGCCAGCACTCATCCACACGCCAGCACTCATCCACACGCCAGCACTCATCCACACGCCAGCACTCATCCACGCGCCAGCACCACAAGCCTTCTGCCAGTGGCGTGTGGCAGTCAGCCTACTCACCTTCAGCGGCGCTGGCGTGGGTCGCGAGGAAGCTGATGGCAACGACACCAGCGACGACCGCGGCAAGGCCACACTGGCCGGACAGGCGCGTGTAGCGAATCATGGCGACAGGAGTCGGCGCGGGGAACGGGAAGTTTGGGTTTTTGAGGCGCGTCCAAAGGCGGCCCGAGGAAACGGGAAGAGTGGGATGACGATGACGTGGCGATGGCAACGAGCTTCAGGCCCGAGTTGAACCGCCGGGATGGGACTGACGACGCTGGCACTCGCGATGAGGTGAGATTGGGCGGGACCTGCCACTGAGACGATGCGACTGAGAAGGTGCCACTGAGACGATGCCACTCAAGGTGCGACCGAGAAGATGCGATTGAAAAGGTGCGACTGAGAAGATGCGATTGAAAAGGTGCGATTAAGAAAGTGCCACTGAGAAGGGAGGAGACGAAGGCGCGCAATGAGCGAGGAGCGGTGGGAGAATGTGATTGAGCCCTCGGGAGCGGGCGTCGATTTATATTCAGAGCGAGTGGTCAATCGCACATGATGAATTATTATTCCTCGAAATTGGCTCGTGGATCATGTAACGAGTTTCGTCACGGAAGAAGGATAGGAGGAGAGGAGGGGTGGGGGTGAGGGGGAGGAGAGGAGGACGGGAGGGGGTGAGGGGAGGAGAGGAAGCTCAAGGGGATCGGCACTGCGCCGAGGCCCGGAAACGCGCATTCGGTGGACTTTAGGACTAGATGATGATGGTGTTGCGGCAGCGAGAAGGTCGACCAAGGGTGTGGCGAGTGTCGTCATGGTGGGCACAAGGGGGAGGAACGCGAATGAGTGGACGAGGGGAGCGGCGATGACGGGAGGAAAGCCGTTCGGGAGGCGCGAGCGTGCGGCTAGTGAACGCGTTAAGTTGGCCAATCCCAATGCACAAAGGCGTGCTTCAAACTCTGGCTGGCCGCAGCGCAAACAAGCTTCTGCCTCGAGTATCAGTACCCAGCTCGAGTAGAGAGTTGCGACAAGTGCGGGAGTTGCGGAGAGTGATCCCTTGGATGAACGCGTTCAAGTTTGCGGTGGTGGTCGAAAAAAGGCTCAGAAGCGGACGTGGTTGAATACGGTCAATTACGTTTAGGCGCGGTTTTCGGCTCTTACCACATTGCGCACCAGGATGAACCATTCAAAACGAATTGGAACGTGTTTCGTAACGTCCTTCAATTGTTTTTCATATACCCTATATTTTTGTTACAGGTGCAATGATCTAAATCGAGAAAATTGCACTCGGGCGTCAACCGAGTACAAATTATGAGCGAAGGCATGGGAAAATACCTATACGAAACATGCAAGTGGTTACGCGGTGCGTGCAAGCTACCTAGTGCGATGCTGGCATCAAGGTTCGGGCTAGTCCCGAAGCGTAGGCTGACACGGCCGGGCCAACAGTGCATGGTTTGGTGAATAATGCACGCGAAGGTTGGCGAAGCCCCGTTAGCAGTAACGGGCGAACAACGGCTGCTGCTGTACGCGGTATTGAAGCACGCCGTAAAGAATGGTGGAAAAATCCTTACACTACCCACCCCCTGAAAAAACCTTCTCTGCTACGCGAGTGCATGTATACCACGAAAATCCCAGCTCCTCAGGTACACTTGCAGGGCAGGGTGGTTTTCGATGTTGGCCAGGGGCACCTAGCTGTATTTGGTCGGGATGCGGTCCTTCCAGCGAACGAGGAACTCGATCCTCCTGATTCCTGCGGGGTAGCGAATCCGATGGCTTAGTTTTTTTTCGGGGTCGACGATCGGCTCCGATGCAGGTCGAGTCATTGACGGTGGGCGATTGCGTGGCAGTTGGCTTGTGGTGGGGATGTACGGGTGGAGCAGGCTGACATGGAACGATGGGCTAATGTACCAGTCTAACGGTAACAGTAGGTGTCAAAACATGATAATGGTTATGTTGCGTAGGCTATAGTGGGGTAACCCTTAAAGGGTACAACCCAATTAGGGCTAGTACTTGTATTCATCTTGTTCTCAATGCCATCATTCTCGTTCAGTATTTTGACATGGTTTCAGAGCAGGTCCTATTCCACGACCGTTTTTTTAGGGCCCACCGAAGAGTACCCTGCCCGTCGCGCTGCCCCACTAGTCGCGTTGCCCTACCTTGCCCTTCCCTGCGTTGCGCCGCCCCGCGCACGCCCTGCCCTGCGTCGCGCCGCCCCGCGCACGCCCTGCCCTGCGTCGCGCCGCCCGCGCACGCCCTGCCCTGCCCGTCGCATCATCCTAGGGCCCGTGCGCCGCCTTGATCTGCCCGTTTCCCCCCGTGTCCGCGTGCCGCCCTGCTGGCAGCGCACCACCCTGCCCTGGCCGCACGCCGCCCTTCCCCGGCCGCGCGCCGCCCCGCCCTGGCTTGCGCGCCTCCCTAGTGCCCGCGCGTCGCCCCGAACAGACTTGCGTGCCTCCCTGCTTCCTGCGCGCCGCCCTGCCTTGCCTGCGTGTTGCCCTGCTGGTTGTGCGCCACCCTGCTCTGCCCGTTATGGCCTCTATGTTCTCACCTTCGATTCTGAGGGCCGTCCGATCCAGTTTGAGACCTGGCTAGACGACTTACAGCTGTACCTACTGAGCGAGTCTAAGGACAGTGTCTCCTTATTTGACCACACGTCTAGGAGCTCTCTCGCCCCCCCCGAGACAGCTGACAGTGCGACTCGCTCACAGTGGCTTACCCGTGACGCTACTGCTCGCCTCGCCGTTCGCAACCACCTGCCGTTAGCCAAACGCGTGCACTCCTCCCCTGCCACTGCTGCTCTAGGCCGACTCATACTGCCCTACCTCTTTCCTGAGCTGTCGGCCTTGTCCACAGTCGACGACCTCATCATACACCTTCTCATGGCACTCCTCGCACTCCCTTCTTTGAGGGGTGTTCCCCCTCCCCCCTTGCCCCCTCTGTCGCTTCTGCTGCTGCTGTTGACTTCCTTGGTGCTGCTTCTGCTCCTAGTGGGAGGCGCCACAGCGGCAAGGGCAAGGGAGGCAAGAGTGGTGGGGGTGGCGGCAGTGGAGGCGGTGGTGGTGGCGGTGGTGGTGGTGGTGGTGGTGGTGGCGGTGGTGGTGGTGGAAGTGGTGGTGGGAGTTGAGGCGTCGGTGGCGGCGGTGGTGGTAGCGGTGGGAGTGGTGGCGGCGGTGGTGGCAGCAGTGGGAGTGGTGGCGGCGGCAGTGGTGGCGGTCGGGGTGGAGCGGTCCAGAGGGGAGGTTCTGGTGGTGGCCAGAGGCAGCAGCAGCAGCGTCCCCATGAGACCCTCAGCTTCGTGAGTGGTTTGCTCAGCGTGGGGCGTCTGGGGGTAGTGTTCGCTGCCCGTACGTCATTCGCACATGTGATCGGGCTGGTCAGGCATGCGGGAAGGTTGGTCACACTCAGTACCGCTGCTTCTGCCGTCCTGACGACGCCTGGCGCGCAGAGTTTGGCGACGAGGCTGAACTCCCCCGCTGGCGAGAGCTGCTTAGGACCGATGTGGATATCTTTGCTCTTGACTATGATGCTATTCTTGCTGCCATGTATGCTTTGACTGTTAGTGCTGAGGGTGACTGTTACCTGTGTGTGCCGCCCGACCCAGGTATAGAGGCTGCTGCTCTAGGTGCTAGTGCGCCTGCTCTCTCTGGTACTGCGCCTGCTGAGGCCTTGCACACCTTCACGCTTGACTCAGGTGCTTCCCGCTGCTTATTTTGCGACAGTACTACAGTCACACCACTCCCTGCACCTGTTGCAGTCTCTCTGGCTGACCCCTCAGGGGGCCCAGTTCTTGCACGTTCCTCCACTATTCTCCCGTGTCCGGCGGTTCCGTGTGGCTCATTTTCCGGTCTTCACCTCCCCTCGTTCTCTACGAACTTGATGAGTACCACTGCCCTCCAAGATGAGATGGTCACTACCACCACTCCTGGGGGTCAGCGTGTGTCGATCTGCACGTGTGCACGGATGGGCCGTCACCTGGCCACGTTCACCCGTCGGCCTCAGTCGAGCCTGTACACACTGACTACTGAGCCTGCTCAGGTGGCTGTGTCTGGTCAGGTGTTCGCGTCAGGTCAGGTAGCAGCCCCCTGTTCGTGTCGCCTCCTCACGCACCACACTCTCCTTTAGCACCACCGCCCTGGTCATCCCTCCCTGCCACGCCTCCGTGGCATGCACTCCCGCCTCCTTGTCTCTGGTCTTCCCAGGTCTCTGCCTTCCCTCCCGCCCTCGCCTGTGCCACCCTGCCTTCCTTGCGTTGAGGGGCGGCAGCGCGCCGCTCCTCACTCCTCCTCGTTTCCCCCGACGACTGCTCCCCTGCTGACTCTCCATATGGATGTGTGGGGCCCAGCCCTCGTCAATGGACAGGACCGCGAGCGATACTTTCTGCTGGTTGTTGACGACTACTCGTGTTACACCACGGTCTTCCCCTTGTGCAGCAAGGGGGAGGTCCCTTCTGTCTTTCTCCCTTGGATCCGCGCTGTCCGTCTCCAGCTCCGCGAGCGGTTCCGCCAGGACCTTCCTGTCCTGCATCTGCACTCTGACAGAGGTGGTGAGTTCTCCTCCCACCTCCTACAGGACTTTTGTCGTGGGGAGGGCATCCTCCAGTCGTTCACGCTTCCGGCCTCCCCGCAGCAGAATGGGGTTACTGAGCGCCGCATTGGCTTAGTCATGGATGCTCCCCATTTTCCGTGGCCGTTTGCGGTCCGGTACGCTGCGCATCAGCTCAACCTCTGGCCCCGTGTCTCCTTGCCGGAGACCTCGCCTACACTGCGTTGGATGGGGAAGGTTGGCGATGCGTCGGTGTTCCGGGTCTGGGGCTCTTGTGCCTTTGTCCGCGATACCACCGCGGACAAGCTCTCCTCTCGCGCCTTTCCCTCCGTCTTCCTTGGCTTTCCCCCTGACGCGCCTGGCTGGCAGTTTTACCACCCCACCACGTGCCATGTTCTGTCCTCTCATGACGTCATGTTTGATGAGTCGGTTCCCTTTTATCGTTTCTTCCCCTACCGCACTGCCCCTTCCCCCCCCCCCCCCCCCCCCCTGCCGCTCTTCCTCGCTCTTCCAGTGACCTCGACAGGCTCAACCAGGGGAGAGGGGTCTACCTGGGAAACACCTGAAGGAGCAGGACCCTGAGGGGAGAGGGGTTCTACCGGGGGCGGACCTGGAGCGAGGAAGCGCGGGGGGGGGGGGGGGGGGGGGGGGAGGGGGGCAGCGCGGTAGGGGAAGAGACGGTAAAAGGGAACCGACTCGTCAAACGTGTTGTCCTGAGAGGACAGAACACGGCGCGATGTGGGGTGGTAAAACTGCCGGCCAGGCGCGTCAGTAGGGAAGCCAAGGAAGACGCAGGGAATGGCGCGAGCGGAGAGCTTGTCCGTGGTGGTATCGCGGACAAAGGCACGAGAGCCCCAGACCCGGAAACGTGACGCATCGCCAACCTTCCCCGTCCAACGCAGTGTGGGCGAAGTCTCCGGCAAGGAGACACGGGGTCAGAGGTTGAGCTGATGCGCAGCGTACCGGACCGCAAACGGCCACAGAAAATGGGGAGCAGCCGCATGGATCATGGAGGTGCGAGCGATCTCCATGACTAGGCCAATGCGGCGCTCAGCAACCCCATTCCGCTGCGGAGAGGCCGGAAGCGTGAACGACTAGAGGATGCCCTCCCCCTGACAAAAGTCCTGCAAGAGGTCGGAGGAAAACTCACCACCTCTGTCAGAGTGCAGACGTAGGACGGGAAAGTCCGTCTGGAAACGGTCGCGGAGCTGGAGACGAACAGCGCGGATCCAAGGGATCAAGACAGCAGGGACTTCACCCTTGCTGCGCAAGGGGAAGACCGTGGTGTACCGCGAGTAGTCGTCAACAACCAGCAGAAAGTACTGCTCGCGGCCCTGTCCCCGGACGCGGGCTGGGCCCCACACGTCCATGTGGAGAGTCTGCAGGGGAGCGTCTGTCGGGGGAAACGAGGAGGAGTGAGGAGCGGCGCGCTGCCGCCCCTCGACACAAGGGAGACACGGCGGGGCAGGCGAGCGTGGGAGCGACGGCAGCGACTGGGGAAGACCAGAGACAAGCAGACGGGAGTGCATGCCACGGAGGCGTGGCAGAGAGGGGTGACCAAGGCGGTGGTGCCAGAGGAGAGTCTGGTGCGACAGGCGACGACACAAGCAAGGGGCAGACTGCAGTCCGGACAAGGACACCTGACCAGTAGCAGCAACCTGGGGAGACCCGACAGTCAGGGTGTACAGACTCGACCCAGGCCGACGGGTGAACGTGGCCAGGTGGCGGCCCGTGCGGGCACACGTGCAGATCGCCACACGACGTCCTCCAGGGGTGAAGGTGTCAACCCACTCATCCTGGATGACGGCGTTACTCACCAGGTTCGTGGAGAACGAGGGGAGGTGGAGACCTGTAAGTGAGCCAGACGGGACCGCCGGACAGGGGAGGACAGTGGAGGAACGAGCAAGGACAGGTTCCCCAGAGGGGTAAGCAAGGGAGACGGGAACCGGTGCAGAGAGCGGTGTGACTGTGGTGCTGTCGCGGAAGAAGCAGCGGGAGGCACCTGAGTCTAGCGTGAAAGTGTACAAGGCCTCAGTAGGCGCAGTACCTTAGAGAGCAGACTCACTAGCACCTAGAGCAGCAGACTCACAAGCACCAAGGGCAACAGACTCACAAGCACCTGGAGCAGCAGCCTCTATACCAGGGTCTGGCGGAACACACAGGTAACAGTCACCCTCATCACTAATAGTCAATGCATACATGGCAGCAAGGATAGCATCATAGTCAAGATCAAAGATCTCTACTCCCCTCCAAAGCAGCTCAGCCCAGTTGGTCATCTCAGAGCAGTCAGGAAACTGAGCACGCCAGGCACCACTAAGGCGGGAAAAGCAGCGGTGCTGGGTGTGCAACCTCCCGAAGGTCTAACCAGCACGCTCACCCGTACGAATGACATACGGGCAGGTACCACCACCCCCAGGCGACTGACGCTGCGCGTACCACTCACGAAGGTCCTGCGGCGTACGGGGCAGGCGCTGGCGCTGCTGCTGCTGTGCCTGGCTGCCTGTAAAGCCGCTGTGCCGGGCCGCACCACTGCGTCCACCGCCACCGACGCCGCTGCCACTCCCACCGCCGCCACCTCCGCCGCTGCCACCCCCACTGCCGCCACCACCACCGACCCCAACACCCCCACCCCCACCCCCGCCGCTCCCACCACCCCCGCCGCCACCACCCGAGCCTCCACCACCGCCTCCACCCCCACCACCCCCACCACCCTTGCCGCCCTTCCCCTTGCCGCTGCGGCGCCTGCCACTGGAAGCAGACGCAACCCCAACCTCCTCAGCACCAAGGAGGTCGACAGCAGCAGCAGTGGCGACAGAGGGGAGGAGGGGAGAGGGGGAACACCCCTCGAAGAAGGGGGTGCGAGGAGTGCCTCGAGAAGCGCCTATAGTGAGCTCAGTGGGGTCCATGGCGAGGAAGGTGTCCCTGACAGCGCGAAGAGAGTCAGGGAGGCGAGTGACTAGGAGATAGAGGGTGTAGTGGATAGGGGGAGGGTTCTTGGTGAGGAAGTCGGCAGGGGTCGCAGCACGCACCCGAGTGTCGCTAGTGCGGAGGTGGGTGATGAGATCAGCGACTGTAGGAAAGGCGGACAGGTCAGGAAAGAGGTAGGGCAGGATAAGACGGCCTAGCGCAGCAGTGGCAGGCGAGCTGTAGCGAGCTACGACTGCGTCGAACAGGTCCTTGGCGGTTTTCTGTTGGCTAAAGTGCGCGCGCTCGGCTTACGGTAGGTGGTTGCGCACAGCTAGGCGGGCAGCAGCGTCGCGAATAAGCCACTGGTCACGAGTGTCAGCGTCAGCAGTGTCTGCAGGGGCGGCAGCGCTACCAGACGTATGAGCGAACAGGGACACACGATCCTTAGACTCGCACTGAAGGTAGAGCCTAAGGTCGTCTAACCAGGTTTCAAATTCGATCGGGCGGCCCTCTGCGTCAAAGGTGAGAACATTGTAAGTCGCCATGGGCAAAGGGCAAGCGGCAGGATGCGTGCACAGGGCAGAAGGAGGCGGCGCTCACTGGGTTAGGGGCAGCCGGCAGGGGAGGAAGCGGACTGCACACACATGCAGGGTAGGGAGTGCGGCGGGCAGGCTGCGCACGGGCAGGGCAGGGCAGGCTGCGCACGGGCAGGGCAGAGCGCGGCTGCGGGTTGCGCACGGCAGGGCAGGGTGGCGCGGCGGTGGACTGCGCACGGCAGGGCAGGGTGGCGCGGCGGTGGGCTGCGCACGGGCAGGGCAGGGAGGCGCGGCGGCTGGCTGCGCACGGGCAGGGCAGGTGGCGCGGCTGTGGGCTGCGCACGAGCAGGGCAGGTGGCGCGGCGGCGGGCTGCGCACGGGCAGAGCAGGTGGCGCGGCGGCGGGCTGCCCACGGGCAGGGCAGTGCGCGGCGACGGGCGGCGCACGGACAGGACAGGCGCGCGGGCGGCGGGGCGACGCGACAGCAGCGCGACGCGGCCAGCAGTGCGCGCGGGGTGGGGCAGGCAGAGCAGTGCGCTAAAAAAAATTCGCGCTGCAGCAGTGGCGCGTGGCTGACAGGGGCAGCGCGACTCGGGGTAGGGCAGTGGGGTAACGTGGTAACAGGTGGTCCCTATGAAAAGCTTAGGCCCTAAGGACCCATGGCTCTTAATACCATGTCAAGATAATAGACTAGAATAGGATGAACTAAGGCAAGAATGTGATACAAGTATGAAACCCTAAAGGGGTTGTACCCCTTAGTGGCTACCCCACTGTAGCCTACAACATACAAACAACAAATATAGTTTGACAGTTGTTTCATGTAACAGTTGAATGATTCAAGACCTATGCTATTCAGCTCCCCCACATGCTAGGCAGGGGATGCGGTAGCATAGGGTCTGGGTCAATTAACTGTTACGCATTTCCATCATGCTATGCATTCATTTCACTATATTGGACCGAAGTATATACCGGTACTACCGGTACATTCACCACAGTAGCATATATCAGAATCACTAGGCAAGAATGAATGAACTAGCAGAAGTTTGAGTACAAATATGAAACCCTAGTTGGGGTTGTACCCCATATTGGCCTACCAACATATAACACACTGCATTATATTTATGCATTTTACATCATATCCATCATTATACTTCGATTATGCATAACATCGCCCGTCATATGCATTACGAAATGAACAACTATGCATTCAAAGTAACATCGTTTTAGTAACGCATGTTCATATTTCGTCCGTATAGTATACCGTATGGCCCCGGATATAGGCGCCGTCCGATTAAAGGTGCCGGCGCTTCTATCTGGAGCATGGCGCTTATGGCCGGAACTTGATTATAAGCGCCCCCCTTGTAAACCCCTGATTTATTATAAGCGCATGCATAATTTTATTTTTTCAATCCTGATTAAAACGGTAGCGAATCTCAACTTCCAAGCGAGTCAGCACCCATTTTCACCTTGTTTGACTTTCGAGGTCCTGACTGGTTGCGCGTCCAGTCAGGACGAGGTGGCACGCGGGCAAATTGATGTGCCAAATGCTCTGTTCAGCGTCAGAGAATCGCCCTCGCGCGATTCTGATTCAGGAAGCTGTAAAATTTCGACTCGATTGAACTTACTTGACAAAAATGTACAGTTTGGTGCGTTTAAGTTATAATTCTATATTTGTCATTATATAAGCGCCGGCGCTTATGGCCGATACTCAATTAACCCCCCCCCCCCCCCCCCCCCCCCAAAAAAAACTGATTTTATTATAAGCGCATATGCGCTTCTATCCGGGGTGATACGGTGGTTCATCCAAACTAGGAAATGAGAACGAAGTGCTAATTGCAGGGCCTCATATTCGTTTTTAGCTTGGCTGATACGTCAGCCTTAGCAAGCTACCCTAGGCTGATCTATCAGAGTTGGGTGTAACAAAAAAGCTGAACTTTCAGACAAGTCCTTAAAAAAACGCTGACTAATCAGCCTCTCTAAAAAACGAAGGCTGATCTAAGTTTCAGCACTTTTATTCATACGATGTAGCATGTGACATTACACTACACTACACTAATGACACTACACTACGTCAGCTGCTCAAGGCACTACAGTACATGGATAAGCACTACACAGTCTACACTACATGAAGTTAGCTGCTCATTTCATCATCTTCATCACTAGAACTACCTCATGCATCTCCTACTGGCTCCTCATCATCTTCATCTATTGGCTCCTCATGCTTGCCCTTCTTGTCGCCTAGGGTCGAGGTGAAGATGGGGGCATTACTGAAAGGCTTGCGCTTTCTGTAACTCCGCCAAATCTCAACTACCTCATCGTAGTTGGGCTCGTACTGCATGAGGGACAGACACATGAGGTCCCCCAGTCTCGCGTCCTTGA
This sequence comes from Closterium sp. Yama58-4, assembly GCA_947470075.1. Taxonomy (NCBI): domain Eukaryota; kingdom Viridiplantae; phylum Streptophyta; class Zygnematophyceae; order Desmidiales; family Closteriaceae; genus Closterium; species Closterium sp. Yama58-4. The sequence continues at coordinate 95,836 of CANIUD010000809.1, read as the reverse complement.
TCCCCCCCCGCCGCCATGTCTTATTCACGTTCTGCCGGGTGAATCCCCTTTCACACTCCACTGTGCTGAGGGGAATCACAGCCACCACCACCCAGAGCTGCACCAGATTGGGGTAGCTCTCCCGCCAGTCTGGCGTCTTCAGGATCGCCGTCGGACCGCTGTGGAAGCCCCGCTCTTCCTTGGGGGCACACGCAAGGACTGAACAGAAGAGGCGAAGCTCCTTGACTGCCTGCCTCTTTTTGATGCCTGGTGGAAGGGAGGGAGGCAGGGTTCAGAAGAGACAAAGGAGCAAACTGAACCAAAGGATTGTCATTCAAACATATGGATGAAGTCATGACTTGACAAGTTAGGCTTAACGAACCTGGCAAAATCTCCTCACGGTCCTGAGCCTTGAACATCGTCACCAGCGAGTTGAGCCACTCCTGGCAACGCGCATTCCGCTCGGACTTGCCCTGTGGCCATGCATCAGGAGTGAAGAGGCGGACTCCTGAAAGCGAGTCGAGATCACCGAGCCGACCCTCCAGGTTCGCCACGATCCGTTCCGCGAACTCGGTGCACAACTGGATGCAGCCGTCGTGGTCTTCCGGGCCGCTGTACGAGTCCACGGGCTCGTCGTGAAGGGTGAACGTGACTGTAGATGGCCGGCCGTCACTGTCGACACCTTCCACCTTCACTTCGCGGCTACACCCCGGGCCATGGCGCTCCAGGAAAGGTGACAGCCACTGGCTGCTGCCACCGCCGAAGTCATCGCCGCAGTCCACGTAGCGGCTCTCGATGTGATGCGTGGTCCGCTTGATCTGCGCATGCAAAGACACCAGATCAAGCTGGACAGACGAAGGCATACAGTGACAATGTTAGTGACGGCCGAAATAGGGTTACATGCATGGGGAAAATCGCACCACCTCACCTGTCTCCGCTGGAAGGTCTTGTTCAAGATGTTGAGCTGCTCAAGCACATCTGCCAGGAAGTAAAGGAAGAAGTGAAAACGATAGGAGCTTGCCAGCGCGAACATTTTGCTGTTAAGCTCCTTCAGCAGCACAATCACTGCCGGCAAGACAGCGACCAGGCGACGGACGGCATCCCCCCGTGACAGCCACCGAACGGAGTGGATGCCTTGCACTTCAAGGCTTGTTTCGGTGATGACCTCTTGCAGGTCCATGAACCGTGCGTGGCGCGGTCCCGACCGACCAAGCAAATCTGCCACAGCCCGGATAAGATCGTCGACCATGTCGAAGACGGGGAGCTCCTCTGCCGCATCCTTCGCTGCAAGTGCTTCCCTGCAAGTGGAACACATCACACGGGGGAAATCAGATATGTCCTAAACAGACAGTGGAAACGGGATGGAAACTGAACCGCATAGCTCACTAACCTGTGCGCGATGCAGTGAACGGAGACAAGGTGCGGGATTTTCTGTCGCAGTCGGACAACCAATCCGGCCTTAGTCCCCATCATCACTCGTGCGCCGTCGGTGCAAATGCCGGAAATCCTCTGCAGGTCGACACCGACGGCCTGCAAGTGGGAAAGCAGGACGCTCAGAAGAGATGAAGCGTCCGCCTTTTCCACCGTGATTAGCTGCATAAACTCGGTCACGAGCACGTTGTCGCGAATTAACGAGGCGTACAGGATCATGTGCTTCCCCCTGAGCCGATCCGTGCTTTCATCGATGCAGATGCCGATGAAAGGGCTTGTCAGGATGTGCTCTAGCTGAGTTGTCTGTAGCCAGGTAGCAAGGGCCTGCGTGAGCTCACCGAAGCCGTACCTGCCCACAGGGAAACAGAAAACAGGAGATTAGAAGTAGGTTAATGTACAAACATCACAACACACCAACAAAATACAGGGGGAAGGTGTACTCACGTTGTGTAGTAGGTGCCATATCCCTTCTTTGGGAAGCCTTGAACCCCCTTGCGCGCGAGGTACTGCACCAGCTTTACCCATGTTCCCATGGGCGCATCGCATGAACTGACGAACAGCATGGAGTCGAGCAACGCCACGACTCGGTTCTTCTCAGCATCGACGGCGGCTCGATGTTGGTCGATTCGTGGCTGCTTCGAGGCCGCGTTCAGCAGGGCCTCCTGCTTCTCCATCGCAAGCTTGTGTTTCGTTGTGCCGGCGTGCTTGCGAAACGCCTGCGTCTGCACGTCGGTGGCCCCGCTCCCTGTCTGGCCACAACGTCCTCTGAGTCCGGCATGCTTGGTGCAGACACTGCACTTAAAAGCTGGGAAACCAGATTTAGATTTGGTTAGCACAAGCCACGGGAACCTCTCAGACCACCTATTTTTGTACTTCAAGAGAGCGTCTGCATAGACTGCTTCAACTGCTTCCGAAAGGTCAACGAGCAATGATGGATGAGGGGATGAGTTGGTCACGACAGGTTGCTCGACGGCGGTGCTGGAAGAAGGCTTTGCCCAGATCAGCGTCGCCTGCTTCAGTTTGAAGTTGCGCGTTGCAGGCGACTCGACAACCACTGTGTCGGAGACGGCAGCAGGCGCAGCAGGTTCACTCCGGATGGAGTCCGGGCTTGTAGATGGCGGTGGGTGGTCGCGGTTCACCCTCTCAACTGGAGCAGGCTTTGTTGTAGGAGGCCTGGTAGCGTGGAGACCAGTGCCTAGCGAGCGCAGGAGCATATCAAGCCCCGTCGTGGCTTCCTCTAGGCCGTCAAGTTCACGGTCGGAGCCACAAAAGAAGGCCCTCTCCTTCTCACCACCCAACTGCAACGCGGCGCGACGTGGGGGCACCATGCACGCACTTGAGGTGGGTGTCTTGTCGTGAGTGAGTGCAGTGCTTTGCTGTGTTGCACTGGTGGTGGGTGATTGGCCCATAAGGGATGTGATTGGTTAAACAACCAGTCCCATCACTTACAGCATTCTGTCGGTGCCAACGAAGCAACCGACGCGACGGGGAAATTCGTTTTCCCGCTGCGCCGGCGCTGTACATGGCCACATTAGCGTGATTGACGGTGGTTGTACCTGGACAGCCGAATCTCGCGGCTCCAGCACGAATCTGTACAAGCGTGATTTCAGCCTACTCTCGCGTTACAAGTCTGATCAATCAGACTACACTTGTAAAAAAACGCTGGGAATTCAGCCACACCTTAAAAAAAAAAACTGAAAAATCAGCCAACTACTTAAAAAAAAAAACTGAAATTTCAGCCAACACCTCTTCCACATGTCTGTGAAATCAGCCTCTAGACACTAATTCAGCCTTTTTTCTCTGACATCTGAGGCCCTGGCTAATTGCCATGGCAAATACATACCGGTAGTCACTTAGCTATCATTCACTAGAATTTTTTTAATATACCGTAGTGGAAGAAAAAAAAATGAACATAACGATTGTAATAGGTTGCTTCGCAACCCAAAAAACAGCAGTCTGAAGGAGGTAAAAGTAAATTCTACTGTACAGGGAAGCACACACACACTGGTAATCCCATTTCTAGTACCATACACAAGTGAACCAGCCAACCAACCTGTCAGGCAAATACCGTAATCACCCGGACATACCACCCTAGGGTGCTATGATAACTACATCAAAAAAAGGGGGGGGGTCTTGTCATGGGAAAAAGCTACATAACACCCGGGTCTTTTTATAATGTACATTTTTTTTAAAGCAGAAACGGTTGGGAACAAAATGTACATGCTTGCTGCGGTGGTAGATTGTTGGTTCGGTGCGCAAAACCGAGGATGAGGTGATAACGTTAGGGCGTGTGCACTGTGGGCGAAATTTGTCAAAGTTCAAACATTCACCGCTTTGCACCGATTAGAACCTCGCTAAAATTTCGAACTTAGACAGAAGTTTGAACCCCTAGTGCACACGCCCTTAGCCTCGAGTGGAAGCTGCCACATTGCAAGCTCCAACAGACCCTCTATCATGCCCTGATTGGTCGAAAACACACCCCCCGTCGCTCGACGAGGATTCATGCAGTCACAGAGGCGGGAGTCCCGCAACAGGCTTAGCAGCCTCGCTGGTGCGATCACGTCCCTGCGCAAAATTTAGGCAAAAACAACATTTTTTTCCGTACATAACACCCCCCCCCCGGGTCTTATACCGGATCGGCCCAAAAGGGGGGTATAGTAGAAACGAGGTCCGCTATAGCACCCACCCCGCACAAGCCACCCGGGGGGTGTTCTATTTCGGCGGGTGGTATGTCCGGGTGATTACGGTAGTTCCCTAGCCTCCAAGCTACCGCATACGGTTGCTCCCACCGTTGCTCCATCCCCCCCCCCCCACCCCCCCTTCTCTCCCCCCCCCTCCCACCTCCCGGATATGACGTCCTTGCCCCCTGTCCATCCAGCTAGGGTCGCCTACGAGGAGCAAGAGACGGGTCGAGGCAGCGCTTCTTAGCAGCGTTGAACACGAGGCCCTCGGGGCACTGGCACTGTGGCTGGCCCCCCTTCACAACGCACTGTGCACTTCCACAATCATTCTCACACATGGCTGTTGTGGGCACCACAGAGAGACAAACAATCCAGACATGAAGAAGGGGGGAATGGATTTTCAGGCATGGTGAGTCGAATGAAAGAATCACAAAAAAGAAGAGCTTGGGTGTCTCGCTCTATCTTACGGTATCTCTCTCGTTTCATTGATTTCATCAGAATGAGCAAAGCACAAGCTAGCGTGCTTGGAGATCTTCTCTAATGTGCACGTGACACTCTTTACGTGAAGGGAAAATAACACCAGCGTAACGTGCATGCACTCGCACTTACTGATCTCACAGCCAACTGATAACAGCGAACGGATTCCTTTGACAGTCCTGAGTGCGGGAGAGGTAAGGATGGGAAAGAGCAAAGCTTAGGACGAGCTAGGGTCCATTCACACTACAACTACGAGACAGTCAAGCAATTTCTGGTGATAGAAAAGTGCCGTACTATGTGATGCAAGCACATTGGAACAAACCATGCAGTTGCATGCATAACGCTCACTCACTTGATGGTGACGGGGTAGGAACTGCCCTTCTTTGCAGGACGCGCAATGGTGAAGCCCAGCTTCTTCGTGCAGCCCGACTCGGCGTAGAACGACAAGCTCTTGCACATGGCGTTGCTAGGGGCGTCGCGGGAAGGCGAGGTGGGGTTGGAGGCATTCCACACGACGGTGATCTTGGCGGTGCCTTCGATGGTGACATACAGGTTGCCGCACGCACTGCTGCCACTGGCCTGCTCTGCCGGCAGCGGCAAAAAGAAGGTGGCGGGCACAATGCTTCTGGAGCCTCCTTGCTGCAGCGCCACTGTCGTCCGCGCCAAGGGAGCTGACAGCCGTTCAAGGAGACGGGCAATGCCAGATCATGGCCGTTGAAGGTTGCGTGACGATGATGGCGGTTTGGAGGCAGGACAGGAGAGAGGAGAGCAAGGGGGCAGACCAGACAGGGGGGAAGGCACGGGAGGAGTGAGGAGGGGTGAACGTTTCCGGCCCTGCCTCTCAGCGGCGCCTCTCAGTGTCTCAAGGAATGTAACGATGAGACGATGAGATGCCTCAAGGAATGTAGTGCCTAAAGCTCACCAGTGAGACTGAAACGATGAGATGCCTCAAGGAATGAAGCTACTGCTCACGAGTGCAGCACTCACCATAGCACGTCTTGTCAGCCTCGTTGAAGGCAAGGCCATTCTCGCAATAGCAGAAAAAATCGTTAGGACCGAGAGTGGTGCAGGAACCCTCTAACCCACACACCCCGCTGCCGGCACACGGGTCTGCAGAGGAAGCGATGGTGACGCAGGGAGAGCAGGTTAAATGGTGACGCAGGGAGAGCAGGTTAAATGGTGACGCAGGGAGAGCAGGTTAAATGGTGACGCAGGGAGAGCAGGTTAAATGGTGACGCAGGGAGAGCAGGTTAAATGGTGACGCAGGGAGAGCAGGTTAAATGGGTGAAAATGTTGCTTATGATTGTGCACTCCCCCACACGCGCGCACTCGACCACACACTAGCACTCACCCACACACTAGCACTCACCCACACACTAGCACTCACCCACACACTAGCACTCACCCACACACTAGCACTCACCCACACACTAGCACTCACCCACACACTAGCACTCACCCACACACTAGCACTCACCCACACACTAGCACTCACCCACACACTAGCACTCACCCACACACTAGCACTCACCCACACACTAGCACTCACCCACACACTAGCACTCACCCACACACTAGCACTCACCCACACACTAGCACTCACCCACACACTAGCACTCACCCACACACTAGCACTCACCCACCACACACGTCTTGTGGTCATCGTCGAATACAAAACCGTCCTTGCACACGCACACGGGCATGTCTATATCAACAGTGCAGGTAGCTTCTCCACAGTCTTCGTTGGCACACAGGTCTGCACAGAAATCGTGATTGTTTCACGCAGGGGCGAAGAGGCACACACACCAGCACACAGGCAAGGTAGGGAAAGGGGGTTCAAACGAGTCAGTTTCTGCTATGATTGTGCGCCGCTGAACCAAACGCCAGCACTCATCCACACGCCAGCACTCATCCACACGCCAGCACTCATCCACACGCCAGCACTCATCCACACGCCAGCACTCATCCACACGCCAGCACTCATCCACACGCCAGCACTCATCCACACGCCAGCACTCATCCACACGCCAGCACTCATCCACACGCCAGCACTCATCCACACGCCAGCACTCATCCACACGCCAGCACTCATCCACACGCCAGCACTCATCCACACGCCAGCACTCATCCACACGCCAGCACTCATCCACACGCCAGCACTCATCCACACGCCAGCACTCATCCACACGCCAGCACTCATCCACACGCCAGCACTCATCCACACGCCAGCACTCATCCACACGCCAGCACTCATCCACACGCCAGCACTCATCCACACGCCAGCACTCATCCACACGCCAGCACTCATCCACACGCCAGCACTCATCCACACGCCAGCACTCATCCACACGCCAGCACTCATCCACACGCCAGCACTCATCCACACGCCAGCACTCATCCACACGCCAGCACTCATCCACACGCCAGCACTCATCCACACGCCAGCACTCATCCACACGCCAGCACTCATCCACACGCCAGCACTCATCCACACGCCAGCACTCATCCACACGCCAGCACTCATCCACACGCCAGCACTCATCCACACGCCAGCACTCATCCACACGCCAGCACTCATCCACACGCCAGCACTCATCCACACGCCAGCACTCATCCACACGCCAGCACTCATCCACACGCCAGCACTCATCCACACGCCAGCACTCATCCACGCGCCAGCACCACAAGCCTTCTGCCAGTGGCGTGTGGCAGTCAGCCTACTCACCTTCAGCGGCGCTGGCGTGGGTCGCGAGGAAGCTGATGGCAACGACACCAGCGACGACCGCGGCAAGGCCACACTGGCCGGACAGGCGCGTGTAGCGAATCATGGCGACAGGAGTCGGCGCGGGGAACGGGAAGTTTGGGTTTTTGAGGCGCGTCCAAAGGCGGCCCGAGGAAACGGGAAGAGTGGGATGACGATGACGTGGCGATGGCAACGAGCTTCAGGCCCGAGTTGAACCGCCGGGATGGGACTGACGACGCTGGCACTCGCGATGAGGTGAGATTGGGCGGGACCTGCCACTGAGACGATGCGACTGAGAAGGTGCCACTGAGACGATGCCACTCAAGGTGCGACCGAGAAGATGCGATTGAAAAGGTGCGACTGAGAAGATGCGATTGAAAAGGTGCGATTAAGAAAGTGCCACTGAGAAGGGAGGAGACGAAGGCGCGCAATGAGCGAGGAGCGGTGGGAGAATGTGATTGAGCCCTCGGGAGCGGGCGTCGATTTATATTCAGAGCGAGTGGTCAATCGCACATGATGAATTATTATTCCTCGAAATTGGCTCGTGGATCATGTAACGAGTTTCGTCACGGAAGAAGGATAGGAGGAGAGGAGGGGTGGGGGTGAGGGGGAGGAGAGGAGGACGGGAGGGGGTGAGGGGAGGAGAGGAAGCTCAAGGGGATCGGCACTGCGCCGAGGCCCGGAAACGCGCATTCGGTGGACTTTAGGACTAGATGATGATGGTGTTGCGGCAGCGAGAAGGTCGACCAAGGGTGTGGCGAGTGTCGTCATGGTGGGCACAAGGGGGAGGAACGCGAATGAGTGGACGAGGGGAGCGGCGATGACGGGAGGAAAGCCGTTCGGGAGGCGCGAGCGTGCGGCTAGTGAACGCGTTAAGTTGGCCAATCCCAATGCACAAAGGCGTGCTTCAAACTCTGGCTGGCCGCAGCGCAAACAAGCTTCTGCCTCGAGTATCAGTACCCAGCTCGAGTAGAGAGTTGCGACAAGTGCGGGAGTTGCGGAGAGTGATCCCTTGGATGAACGCGTTCAAGTTTGCGGTGGTGGTCGAAAAAAGGCTCAGAAGCGGACGTGGTTGAATACGGTCAATTACGTTTAGGCGCGGTTTTCGGCTCTTACCACATTGCGCACCAGGATGAACCATTCAAAACGAATTGGAACGTGTTTCGTAACGTCCTTCAATTGTTTTTCATATACCCTATATTTTTGTTACAGGTGCAATGATCTAAATCGAGAAAATTGCACTCGGGCGTCAACCGAGTACAAATTATGAGCGAAGGCATGGGAAAATACCTATACGAAACATGCAAGTGGTTACGCGGTGCGTGCAAGCTACCTAGTGCGATGCTGGCATCAAGGTTCGGGCTAGTCCCGAAGCGTAGGCTGACACGGCCGGGCCAACAGTGCATGGTTTGGTGAATAATGCACGCGAAGGTTGGCGAAGCCCCGTTAGCAGTAACGGGCGAACAACGGCTGCTGCTGTACGCGGTATTGAAGCACGCCGTAAAGAATGGTGGAAAAATCCTTACACTACCCACCCCCTGAAAAAACCTTCTCTGCTACGCGAGTGCATGTATACCACGAAAATCCCAGCTCCTCAGGTACACTTGCAGGGCAGGGTGGTTTTCGATGTTGGCCAGGGGCACCTAGCTGTATTTGGTCGGGATGCGGTCCTTCCAGCGAACGAGGAACTCGATCCTCCTGATTCCTGCGGGGTAGCGAATCCGATGGCTTAGTTTTTTTTCGGGGTCGACGATCGGCTCCGATGCAGGTCGAGTCATTGACGGTGGGCGATTGCGTGGCAGTTGGCTTGTGGTGGGGATGTACGGGTGGAGCAGGCTGACATGGAACGATGGGCTAATGTACCAGTCTAACGGTAACAGTAGGTGTCAAAACATGATAATGGTTATGTTGCGTAGGCTATAGTGGGGTAACCCTTAAAGGGTACAACCCAATTAGGGCTAGTACTTGTATTCATCTTGTTCTCAATGCCATCATTCTCGTTCAGTATTTTGACATGGTTTCAGAGCAGGTCCTATTCCACGACCGTTTTTTTAGGGCCCACCGAAGAGTACCCTGCCCGTCGCGCTGCCCCACTAGTCGCGTTGCCCTACCTTGCCCTTCCCTGCGTTGCGCCGCCCCGCGCACGCCCTGCCCTGCGTCGCGCCGCCCCGCGCACGCCCTGCCCTGCGTCGCGCCGCCCGCGCACGCCCTGCCCTGCCCGTCGCATCATCCTAGGGCCCGTGCGCCGCCTTGATCTGCCCGTTTCCCCCCGTGTCCGCGTGCCGCCCTGCTGGCAGCGCACCACCCTGCCCTGGCCGCACGCCGCCCTTCCCCGGCCGCGCGCCGCCCCGCCCTGGCTTGCGCGCCTCCCTAGTGCCCGCGCGTCGCCCCGAACAGACTTGCGTGCCTCCCTGCTTCCTGCGCGCCGCCCTGCCTTGCCTGCGTGTTGCCCTGCTGGTTGTGCGCCACCCTGCTCTGCCCGTTATGGCCTCTATGTTCTCACCTTCGATTCTGAGGGCCGTCCGATCCAGTTTGAGACCTGGCTAGACGACTTACAGCTGTACCTACTGAGCGAGTCTAAGGACAGTGTCTCCTTATTTGACCACACGTCTAGGAGCTCTCTCGCCCCCCCCGAGACAGCTGACAGTGCGACTCGCTCACAGTGGCTTACCCGTGACGCTACTGCTCGCCTCGCCGTTCGCAACCACCTGCCGTTAGCCAAACGCGTGCACTCCTCCCCTGCCACTGCTGCTCTAGGCCGACTCATACTGCCCTACCTCTTTCCTGAGCTGTCGGCCTTGTCCACAGTCGACGACCTCATCATACACCTTCTCATGGCACTCCTCGCACTCCCTTCTTTGAGGGGTGTTCCCCCTCCCCCCTTGCCCCCTCTGTCGCTTCTGCTGCTGCTGTTGACTTCCTTGGTGCTGCTTCTGCTCCTAGTGGGAGGCGCCACAGCGGCAAGGGCAAGGGAGGCAAGAGTGGTGGGGGTGGCGGCAGTGGAGGCGGTGGTGGTGGCGGTGGTGGTGGTGGTGGTGGTGGTGGCGGTGGTGGTGGTGGAAGTGGTGGTGGGAGTTGAGGCGTCGGTGGCGGCGGTGGTGGTAGCGGTGGGAGTGGTGGCGGCGGTGGTGGCAGCAGTGGGAGTGGTGGCGGCGGCAGTGGTGGCGGTCGGGGTGGAGCGGTCCAGAGGGGAGGTTCTGGTGGTGGCCAGAGGCAGCAGCAGCAGCGTCCCCATGAGACCCTCAGCTTCGTGAGTGGTTTGCTCAGCGTGGGGCGTCTGGGGGTAGTGTTCGCTGCCCGTACGTCATTCGCACATGTGATCGGGCTGGTCAGGCATGCGGGAAGGTTGGTCACACTCAGTACCGCTGCTTCTGCCGTCCTGACGACGCCTGGCGCGCAGAGTTTGGCGACGAGGCTGAACTCCCCCGCTGGCGAGAGCTGCTTAGGACCGATGTGGATATCTTTGCTCTTGACTATGATGCTATTCTTGCTGCCATGTATGCTTTGACTGTTAGTGCTGAGGGTGACTGTTACCTGTGTGTGCCGCCCGACCCAGGTATAGAGGCTGCTGCTCTAGGTGCTAGTGCGCCTGCTCTCTCTGGTACTGCGCCTGCTGAGGCCTTGCACACCTTCACGCTTGACTCAGGTGCTTCCCGCTGCTTATTTTGCGACAGTACTACAGTCACACCACTCCCTGCACCTGTTGCAGTCTCTCTGGCTGACCCCTCAGGGGGCCCAGTTCTTGCACGTTCCTCCACTATTCTCCCGTGTCCGGCGGTTCCGTGTGGCTCATTTTCCGGTCTTCACCTCCCCTCGTTCTCTACGAACTTGATGAGTACCACTGCCCTCCAAGATGAGATGGTCACTACCACCACTCCTGGGGGTCAGCGTGTGTCGATCTGCACGTGTGCACGGATGGGCCGTCACCTGGCCACGTTCACCCGTCGGCCTCAGTCGAGCCTGTACACACTGACTACTGAGCCTGCTCAGGTGGCTGTGTCTGGTCAGGTGTTCGCGTCAGGTCAGGTAGCAGCCCCCTGTTCGTGTCGCCTCCTCACGCACCACACTCTCCTTTAGCACCACCGCCCTGGTCATCCCTCCCTGCCACGCCTCCGTGGCATGCACTCCCGCCTCCTTGTCTCTGGTCTTCCCAGGTCTCTGCCTTCCCTCCCGCCCTCGCCTGTGCCACCCTGCCTTCCTTGCGTTGAGGGGCGGCAGCGCGCCGCTCCTCACTCCTCCTCGTTTCCCCCGACGACTGCTCCCCTGCTGACTCTCCATATGGATGTGTGGGGCCCAGCCCTCGTCAATGGACAGGACCGCGAGCGATACTTTCTGCTGGTTGTTGACGACTACTCGTGTTACACCACGGTCTTCCCCTTGTGCAGCAAGGGGGAGGTCCCTTCTGTCTTTCTCCCTTGGATCCGCGCTGTCCGTCTCCAGCTCCGCGAGCGGTTCCGCCAGGACCTTCCTGTCCTGCATCTGCACTCTGACAGAGGTGGTGAGTTCTCCTCCCACCTCCTACAGGACTTTTGTCGTGGGGAGGGCATCCTCCAGTCGTTCACGCTTCCGGCCTCCCCGCAGCAGAATGGGGTTACTGAGCGCAGCATTGGCTTAGTCATGGATGCTCCCCATTTTCCGTGGCCGTTTGCGGTCCGGTACGCTGCGCATCAGCTCAACCTCTGGCCCCGTGTCTCCTTGCCGGAGACCTCGCCTACACTGCGTTGGATGGGGAAGGTTGGCGATGCGTCGGTGTTCCGGGTCTGGGGCTCTTGTGCCTTTGTCCGCGATACCACCGCGGACAAGCTCTCCTCTCGCGCCTTTCCCTCCGTCTTCCTTGGCTTTCCCCCTGACGCGCCTGGCTGGCAGTTTTACCACCCCACCACGTGCCATGTTCTGTCCTCTCATGACGTCATGTTTGATGAGTCGGTTCCCTTTTATCGTTTCTTCCCCTACCGCACTGCCCCTTCCCCCCCCCCCCCCCCCCCTGCCGCTCTTCCTCGCTCTTCCAGTGACCTCGACAGGCTCAACCAGGGGAGAGGGGTCTACCTGGGAAACACCTGAAGGAGCAGGACCCTGAGGGGAGAGGGGTTCTACCGGGGGCGGACCTGGAGCGAGGAAGCGCGGGGGGGGGGGGGGGGGGGGGGGGGGAGGGGGGCAGCGCGGTAGGGGAAGAGACGGTAAAAGGGAACCGACTCGTCAAACGTGTTGTCCTGAGAGGACAGAACACGGCGCGATGTGGGGTGGTAAAACTGCCGGCCAGGCGCGTCAGTAGGGAAGCCAAGGAAGACGCAGGGAATGGCGCGAGCGGAGAGCTTGTCCGTGGTGGTATCGCGGACAAAGGCACGAGAGCCCCAGACCCGGAAACGTGACGCATCGCCAACCTTCCCCGTCCAACGCAGTGTGGGCGAAGTCTCCGGCAAGGAGACACGGGGTCAGAGGTTGAGCTGATGCGCAGCGTACCGGACCGCAAACGGCCACAGAAAATGGGGAGCAGCCGCATGGATCATGGAGGTGCGAGCGATCTCCATGACTAGGCCAATGCGGCGCTCAGCAACCCCATTCCGCTGCGGAGAGGCCGGAAGCGTGAACGACTAGAGGATGCCCTCCCCCTGACAAAAGTCCTGCAAGAGGTCGGAGGAAAACTCACCACCTCTGTCAGAGTGCAGACGTAGGACGGGAAAGTCCGTCTGGAAACGGTCGCGGAGCTGGAGACGAACAGCGCGGATCCAAGGGATCAAGACAGCAGGGACTTCACCCTTGCTGCGCAAGGGGAAGACCGTGGTGTACCGCGAGTAGTCGTCAACAACCAGCAGAAAGTACTGCTCGCGGCCCTGTCCCCGGACGCGGGCTGGGCCCCACACGTCCATGTGGAGAGTCTGCAGGGGAGCGTCTGTCGGGGGAAACGAGGAGGAGTGAGGAGCGGCGCGCTGCCGCCCCTCGACACAAGGGAGACACGGCGGGGCAGGCGAGCGTGGGAGCGACGGCAGCGACTGGGGAAGACCAGAGACAAGCAGACGGGAGTGCATGCCACGGAGGCGTGGCAGAGAGGGGTGACCAAGGCGGTGGTGCCAGAGGAGAGTCTGGTGCGACAGGCGACGACACAAGCAAGGGGCAGACTGCAGTCCGGACAAGGACACCTGACCAGTAGCAGCAACCTGGGGAGACCCGACAGTCAGGGTGTACAGACTCGACCCAGGCCGACGGGTGAACGTGGCCAGGTGGCGGCCCGTGCGGGCACACGTGCAGATCGCCACACGACGTCCTCCAGGGGTGAAGGTGTCAACCCACTCATCCTGGATGACGGCGTTACTCACCAGGTTCGTGGAGAACGAGGGGAGGTGGAGACCTGTAAGTGAGCCAGACGGGACCGCCGGACAGGGGAGGACAGTGGAGGAACGAGCAAGGACAGGTTCCCCAGAGGGGTAAGCAAGGGAGACGGGAACCGGTGCAGAGAGCGGTGTGACTGTGGTGCTGTCGCGGAAGAAGCAGCGGGAGGCACCTGAGTCTAGCGTGAAAGTGTACAAGGCCTCAGTAGGCGCAGTACCTTAGAGAGCAGACTCACTAGCACCTAGAGCAGCAGACTCACAAGCACCAAGGGCAACAGACTCACAAGCACCTGGAGCAGCAGCCTCTATACCAGGGTCTGGCGGAACACACAGGTAACAGTCACCCTCATCACTAATAGTCAATGCATACATGGCAGCAAGGATAGCATCATAGTCAAGATCAAAGATCTCTACTCCCCTCCAAAGCAGCTCAGCCCAGTTGGTCATCTCAGAGCAGTCAGGAAACTGAGCACGCCAGGCACCACTAAGGCGGGAAAAGCAGCGGTGCTGGGTGTGCAACCTCCCGAAGGTCTAACCAGCACGCTCACCCGTACGAATGACATACGGGCAGGTACCACCACCCCCAGGCGACTGACGCTGCGCGTACCACTCACGAAGGTCCTGCGGCGTACGGGGCAGGCGCTGGCGCTGCTGCTGCTGTGCCTGGCTGCCTGTAAAGCCGCTGTGCCGGGCCGCACCACTGCGTCCACCGCCACCGACGCCGCTGCCACTCCCACCGCCGCCACCTCCGCCGCTGCCACCCCCACTGCCGCCACCACCACCGACCCCAACACCCCCACCCCCACCCCCGCCGCTCCCACCACCCCCGCCGCCACCACCCGAGCCTCCACCACCGCCTCCACCCCCACCACCCCCACCACCCTTGCCGCCCTTCCCCTTGCCGCTGCGGCGCCTGCCACTGGAAGCAGACGCAACCCCAACCTCCTCAGCACCAAGGAGGTCGACAGCAGCAGCAGTGGCGACAGAGGGGAGGAGGGGAGAGGGGGAACACCCCTCGAAGAAGGGGGTGCGAGGAGTGCCTCGAGAAGCGCCTATAGTGAGCTCAGTGGGGTCCATGGCGAGGAAGGTGTCCCTGACAGCGCGAAGAGAGTCAGGGAGGCGAGTGACTAGGAGATAGAGGGTGTAGTGGATAGGGGGAGGGTTCTTGGTGAGGAAGTCGGCAGGGGTCGCAGCACGCACCCGAGTGTCGCTAGTGCGGAGGTGGGTGATGAGATCAGCGACTGTAGGAAAGGCGGACAGGTCAGGAAAGAGGTAGGGCAGGATAAGACGGCCTAGCGCAGCAGTGGCAGGCGAGCTGTAGCGAGCTACGACTGCGTCGAACAGGTCCTTGGCGGTTTTCTGTTGGCTAAAGTGCGCGCGCTCGGCTTACGGTAGGTGGTTGCGCACAGCTAGGCGGGCAGCAGCGTCGCGAATAAGCCACTGGTCACGAGTGTCAGCGTCAGCAGTGTCTGCAGGGGCGGCAGCGCTACCAGACGTATGAGCGAACAGGGACACACGATCCTTAGACTCGCACTGAAGGTAGAGCCTAAGGTCGTCTAACCAGGTTTCAAATTCGATCGGGCGGCCCTCTGCGTCAAAGGTGAGAACATTGTAAGTCGCCATGGGCAAAGGGCAAGCGGCAGGATGCGTGCACAGGGCAGAAGGAGGCGGCGCTCACTGGGTTAGGGGCAGCCGGCAGGGGAGGAAGCGGACTGCACACACATGCAGGGTAGGGAGTGCGGCGGGCAGGCTGCGCACGGGCAGGGCAGGGCAGGCTGCGCACGGGCAGGGCAGAGCGCGGCTGCGGGTTGCGCACGGCAGGGCAGGGTGGCGCGGCGGTGGACTGCGCACGGCAGGGCAGGGTGGCGCGGCGGTGGGCTGCGCACGGGCAGGGCAGGGAGGCGCGGCGGCTGGCTGCGCACGGGCAGGGCAGGTGGCGCGGCTGTGGGCTGCGCACGAGCAGGGCAGGTGGCGCGGCGGCGGGCTGCGCACGGGCAGAGCAGGTGGCGCGGCGGCGGGCTGCCCACGGGCAGGGCAGTGCGCGGCGACGGGCGGCGCACGGACAGGACAGGCGCGCGGGCGGCGGGGCGACGCGACAGCAGCGCGACGCGGCCAGCAGTGCGCGCGGGGTGGGGCAGGCAGAGCAGTGCGCTAAAAAAAATTCGCGCTGCAGCAGTGGCGCGTGGCTGACAGGGGCAGCGCGACTCGGGGTAGGGCAGTGGGGTAACGCGGTAACAGGTGGTCCCTATGAAAAGCTTAGGCCCTAAGGACCCATGGCTCTTAATACCATGTCAAGATAATAGACTAGAATAGGATGAACTAAGGCAAGAATGTGATACAAGTATGAAACCCTAAAGGGGTTGTACCCCTTAGTGGCTACCCCACTGTAGCCTACAACATACAAACAACAAATATAGTTTGACAGTTGTTTCATGTAACAGTTGAATGATTCAAGACCTATGCTATTCAGCTCCCCCACATGCTAGGCAGGGGATGCGGTAGCATAGGGTCTGGGTCAATTAACTGTTACGCATTTCCATCATGCTATGCATTCATTTCACTATATTGGACCGAAGTATATACCGGTACTACCGGTACATTCACCACAGTAGCATATATCAGAATCACTAGGCAAGAATGAATGAACTAGCAGAAGTTTGAGTACAAATATGAAACCCTAGTTGGGGTTGTACCCCATATTGGCCTACCAACATATAACACACTGCATTATATTTATGCATTTTACATCATATCCATCATTATACTTCGATTATGCATAACATCGCCCGTCATATGCATTACGAAATGAACAACTATGCATTCAAAGTAACATCGTTTTAGTAACGCATGTTCATATTTCGTCCGTATAGTATACCGTATGGCCCCGGATATAGGCGCCGTCCGATTAAAGGTGCCGGCGCTTCTATCTGGAGCATGGCGCTTATGGCCGGAACTTGATTATAAGCGCCCCCCTTGTAAACCCCTGATTTATTATAAGCGCATGCATAATTTTATTTTTTCAATCCTGATTAAAACGGTAGCGAATCTCAACTTCCAAGCGAGTCAGCACCCATTTTCACCTTGTTTGACTTTCGAGGTCCTGACTGGTTGCGCGTCCAGTCAGGACGAGGTGGCACGCGGGCAAATTGATGTGCCAAATGCTCTGTTCAGCGTCAGAGAATCGCCCTCGCGCGATTCTGATTCAGGAAGCTGTAAAATTTCGACTCGATTGAACTTACTTGACAAAAATGTACAGTTTGGTGCGTTTAAGTTATAATTCTATATTTGTCATTATATAAGCGCCGGCGCTTATGGCCGATACTCAATTAACCCCCCCCCCCCCCCCCCCCCCCCCCCAAAAAAACTGATTTTATTATAAGCGCATATGCGCTTCTATCCGGGGTGATACGGTGGTTCATCCAAACTAGGAAATGAGAACGAAGTGCTAATTGCAGGGCCTCATATTCGTTTTTAGCTTGGCTGATACGTCAGCCTTAGCAAGCTACCCTAGGCTGATCTATCAGAGTTGGGTGTAACAAAAAAGCTGAACTTTCAGACAAGTCCTTAAAAAAACGCTGACTAATCAGCCTCTCTAAAAAACGAAGGCTGATCTAAGTTTCAGCACTTTTATTCATACGATGTAGCATGTGACATTACACTACACTACACTAATGACACTACACTACGTCAGCTGCTCAAGGCACTACAGTACATGGATAAGCACTACACAGTCTACACTACATGAAGTTAGCTGCTCATTTCATCATCTTCATCACTAGAACTACCTCATGCATCTCCTACTGGCTCCTCATCATCTTCATCTATTGGCTCCTCATGCTTGCCCTTCTTGTCGCCTAGGGTCGAGGTGAAGATGGGGGCATTACTGAAAGGCTTGCGCTTTCTGTAACTCCGCCAAATCTCAACTACCTCATCGTAGTTGGGCTCGTACTGCATGAGGTGTCAGAAATAACTGAGCAGGAATGGATGAACTAGAACAGAGTTTGGTACAAGTAGGAAACCCTAACTTTGTGTACCCCCTAAGGTGTAACCCACTACAGCCTAGACAATATAAACATGCAATGTTTGACACACCCCCATAGGCGCAGTGGGAGACAGCCACAGGGTCACAAGACCAGTCAAAGCAAAGCAAAACAAGCTCAGGGTGGATCTCAAGGATTCCACACAAATTCCGAGCACAAGCAAGCGGTCACAAGACCAGTTCACATGCAGGTTTATAACAAAGCAAGAGATACAGTGATCACAACCTAGCAAACGTAAACAAGTAGGCATATATATATAGTGATCACAGTACAAGCAAGGTCAAGAGGTAAGTAAGTGAGGCCCAGTAGGTACAAGGCCTAGCAGAGTGCAAAAGCGCTGATGGTCACAAGGCTGAAGCGCCTTGGTGAACACATCAGCAGTGTTGGCCTCCGTGGCCACGTAACGCAGACAAAGCTGACCACGCTGCTGCAGCTCTCGAGCCAGGAAGTACCGCAGAGCGATGTGCTTCGTTCTGTGCTCCAGTCTGTGCTCCTCACACAAGGCAATGGCAGCCTTGTTGTCGACGTACAGCACTGGAGGAGAACGAGGCCGCTCTCCGAGGTCGGTCAGCAGGTAGGTCAGCCAGCGTAGCTCCTGAGCGGCCATGGCTGTGGCGTAGATCTCAGCCTCACAACTGGAGCTGAGAACAGAAGAAGAGCGAGTAGAACGCCAAGAAACTGTGCCAGAGCCAAGGCTGAAGGTGTAACCCTGGGACGACCGCTGAGTAGCCTGGTCGTCTGCCCAAGAAGCGTCTGAGTGCCCTGTGAGAACAACCCGGTCTCGCCCTCCAAGCACAAGCCCCATGCCCGACGTACTGCACAAGTAGCGCAACACCCTCTTAGCAGCATCCATGTGCTCCTTCCGGTGACGGCCAGGAGCGACATAGCGTGCTAGGATGCTAAGAGGGTATGCAAGGTCAGGTCGAGTGCAGGTCATCAGGTACATGAGGCAGCCCACAAGCTCTGGATACGGGCCACTCGGCTCTACGGACTCATCCGAAGGCAGAGCTGAGAGCGAGTGACCGGTAGGCAGAGGAGTGGACTGAGGCGAGGAGTACGTGAAGCGGAAGCGCTGGAGAACCTGCTGCACCATGTGTGACTGAGTCAGGGTGATGGTGCGCCGTGCTCTGTCCCGGGTGATCCGCAAGCCAAGATAGCTCGTCAGCTCACCCAGGTCTGTGCACGTGTGTCTCCTCTGCAGCTCCGACTTCACGTGAGCGAGTGCCGCGGTGTCAGCAGTGGCAAAGACCAAGTCGTCAACGTACACGAGGATGTAGAACGGCGGCAGCGAGGTGTCGGTGCGTAGAAACAGCGACGGGTCAGCAGTAGAGGGAGCGAACCCAAGAGCCGCAAGTGTCGTCCTCAGTGTGTCGTGCCACTCACGTGGCGCCTGGCGGAGACCGTAGACCGGCCGCTGAAGCCTCCACTGGGTGCCAGGAGGAACTGACCCAGTGAAGCCAGGGGGGCGACGCAGCCAGATCTCCTCGTGCAGGCTGCCCTGCAAGAAAGCAGTGCTGAAGTCAAGAGAGTGAAGCTCGTAGTCGCGGTGAGCGGCTATGTGCAGCAGCACCCGAAGAGTAGTCATCTTCGGGGTGGGGGAGAAGGTCTGAAAGAAGTCTACTCCCTCTCGCTGACTGAAGCCTCGAGCCACGTAGCGCGCCTTGAAAACAGGCGGAGAACCCGGCGGCCGCTTCACCCTGAAAATCCACATGCCACTGACAATGTTCGCCCCAGGAGGGGGAACCTCGTCTACGTAGGTGCCTGTGGACTTCCAGGAGGCCATCTCTGCGTCCATGGCTGTCTGCCACTGAGAGGAGTAGGGACCCGCCATCGCCTCAGCGTAAGAGCGTGGGGTCGGGATGTCTG
This sequence comes from Closterium sp. Yama58-4, assembly GCA_947470075.1. Lineage (NCBI taxonomy): Eukaryota > Viridiplantae > Streptophyta > Zygnematophyceae > Desmidiales > Closteriaceae > Closterium > Closterium sp. Yama58-4. The sequence continues at coordinate 76,293 of CANIUD010000809.1, read as the reverse complement.
GTGCATCCGGGTCTCCCTCAGGGGCAACTAGCAAGGACACGAGACGGGGCAAAGCAGCAGCAAGGCAGTGGAACTCCTCCTGTCTGTCCTCAAGGACGTCCGTGCCGAGGGCACACTCACCCCCGACGGACGGAGGACAGGCAGACGCAGACTCAGACCTAGCGACAAGGCTGGCAGCGTAGTCTAGGCGACAGCGAGCAGCAAAGTCAACCAACTCAGTGACCAGAGCAGACGCAGCAGAGGACTCAAAGGTCGGGTCAGTGACAACTGTAGCGAGGAGACGCGTAACAGTGGGACTGGCAGCACGACGGGAGTCAGACTCCGGGTCAGGAAGAGTAGGAAGAGAGGACGCAGGAGGAGACGGCAGCGGGACACGCTGCGGAGCAGTGGAGGGACGCAGAGTCATGTAGTGAGTGCCAGGGACAGGAGGAGGACGCTCACGTGGGACACGACGACCAGTGCGAGCAGTACGAACAGGCGACGCAGGACGAGACTCAGGCTCACGACGCTCTGTAAGACCTCCTGTGGGACCAGCGTAAGGGGAGGGAGCAGGGAGAGGCGAGGTAGGCGGTAACTATGACTGCGGCTGGACAGGCGGAGGACACGCTACGGAGGGAGGAGGACTAAGAGGAGGAGCCTGACCAAGAACCTGCTGAAGGAGCGGTACGAAGTACGGTCGCGGCCGCGCAGCGTCTCCAGAAACAGCAGGGACACCAGTGGCAGCCCCAACGCCCGAGTCCTCAGCACCAGCAGCAGCTCCAACGCCCGGGTCCTCAGCACCAGCAGGAGCTCCAACGCCCGAGTCCTCAGCACCAGCAGCAGCACCACCGGTCGGGTCCTCAGCACCAGCAGCAGCTCCAACGCCCGGGTCCTCAGCACCAGCAGCAGGGCCACTGGTCAGGTCCTCAGCACCAGCAGCAGCGCCACCGGTCGGGTCCTCAACACCAGCAGCAGCTCCAACGCCCGGGTCCTCAGCACCAGCAGCAGCTCCAGCCCCCGGGTCCTCAGCACCAGCAGCAGCTCCAGCGTCCGGGTCCTCAGCACCAGCAACAGCACCACCGCTCGGGTCCGCAGCACCAGGAGCACCACTACGAAGACTGCAGCGCCGCGTGTACCACTCGCGGATCACCTGAATGGGGGGGAGCTCCTGGGTAGGAGGGGAAGTACCGGGACGAGCTCCAGAAGCACCTCTCCGGAGGCGGCAGTACTCGAGGTACCTCTCCTGCAGCTGCTGGGAGGAGAGGGCTCCTCCAGGTGGAGTACCCCCAGACTCAGCACCCCCAGACTCAGCACCCCCAGACTCAGCACCCCCAGACTCAGCACGTCCAGACTCAGCATTCCCAGACTCCGCACCTCCAGGCTCCGCACCTCCAGGCTCAGCACCCCCAGGCTCCGCACCTCCAGGCTCAGCACCCCCAGACGCAGGACGCGAGTCAACAGCTACCTCGACAGGCTCACCCGGGTCTACCTGGGACACACCTGAGGGAGCGGCACCCTGAGGGGGGAGGGGGTCTGGTACCTCAGCACCTGGAGCGAGGAAGAGAGGCGGGGGGGGGAGTGGGGCAGTGCGGTAGGGGAAGAGGCGGTAGAAGGGGACGGACTCGTCAAAAGTGACGTCCTGAGAGGCCAGAACCCGGCGCGAGGTGACGTGGTAAAACTGCCATCCAGGCGCGTCGGGAACAAAGCCAAGAAAGACACAGGGAACAGTGCGACGTGAGAGCTTGTCCGCAGACGTGTCGCGGACAAAGGCTCGAGATCCCCAGACCCGGAAACGCGACGCATCGCCAACCTCTCCCGTCCACCGTAGAGTCGGGGAAGTCTCCGGCAAGGAGACACGGGGCCAGAGGTTGAGCTGATGTGCTGCGTACCGGACCGCAAACGGCCACAGAAAGTGGGGAGCAGCCGCATGGGTCAGGGAGGTACGAGCGACCTCCATGACTAAGCCAATGCGGCGCTCAGCAACCCCATTCTGCTGTGGAGAGGCCGGAAGCGTGTACGACTGCTCAATGCCGTGCTCAGCACAGTAGGCTGCCAAGAGGTCGGAGGCGAACTCACCACCCCTGTCAGAGTGCAAGCGCAGGACAGGAAAGTCCGAGTGAAAGCGCTCGCCTAGCTGGAGACGGGCTCGGCTGATCCAGGGGATCAAAACACCAGGGACGTCACCCTTGGCGCGCAAGGGGAAGACCGTGGTGTAGCGCGAGTAGTCGTCAACAACTATCAGGAAGTACCTCTCCTGACCCTGACCACGGACGCGGGCTGGGCCCCACACGTCCATGTGGAGCGTCTGCAGGGGAGCGGTCGTCGGGGGAAAGGAGGAGGAGTGAGGAGCGGCGCGCTGCCGCCCCTCGACACAGGGAATGCAGTCAGGAGCAGGGGAGTCAGGAAGGGGAGGGAGCACCCTGGGAAGACCAGCAACAAGGTCCCGTTTGTGCATGGCCCGCAGGCGCTGCACAGACGGGTGACCAAGGCGGTGGTGCCAGAGGACGGTGTCGTTCGCCAGAGAGCGACACGAGCAGGGGGCGGACAGCTGACCTGACGCTGACGCAGACGCAGCTACCTGAGGGGACTCAGTGGTCAGTGTGTACAGGTCAGACCCCGGCTCTCGAGTGAAAGTAGCCAGGTGGCGGCCCGTCCGAGCACACGTGCAGTGAGTCACACGCTCGTAGGCAGGGGTGAACTGGTGAACACCCGAGTCCTGGAGCGCACTACCTGCCACCAAGTTCGTGGAGAACGAGGGGAGGTAGAGACCTGAGAGTGTGCCGGACGGAACCGCTGGACACGGAAGGGTGGTGGAGGAGGTCGCAAGGACCGGACCCCCAGAGGGGTCAGCAAGAGAGACAGCAACCGGCCGAGCTAGAGGCTCAAGGACAGTGCGGTCACGAAAGAAAGAGCGAGAAGCACCTGAGTCCAGTGTGAAGGTGTGCAGTGCTGCAGTCGACTCAGTACCAGGGGGCACAGACGCACAAGCACCTAGAGCAGCAGCTGCAGTAGTACCTGTGGAAGCAGACACACTAGCACCTAGAGCAGCAGCGGGGCTGGCCTGAATGCCCGGGTCGGGCGGAACACGCAAGTACTGAGCACCCTCTCCACTAATAGACATCGCATACATGGCAGTGAGAATAGCATCAAAGTCAAGTGCCCAAATATCAACACCCTTCCTGAGCAGATCAGCCCAGCGCGGCAGCTCACCCCCACCAGGAAACTGGGTGCGCCACGCATCGTTGAGGCGGGCGAAGCAGCGCTCCGTCTGGTGCGGCCCCCCACACATCTGGCCAGTGCGGTCACCTGTACGAATAACGTACTGGCAGGTGACGCTGCGCCGCGCATACCACTCACGGGCGGCCTGAAGGGTCGGGGAAGGCTGCTGACTCTGACCGCCCCCCGGGCCTCCACGACCACCACCCCCTCCGCCTCCGCCCCGGCCACCTCCACCCCTGCCGCTGCCACGACCACCTCCGCCTCCGCTGCCACCTCCGCCCCTGTCACCACTCCCAACACCGCTGTCACCTCCACCACCGCCGCCACTAGCCTCTCCAGTCGCACCTCCACCGCCACCACCTCCACCCCCGCCTCCTCCGCCACCACCCCCACTCCTGCCACTCCTGCCCCTGCGTCGTCCGCCTGAAGCAGACGCAGCCCCGACCTTCTCAGCACCAAGGAGGTCGACAGCAGCAGCAGAGGCGACAGAGGGGAGGAGGGGGGAAGGGGAGCACCCCTCGAAGAAGGGGCCGCGGGGGTCGCCACGAGAGGTGCCTACAGCGACGATACTAGCCTCGGCTGCAAGCAGTTCCTTCTCGAGGAGGGCTATGGTGAGCTCAGTGGGGGAGCGAGAGAGGAACTGGTCCCTGACAGGGCGCAGAGAGTCAGGGAGGCGGGTGACAACGTGGTAGAGAGTGATCCAGAGCGGGGGGGGGTTGCTAGCGAGGAACTCATCAGGCATGGCAGCGCGAAAGCGAGCCTCACTAGTCTTAAGGTGGGTGATGAGGTCTGCGACAGTGTGAAAGGAGGCTAGGTCGGGGAACAGGTAGGGGAGAGTGAGGCGGCCTAGTGTGGCAGAAGCGGGTGAGGAGTAGCGGGCCACTACAGCTGTGTAGAGGTCCTTAGCAGTCTTGCACTGGCCGAAGTGCTCGCGCTCATCTAGCGGCAGGGAGTTGCGAATAGCAAAGCGAGCGTGCGCGTCACGGGTCTGCCACTGTGAGCGCTCAGCTGGGGGGGCAGTAGCGAGTGGGGCGGTCGCATGGCCGAGAGCGTGGTCGTACAGTGTAATATCTTCCTTGGCAGTGAGCTGTAGGAAAAGGTGCAGGTCATCTAGCCAGGTTTCGAATTTGACCGGACGGCCCTCGGCGTCGAAAGCTAGAACAGGAGGACTAGCCATAGCGACAGCGGCAGTAGTAGAAGCAGTAAAGTCACTGAAAAGGCGTGCGCAGGGTCAGCGGGGCCGGTGGGGCCTACGGACTGTAGTGGCGCACAAGCAGTAGTAGCAGAAAGTGTAGTAGTAGGAATGCAGTGGTGCACAGGCGCAGCAGGCGGCAGCGAGAGCCGGCGTAGCAGGGGCGGGCTCAGCAGCGGTGATTCGCGGGCGACGGCGGGCGCAGCAGCGGCGGTGCGCGGGCGGCGGCGGGCTCAGCAGCGGTGGTGCGCGGGCGGCAGCGGGCGCAGCAGCGGCGGTGCGCGGGCGGCGGCGGGCTCAGCAGAGGCGGTGCGCGGGCGGCTGCGGGCTCAGCAGCGGTGGTGCGCGGGCGGCAGCGGGCGCAGCAGCGGCGGTGCGCGGGCGGCTGCGGGCTCAGCAGAGGCGGTGCGCGGGCGGCTGCGGGCTCGGCAGCGGCGGGCCGGGAGCAGTGCGGGCAGCGTGCGGGCCGGCGGCGGTCAGCGCACGAGCCGCGCAGGCTCAGCGCGGGCTGCGCGGGCTGCTCGCGGGCTGCGTAAGCGGGTCGCGGGCTGCTCGCGGGCAGTTCGCGGGCTGTGCGCGGGCTGCGCGGGCTGGTCGCGGGCTGCGCAGGCGGTTCGCGGGCTGTGCGTGGGCGGTTCGCGGGCTGTGAGCGCGGCGCGCTGTGCGGTTCGCGGGCGGCGTGACGGGGCCGATCGGGGCGCTAAGGGGCGACGCGACGGGGGCCGTGAGAGGCCGCTAAAAAAAAAATTCGAAGGGGCCGCAGGGCCGCTAGATCGTGCTAGATCGACGGGGCCATCGGGGCCGAAAAGAAGCGAAGGTAAGCAGGTAGGTAAGTCGGTGGGCCCTAAGAACAGTCCTAGCGAAGGACCTGCTCTGAAACCATGTCAGAAATAACTGAGCAGGAATGGATGAACTAGAACAGAGTTTGGTACAAGTAGGAAACCCTAACTTTGTGTACCCCCTAAGGTGTAACCCACTACAGCCTAGACAATATAAACATGCAATGTTTGACATGAGGGACAGACACATGAGGTCCCCCAGTCTCGCGTCCTTGATCCCCCCCCGCCGCCATGTCTTATTCACGTTCTGCCGGGTGAATCCCCTTTCACACTCCACTGTGCTGAGGGGAATCACAGCCACCACCACCCAGAGCTGCACCAGATTGGGGTAGCTCTCCCGCCAGTCTGGCGTCTTCAGGATCGCCGTCGGACCGCTGTGGAAGCCCCGCTCTTCCTTGGGGGCACACGCAAGGACTGAACAGAAGAGGCGAAGCTCCTTGACTGCCTGCCTCTTTTTGATGCCTGGTGGAAGGGAGGGAGGCAGGGTTCAGAAGAGACAAAGGAGCAAACTGAACCAAAGGATTGTCATTCAAACATATGGATGAAGTCATGACTTGACAAGTTAGGCTTAACGAACCTGGCAAAATCTCCTCACGGTCCTGAGCCTTGAACATCGTCACCAGCGAGTTGAGCCACTCCTGGCAACGTGCATTCCGCTCGGACTTGCCCTGTGGCCATGCATCAGGAGTGAAGAGGCGGACTCCTGAAAGCGAGTCGAGATCACCGAGCCGACCCTCCAGGTTCGCCACGATCCGTTCCGCGAACTCGGTGCACAACTGGATGCAGCCGTCGTGGTCTTCCGGGCCGCTGTACGAGTCCACGGGCTCGTCGTGAAGGGTGAACGTGACTGTAGATGGCCGGCCGTCACTGTCGACACCTTCCACCTTCACTTCGCGGCTACACCCCGGGCCATGGCGCTCCAGGAAAGGTGACAGCCACTGGCTGCTGCCACCGCCGAAGTCATCGCCGCAGTCCACGTAGCGGCTCTCGATGTGATGCGTGGTCCGCTTGATCTGCGCATGCAAAGACACCAGATCAAGCTGGACAGACGAAGGCATACAGTGACAATGTTAGTGACGGCCGAAATAGGGTTACATGCATGGGGAAAATCGCACCACCTCACCTGTCTCCGCTGGAAGGTCTTGTTCAAGATGTTGAGCTGCTCAAGCACATCTGCCAGGAAGTAAAGGAAGAAGTGAAAACGATAGGAGCTTGCCAGCGCGAACATTTTGCTGTTAAGCTCCTTCAGCAGCACAATCACTGCCGGCAAGACAGCGACCAGGCGACGGACGGCATCCCCCCGTGACAGCCACCGAACGGAGTGGATGCCTTGCACTTCAAGGCTTGTTTCGGTGATGACCTCTTGCAGGTCCATGAACCGTGCGTGGCGCGGTCCCGACCGACCAAGCAAATCTGCCACAGCCCGGATAAGATCGTCGACCATGTCGAAGACGGGGAGCTCCTCTGCCGCATCCTTCGCTGCAAGTGCTTCCCTGCAAGTGGAACACATCACACGGGGGAAATCAGATATGTCCTAAACAGACAGTGGAAACGGGATGGAAACTGAACCGCATAGCTCACTAACCTGTGCGCGATGCAGTGAACGGAGACAAGGTGCGGGATTTTCTGTCGCAGTCGGACAACCAATCCGGCCTTAGTCCCCATCATCACTCGTGCGCCGTCGGTGCAAATGCCGGAAATCCTCTGCAGGTCGACACCGACGGCCTGCAAGTGGGAAAGCAGGACGCTCAGAAGAGATGAAGCGTCCGCCTTTTCCACCGTGATTAGCTGCATAAACTCGGTCACGAGCACGTTGTCGCGAATTAACGAGGCGTACAGGATCATGTGCTTCCCCCTGAGCCGATCCGTGCTTTCATCGATGCAGATGCCGATGAAAGGGCTTGTCAGGATGTGCTCTAGCTGAGTTGTCTGTAGCCAGGTAGCAAGGGCCTGCGTGAGCTCACCGAAGCCGTACCTGCCCACAGGGAAACAGAAAACAGGAGATTAGAAGTAGGTTAATGTACAAACATCACAACACACCAACAAAATACAGGGGGAAGGTGTACTCACGTTGTGTAGTAGGTGCCATATCCCTTCTTTGGGAAGCCTTGAACCCCCTTGCGCGCGAGGTACTGCACCAGCTTTACCCATGTTCCCATGGGCGCATCGCATGAACTGACGAACAGCATGGAGTCGAGCAACGCCACGACTCGGTTCTTCTCAGCATCGACGGCGGCTCGATGTTGGTCGATTCGTGGCTGCTTCGAGGCCGCGTTCAGCAGGGCCTCCTGCTTCTCCATCGCAAGCTTGTGTTTCGTTGTGCCGGCGTGCTTGCGAAACGCCTGCGTCTGCACGTCGGTGGCCCCGCTCCCTGTCTGGCCACAACGTCCTCTGAGTCCGGCATGCTTGGTGCAGACACTGCACTTAAAAGCTGGGAAACCAGATTTAGATTTGGTTAGCACAAGCCACGGGAACCTCTCAGACCACCTATTTTTGTACTTCAAGAGAGCGTCTGCATAGACTGCTTCAACTGCTTCCGAAAGGTCAACGAGCAATGATGGATGAGGGGATGAGTTGGTCACGACAGGTTGCTCGACGGCGGTGCTGGAAGAAGGCTTTGCCCGGATCAGCGTCGCCTGCTTCAGTTTGAAGTTGCGCGTTGCAGGCGACTCGACAACCACTGTGTCGGAGACGGCAGCAGGCGCAGCAGGTTCACTCCGGATGGAGTCCGGGCTTGTAGATGGCGGTGGGTGGTCGCGGTTCACCCTCTCAACTGGAGCAGGCTTTGTTGTAGGAGGCCTGGTAGCGTGGAGACCAGTGCCTAGCGAGCGCAGGAGCATATCAAGCCCCGTCGTGGCTTCCTCTAGGCCGTCAAGTTCACGGTCGGAGCCACAAAAGAAGGCCCTCTCCTTCTCACCACCCAACTGCAACGCGGCGCGACGTGGGGGCACCATGCACGCACTTGAGGTGGGTGTCTTGTCGTGAGTGAGTGCAGTGCTTTGCTGTGTTGCACTGGTGGTGGGTGATTGGCCCATAAGGGATGTGATTGGTTAAACAACCAGTCCCATCACTTACAGCATTCTGTCGGTGCCAACGAAGCAACCGACGCGACGGGGAAATTCGTTTTCCCGCTGCGCCGGCGCTGTACATGGCCACATTAGCGTGATTGACGGTGGTTGTACCTGGACAGCCGAATCTCGCGGCTCCAGCACGAATCTGTACAAGCGTGATTTCAGCCTACTCTCGCGTTACAAGTCTGATCAATCAGACTACACTTGTAAAAAAACGCTGGGAATTCAGCCACACCTTAAAAAAAAAAACTGAAAAATCAGCCAACTACTTAAAAAAAAAAACTGAAATTTCAGCCAACACCTCTTCCACATGTCTGTGAAATCAGCCTCTAGACACTAATTCAGCCTTTTTTCTCTGACATCTGAGGCCCTGGCTAATTGCCATGGCAAATACATACCGGTAGTCACTTAGCTATCATTCACTAGAATTTTTTTAATATACCGTAGTGGAAGAAAAAAAAATGAACATAACGATTGTAATAGGTTGCTTCGCAACCCAAAAAACAGCAGTCTGAAGGAGGTAAAAGTAAATTCTACTGTACAGGGAAGCACACACACACTGGTAATCCCATTTCTAGTACCATACACAAGTGAACCAGCCAACCAACCTGTCAGGCAAATACCGTAATCACCCGGACATACCACCCTAGGGTGCTATGATAACTACATCAAAAAAAGGGGGGGGGTCTTGTCATGGGAAAAAGCTACATAACACCCGGGTCTTTTTATAATGTACATTTTTTTTAAAGCAGAAACGGTTGGGAACAAAATGTACATGCTTGCTGCGGTGGTAGATTGTTGGTTCGGTGCGCAAAACCGAGGATGAGGTGATAACGTTAGGGCGTGTGCACTGTGGGCGAAATTTGTCAAAGTTCAAACATTCACCGCTTTGCACCGATTAGAACCTCGCTAAAATTTCGAACTTAGACAGAAGTTTGAACCCCTAGTGCACACGCCCTTAGCCTCGAGTGGAAGCTGCCACATTGCAAGCTCCAACAGACCCTCTATCATGCCCTGATTGGTCGAAAACACACCCCCCGTCGCTCGACGAGGATTCATGCAGTCACAGAGGCGGGAGTCCCGCAACAGGCTTAGCAGCCTCGCTGGTGCGATCACGTCCCTGCGCAAAATTTAGGCAAAAACAACATTTTTTTCCGTACATAACACCCCCCCCCCCCCGGGTCTTATACCGGATCGGCCCAAAAGGGGGGTATAGTAGAAACGAGGTCCGCTATAGCACCCACCCCGCACAAGCCACCCGGGGGGTGTTCTATTTCGGCGGGTGGTATGTCCGGGTGATTACGGTAGTTCCCTAGCCTCCAAGCTACCGCATACGGTTGCTCCCACCGTTGCTCCATCCCCCACCCCCCACCCCCCCTTCTCTCCCCCCCCCTCCCACCTCCCGGATATGACGTCCTTGCCCCCTGTCCATCCAGCTAGGGTCGCCTACGAGGAGCAAGAGACGGGTCGAGGCAGCGCTTCTTAGCAGCGTTGAACACGAGGCCCTCGGGGCACTGGCACTGTGGCTGGCCCCCCTTCACAACGCACTGTGCACTTCCACAATCATTCTCACACATGGCTGTTGTGGGCACCACAGAGAGACAAACAATCCAGACATGAAGAAGGGGGGAATGGATTTTCAGGCATGGTGAGTCGAATGAAAGAATCACAAAAAAGAAGAGCTTGGGTGTCTCGCTCTATCTTACGGTATCTCTCTCGTTTCATTGATTTCATCAGAATGAGCAAAGCACAAGCTAGCGTGCTTGGAGATCTTCTCTAATGTGCACGTGACACTCTTTACGTGAAGGGAAAATAACACCAGCGTAACGTGCATGCACTCGCACTTACTGATCTCACAGCCAACTGATAACAGCGAACGGATTCCTTTGACAGTCCTGAGTGCGGGAGAGGTAAGGATGGGAAAGAGCAAAGCTTAGGACGAGCTAGGGTCCATTCACACTACAACTACGAGACAGTCAAGCAATTTCTGGTGATAGAAAAGTGCCGTACTATGTGATGCAAGCACATTGGAACAAACCATGCAGTTGCATGCATAACGCTCACTCACTTGATGGTGACGGGGTAGGAACTGCCCTTCTTTGCAGGACGCGCAATGGTGAAGCCCAGCTTCTTCGTGCAGCCCGACTCGGCGTAGAACGACAAGCTCTTGCACATGGCGTTGCTAGGGGCGTCGCGGGAAGGCGAGGTGGGGTTGGAGGCATTCCACACGACGGTGATCTTGGCGGTGCCTTCGATGGTGACATACAGGTTGCCGCACGCACTGCTGCCACTGGCCTGCTCTGCCGGCAGCGGCAAAAAGAAGGTGGCGGGCACAATGCTTCTGGAGCCTCCTTGCTGCAGCGCCACTGTCGTCCGCGCCAAGGGAGCTGACAGCCGTTCAAGGAGACGGGCAATGCCAGATCATGGCCGTTGAAGGTTGCGTGACGATGATGGCGGTTTGGAGGCAGGACAGGAGAGAGGAGAGCAAGGGGGCAGACCAGACAGGGGGGAAGGCACGGGAGGAGTGAGGAGGGGTGAACGTTTCCGGCCCTGCCTCTCAGCGGCGCCTCTCAGTGTCTCAAGGAATGTAACGATGAGACGATGAGATGCCTCAAGGAATGTAGTGCCTAAAGCTCACCAGTGAGACTGAAACGATGAGATGCCTCAAGGAATGAAGCTACTGCTCACGAGTGCAGCACTCACCATAGCACGTCTTGTCAGCCTCGTTGAAGGCAAGGCCATTCTCGCAATAGCAGAAAAAATCGTTAGGACCGAGAGTGGTGCAGGAACCCTCTAACCCACACACCCCGCTGCCGGCACACGGGTCTGCAGAGGAAGCGATGGTGACGCAGGGAGAGCAGGTTAAATGGTGACGCAGGGAGAGCAGGTTAAATGGTGACGCAGGGAGAGCAGGTTAAATGGTGACGCAGGGAGAGCAGGTTAAATGGTGACGCAGGGAGAGCAGGTTAAATGGTGACGCAGGGAGAGCAGGTTAAATGGGTGAAAATGTTGCTTATGATTGTGCACTCCCCCACACGCGCGCACTCGACCACACACTAGCACTCACCCACACACTAGCACTCACCCACACACTAGCACTCACCCACACACTAGCACTCACCCACACACTAGCACTCACCCACACACTAGCACTCACCCACACACTAGCACTCACCCACACACTAGCACTCACCCACACACTAGCACTCACCCACACACTAGCACTCACCCACACACTAGCACTCACCCACACACTAGCACTCACCCACACACTAGCACTCACCCACACACTAGCACTCACCCACACACTAGCACTCACCCACACACTAGCACTCACCCACACACTAGCACTCACCCACCACACACGTCTTGTGGTCATCGTCGAATACAAAACCGTCCTTGCACACGCACACGGGCATGTCTATATCAACAGTGCAGGTAGCTTCTCCACAGTCTTCGTTGGCACACAGGTCTGCACAGAAATCGTGATTGTTTCACGCAGGGGCGAAGAGGCACACACACCAGCACACAGGCAAGGTAGGGAAAGGGGGTTCAAACGAGTCAGTTTCTGCTATGATTGTGCGCCGCTGAACCAAACGCCAGCACTCATCCACACGCCAGCACTCATCCACACGCCAGCACTCATCCACACGCCAGCACTCATCCACACGCCAGCACTCATCCACACGCCAGCACTCATCCACACGCCAGCACTCATCCACACGCCAGCACTCATCCACACGCCAGCACTCATCCACACGCCAGCACTCATCCACACGCCAGCACTCATCCACACGCCAGCACTCATCCACACGCCAGCACTCATCCACACGCCAGCACTCATCCACACGCCAGCACTCATCCACACGCCAGCACTCATCCACACGCCAGCACTCATCCACACGCCAGCACTCATCCACACGCCAGCACTCATCCACACGCCAGCACTCATCCACACGCCAGCACTCATCCACACGCCAGCACTCATCCACACGCCAGCACTCATCCACACGCCAGCACTCATCCACACGCCAGCACTCATCCACACGCCAGCACTCATCCACACGCCAGCACTCATCCACACGCCAGCACTCATCCACACGCCAGCACTCATCCACACGCCAGCACTCATCCACACGCCAGCACTCATCCACACGCCAGCACTCATCCACACGCCAGCACTCATCCACACGCCAGCACTCATCCACACGCCAGCACTCATCCACACGCCAGCACTCATCCACACGCCAGCACTCATCCACACGCCAGCACTCATCCACACGCCAGCACTCATCCACACGCCAGCACTCATCCACACGCCAGCACTCATCCACACGCCAGCACTCATCCACACGCCAGCACTCATCCACACGCCAGCACTCATCCACACGCCAGCACTCATCCACACGCCAGCACTCATCCACACGCCAGCACTCATCCACACGCCAGCACTCATCCACGCGCCAGCACCACAAGCCTTCTGCCAGTGGCGTGTGGCAGTCAGCCTACTCACCTTCAGCGGCGCTGGCGTGGGTCGCGAGGAAGCTGATGGCAACGACACCAGCGACGACCGCGGCAAGGCCACACTGGCCGGACAGGCGCGTGTAGCGAATCATGGCGACAGGAGTCGGCGCGGGGAACGGGAAGTTTGGGTTTTTGAGGCGCGTCCAAAGGCGGCCCGAGGAAACGGGAAGAGTGGGATGACGATGACGTGGCGATGGCAACGAGCTTCAGGCCCGAGTTGAACCGCCGGGATGGGACTGACGACGCTGGCACTCGCGATGAGGTGAGATTGGGCGGGACCTGCCACTGAGACGATGCGACTGAGAAGGTGCCACTGAGACGATGCCACTCAAGGTGCGACCGAGAAGATGCGATTGAAAAGGTGCGACTGAGAAGATGCGATTGAAAAGGTGCGATTAAGAAAGTGCCACTGAGAAGGGAGGAGACGAAGGCGCGCAATGAGCGAGGAGCGGTGGGAGAATGTGATTGAGCCCTCGGGAGCGGGCGTCGATTTATATTCAGAGCGAGTGGTCAATCGCACATGATGAATTATTATTCCTCGAAATTGGCTCGTGGATCATGTAACGAGTTTCGTCACGGAAGAAGGATAGGAGGAGAGGAGGGGTGGGGGTGAGGGGGAGGAGAGGAGGACGGGAGGGGGTGAGGGGAGGAGAGGAAGCTCAAGGGGATCGGCACTGCGCCGAGGCCCGGAAACGCGCATTCGGTGGACTTTAGGACTAGATGATGATGGTGTTGCGGCAGCGAGAAGGTCGACCAAGGGTGTGGCGAGTGTCGTCATGGTGGGCACAAGGGGGAGGAACGCGAATGAGTGGACGAGGGGAGCGGCGATGACGGGAGGAAAGCCGTTCGGGAGGCGCGAGCGTGCGGCTAGTGAACGCGTTAAGTTGGCCAATCCCAATGCACAAAGGCGTGCTTCAAACTCTGGCTGGCCGCAGCGCAAACAAGCTTCTGCCTCGAGTATCAGTACCCAGCTCGAGTAGAGAGTTGCGACAAGTGCGGGAGTTGCGGAGAGTGATCCCTTGGATGAACGCGTTCAAGTTTGCGGTGGTGGTCGAAAAAAGGCTCAGAAGCGGACGTGGTTGAATACGGTCAATTACGTTTAGGCGCGGTTTTCGGCTCTTACCACATTGCGCACCAGGATGAACCATTCAAAACGAATTGGAACGTGTTTCGTAACGTCCTTCAATTGTTTTTCATATACCCTATATTTTTGTTACAGGTGCAATGATCTAAATCGAGAAAATTGCACTCGGGCGTCAACCGAGTACAAATTATGAGCGAAGGCATGGGAAAATACCTATACGAAACATGCAAGTGGTTACGCGGTGCGTGCAAGCTACCTAGTGCGATGCTGGCATCAAGGTTCGGGCTAGTCCCGAAGCGTAGGCTGACACGGCCGGGCCAACAGTGCATGGTTTGGTGAATAATGCACGCGAAGGTTGGCGAAGCCCCGTTAGCAGTAACGGGCGAACAACGGCTGCTGCTGTACGCGGTATTGAAGCACGCCGTAAAGAATGGTGGAAAAATCCTTACACTACCCACCCCCTGAAAAAACCTTCTCTGCTACGCGAGTGCATGTATACCACGAAAATCCCAGCTCCTCAGGTACACTTGCAGGGCAGGGTGGTTTTCGATGTTGGCCAGGGGCACCTAGCTGTATTTGGTCGGGATGCGGTCCTTCCAGCGAACGAGGAACTCGATCCTCCTGATTCCTGCGGGGTAGCGAATCCGATGGCTTAGTTTTTTTTCGGGGTCGACGATCGGCTCCGATGCAGGTCGAGTCATTGACGGTGGGCGATTGCGTGGCAGTTGGCTTGTGGTGGGGATGTACGGGTGGAGCAGGCTGACATGGAACGATGGGCTAATGTACCAGTCTAACGGTAACAGTAGGTGTCAAAACATGATAATGGTTATGTTGCGTAGGCTATAGTGGGGTAACCCTTAAAGGGTACAACCCAATTAGGGCTAGTACTTGTATTCATCTTGTTCTCAATGCCATCATTCTCGTTCAGTATTTTGACATGGTTTCAGAGCAGGTCCTATTCCACGACCGTTTTTTTAGGGCCCACCGAAGAGTACCCTGCCCGTCGCGCTGCCCCACTAGTCGCGTTGCCCTACCTTGCCCTTCCCTGCGTTGCGCCGCCCCGCGCACGCCCTGCCCTGCGTCGCGCCGCCCCGCGCACGCCCTGCCCTGCGTCGCGCCGCCCGCGCACGCCCTGCCCTGCCCGTCGCATCATCCTAGGGCCCGTGCGCCGCCTTGATCTGCCCGTTTCCCCCCGTGTCCGCGTGCCGCCCTGCTGGCAGCGCACCACCCTGCCCTGGCCGCACGCCGCCCTTCCCCGGCCGCGCGCCGCCCCGCCCTGGCTTGCGCGCCTCCCTAGTGCCCGCGCGTCGCCCCGAACAGACTTGCGTGCCTCCCTGCTTCCTGCGCGCCGCCCTGCCTTGCCTGCGTGTTGCCCTGCTGGTTGTGCGCCACCCTGCTCTGCCCGTTATGGCCTCTATGTTCTCACCTTCGATTCTGAGGGCCGTCCGATCCAGTTTGAGACCTGGCTAGACGACTTACAGCTGTACCTACTGAGCGAGTCTAAGGACAGTGTCTCCTTATTTGACCACACGTCTAGGAGCTCTCTCGGCCCCCCCGAGACAGCTGACAGTGCGACTCGCTCACAGTGGCTTACCCGTGACGCTACTGCTCGCCTCGCCGTTCGCAACCACCTGCCGTTAGCCAAACGCGTGCACTCCTCCCCTGCCACTGCTGCTCTAGGCCGACTCATACTGCCCTACCTCTTTCCTGAGCTGTCGGCCTTGTCCACAGTCGACGACCTCATCATACACCTTCTCATGGCACTCCTCGCACTCCCTTCTTTGAGGGGTGTTCCCCCTCCCCCCTTGCCCCCTCTGTCGCTTCTGCTGCTGCTGTTGACTTCCTTGGTGCTGCTTCTGCTCCTAGTGGGAGGCGCCACAGCGGCAAGGGCAAGGGAGGCAAGAGTGGTGGGGGTGGCGGCAGTGGAGGCGGTGGTGGTGGCGGTGGTGGTGGTGGTGGTGGTGGTGGCGGTGGTGGTGGTGGAAGTGGTGGTGGGAGTTGAGGCGTCGGTGGCGGCGGTGGTGGTAGCGGTGGGAGTGGTGGCGGCGGTGGTGGCAGCAGTGGGAGTGGTGGCGGCGGCAGTGGTGGCGGTCGGGGTGGAGCGGTCCAGAGGGGAGGTTCTGGTGGTGGCCAGAGGCAGCAGCAGCAGCGTCCCCATGAGACCCTCAGCTTCGTGAGTGGTTTGCTCAGCGTGGGGCGTCTGGGGGTAGTGTTCGCTGCCCGTACGTCATTCGCACATGTGATCGGGCTGGTCAGGCATGCGGGAAGGTTGGTCACACTCAGTACCGCTGCTTCTGCCGTCCTGACGACGCCTGGCGCGCAGAGTTTGGCGACGAGGCTGAACTCCCCCGCTGGCGAGAGCTGCTTAGGACCGATGTGGATATCTTTGCTCTTGACTATGATGCTATTCTTGCTGCCATGTATGCTTTGACTGTTAGTGCTGAGGGTGACTGTTACCTGTGTGTGCCGCCCGACCCAGGTATAGAGGCTGCTGCTCTAGGTGCTAGTGCGCCTGCTCTCTCTGGTACTGCGCCTGCTGAGGCCTTGCACACCTTCACGCTTGACTCAGGTGCTTCCCGCTGCTTATTTTGCGACAGTACTACAGTCACACCACTCCCTGCACCTGTTGCAGTCTCTCTGGCTGACCCCTCAGGGGGCCCAGTTCTTGCACGTTCCTCCACTATTCTCCCGTGTCCGGCGGTTCCGTGTGGCTCATTTTCCGGTCTTCACCTCCCCTCGTTCTCTACGAACTTGATGAGTACCACTGCCCTCCAAGATGAGATGGTCACTACCACCACTCCTGGGGGTCAGCGTGTGTCGATCTGCACGTGTGCACGGATGGGCCGTCACCTGGCCACGTTCACCCGTCGGCCTCAGTCGAGCCTGTACACACTGACTACTGAGCCTGCTCAGGTGGCTGTGTCTGGTCAGGTGTTCGCGTCAGGTCAGGTAGCAGCCCCCTGTTCGTGTCGCCTCCTCACGCACCACACTCTCCTTTAGCACCACCGCCCTGGTCATCCCTCCCTGCCACGCCTCCGTGGCATGCACTCCCGCCTCCTTGTCTCTGGTCTTCCCAGGTCTCTGCCTTCCCTCCCGCCCTCGCCTGTGCCACCCTGCCTTCCTTGCGTTGAGGGGCGGCAGCGCGCCGCTCCTCACTCCTCCTCGTTTCCCCCGACGACTGCTCCCCTGCTGACTCTCCATATGGATGTGTGGGGCCCAGCCCTCGTCAATGGACAGGACCGCGAGCGATACTTTCTGCTGGTTGTTGACGACTACTCGTGTTACACCACGGTCTTCCCCTTGTGCAGCAAGGGGGAGGTCCCTTCTGTCTTTCTCCCTTGGATCCGCGCTGTCCGTCTCCAGCTCCGCGAGCGGTTCCGCCAGGACCTTCCTGTCCTGCATCTGCACTCTGACAGAGGTGGTGAGTTCTCCTCCCACCTCCTACAGGACTTTTGTCGTGGGGAGGGCATCCTCCAGTCGTTCACGCTTCCGGCCTCCCCGCAGCAGAATGGGGTTACTGAGCGCCGCATTGGCTTAGTCATGGATGCTCCCCATTTTCCGTGGCCGTTTGCGGTCCGGTACGCTGCGCATCAGCTCAACCTCTGGCCCCGTGTCTCCTTGCCGGAGACCTCGCCTACACTGCGTTGGATGGGGAAGGTTGGCGATGCGTCGGTGTTCCGGGTCTGGGGCTCTTGTGCCTTTGTCCGCGATACCACCGCGGACAAGCTCTCCTCTCGCGCCTTTCCCTCCGTCTTCCTTGGCTTTCCCCCTGACGCGCCTGGCTGGCAGTTTTACCACCCCACCACGTGCCATGTTCTGTCCTCTCATGACGTCATGTTTGATGAGTCAGTTCCCTTTTATCGTTTCTTCCCCTACCGCACTGCCCCTTCCCCCCCCCCCCCCCCCCTGCCGCTCTTCCTCGCTCCAGGTCCCCCTCCGGTAGACCCCCTCCCCCCTCAGGGTCCTGCTCCTTCAGGTGTGTCTCAGGTATGCCCACTCCCCTTGGCTAAGCCTTTCGAGGTCACTTCAAATTACACCTCTGGCCCACCTGAGGGGGGTGACGTTGCTGCTGAAGACACGGCGGCCCCCCGCCGCTCACCACGCTTGGAGACCCCTCCGGGTTTTCCACCTCGACCGTCTTCGCCGCCTGTGCAGCCGGTTGTTGTCGACTCTGGTGCTGCTAGGGGTGGTGCTGCTGGTGGTGCTGAGCCTGGGGGTGCTGAGCCTGAGGGTACAGAGCCTAGGGGTGCTAAGCCTACGGGTGTGGAGCTTGGGGGTGCTGAGCCTGAGGGTGCTGAGTCTGGGGGTGCTGAGCCTAGGGGTGCCGAGCCTGAGGGTCCTGGGTCTGGGGGTGCTGAGCCTAGGGGTGCTGCGTCTGCTGGAGGTCCTACGGGTGCCTCGCCGCAGCGGTCTAGTCAGCGGGAGCCTCTCTCACCACGGCAGCTTCGCGAGTGGTTTGCTCGGCGCACCTTCGGAGTGGCGCTGCTGGGGCTGGAGGCACTGCCGCTAGAGGCACTGGCGCTGGAGGCACTAACACTGTGGACCCTAGAGCTGGAGGCGCTGGAGTTGGAGGCGCTGGAGCTGGAGGCGCTGGAGCTGGGGGCGTTGGCGCTGGAGGTACTGGAGGTATTGGAGCTAGAGGTACTGGCGCTGGAGGTACTGGAGCTAGAGGTACTGGAGCTGGAGGTACTGGAGTTGGAGGTCCTAGAGGTACTGGAGCTAGAGGTACTGGAGCTGGAGGTCCTGGCGCTACTGGTGCTGGAGGTACTGGAGCTAGAGGAGCTGCTGGGATTGTGGGTGATGCGCCGCAGCATCCGCTTTTCTTACCGCCGCCGCAGTCGTCCTTACTGCCACCTGACCTAGTGCTTCGTCAGGTTCTTAGTCTTCCGTCTTCCACTGGCCTTACTCCTCCCTTACTGTATCCACCGCCTGACCCGTCTCAGAGACAGTTACAGCCAGACTCCTTACTGCCTGCTCCTTCTCCTTACACAAAGCAGCCAGACTCTCTGACCGAGTTCAACGTGGCTCATCAGGCACAGCCAACGGCACGTGGCCGACCAGGCATCTGCGCTGTGCACGTGACGGTGCATGTCGCGCCTACCGACTACAAGCACCTGCGAAATGCTGTCACCTGCGGGTGCAATGCTGGACATCTTGCTGCAGCGTTGGCACGCTGTAGACTTACTACGTTGGCAAGATGCCTTTCTGCAGCGCTGGAGCGGTGCGGACTTGCAGTGCTGGCAGATGGTCTACATTGCTGTGCTGGAGGTTGACCTGCCTGTGTGCCAGGCAGACTTGCTTTTGATGTAGCCAAATTTGACATTATTGTTTCTATCATTTTGTGTAATTCTTTTGCTTGTGAAACTCTTGTCGTTTTGCCCCGTGAACACAACAAACGTTATGATCACTCTAGGACCCGTACCTTCCCCCGTAGTCCAAGTCTTGGTGTAGAGTGACTCTTCGCAAATAACGCACTTACTCTTTGTACCAACGATATGTATAGATAAGTAACGCACTTACTCTTGGTACCAACCACATGGGAAAGAAACGCACTTACTCTTGATACTTACCATATAAGTAAGTACAACACCTACTCTTTGTACCAACGATATGTATAGATAAGTAACGCACTTACTCTTAGTACCAACCATATAGGTAAGTAACGCACTTACTCTTGGTACCAACCACATGGGAAAGAAACGCACTTACTCTTGATACTTACCGTATAAGTAAGTACAACACCTACTCTTGGTACCAACCATATGGATAAGTAACGCATTTAACCTTGTTACCAACCATATGGGTAAGTTACGCGGTTACTCTTGGTAACTACCATATTAGTAGATAATGTCAACAGGAGTTGTTTTTGGCCCCGTCCTCGCTTGGGCGGAGCCAACTTCGTGGTCGGATGTGCAGGGTTTTGCAGCCAACCTGCTGCAGTGGGCGACGCCGACTTGGCGGGCTGGTCGCCCGGGATGGACGACCTGCACGGGGCAACTGCGTAGCCGCCGACGATGGGAGGTCGGCGGACGTGGTCGATGAAGGAAGGCGCTGGCGTCGACGATGATGGGAGGCCAAGCTGGAAGGCGCCGAGGTGCGGGTGGTCGATCTGGCGAGGTCGACCTCGGAGGTGTCAACTTCCTGGCGCCGACTTTGGGGACGCCGACTTGGTGCAGCCGGCGACCGAAACGTGGGCGACGACTTGGGTGGTCAACGAGCACGTACAGCAGCTGGTCGACACCGGCCACACAAGTCGGCGCCGGCTTGGTGGTTGCCCGGTCGACCAGGTTACCGTGCGACGAGGATCAGCAGAGGTGCGCGATCGTCGCCCAGGTGGTTTTTGGGGAAGCTGACCCCGGTGGTGGTATCCTGAGGTTGACCTGGAGGATCAGGTGCAGACGTGGGCTCGTGGTCGACTTGGTTTCTGTGCTGTGCAGGTGACGAAGCACAGCACGCCAATCAGCTGCGAGCACCTGCGAAGCAGGTGCGCTGACAAACCTGCGGGTGCAACGCTGTGCAGCCGCCTTGCTGCAGCGTTGGTGCGCCATCGACTTGCAGCGCTGGCAGACCGCGACTTTGCTCTGCTGGAGCGCGGTCGACCTTGTAGTGCTAGAACGCGGTCGACATTGCTGCACTGGCAGTCGACCTGCTTGCATGCTAGCTCCTGATCTAGTCAGTGTTGCTTTGCAATTGTCAACCATTGTTCTGAACCTTTGCTAGTAAAACTCTTGCCGAATTCCCCCGTGAATGTGCACGTAGAGTGAACACAAGCAAACGACTAAGGAACGAACGCTACGATCACTCATACCCCCTGCCTTGCCCGTAGTCTGAGCTCTTGTCTATAGAGTTATCTCCGCATGGTGCGGTGAGCGTGGACAGCACCGCGATTTTACCTTCTGTCTAGGAAACCTACCTTCACATACCTATCGTGTTCGTATGCCGGCAGCTGCGCGTTAGTCACCATGGTGGGCATAGGTGACACGGGGGTGGTGGACACCCTAGAGGCACGGCTGGAGGATACGAAGAGACGCCACCAGGATGGCGAGAATGGGCCTAACCTCCCCTTGGCAGCCGTCAAGGCCGGCATCTACGCCGTATGGGCAGCGGAGCACCCTTCTCGACCGGCCACTCTTCGACCGGTGAACAACGAGGGCGGCGTCGACGTGGGCGTCAACGCCGGTGACCAAGTTGGCTGCAATGCGGGTGGCACGTTGAGGCAGCGAGGGGTGATACACGCCGATGAAGTCGGCGGCGTTCAGGCGCGAGGGCTGCAGTCGTCGGTGGCTGCGGGCTCCTTGCAGGGCGATGTCGGAGAACGTCGGAGCAGTGTGATGCCGTGATTGGCGACCCACGTAACTACGGGCGGAATAGCGCCGAGTTACGGCTACTTTAAGTTCACGCCGGATCGCTTTAAAGTCGTGCAGGGACTACCTGAACGCCGGCCATCGGGTGTGGCACTTCATCGAGTCAACATACCAGGTCATGGACGACCTATACATTGGCCATCTCAAGGAGCAGATGACGCATCTGCGGATGGGCGAGCAGAAGATGGCGACCGACTACTGCAACCGTGCTCGCTGGTCGGCGTCGTGGAGCCGACCGTCTCGTTGGCGCCGGAGGCCGGCAAGGATTTCCAGGCAGTGGCAGCAACCGTGCAGGCGAACCCGGCAGTGGTCTTGCTTGACAGTAGCTGCTCGCACCACCTGATGAGAACGAAGGAGGCCTTTGTCGACTAGGGGCCGAGCGGCGACGTCAAGCACGTGCGCGACTTCAATGGGGCTCTGCAGACCGTCGAAGGCCGTGGAACCGTTGCCGTGCAAGGGAAGGCCGGGAAGCAGGTACTCTACGTCTTGGGCGTACTCTAGGTACTCTACGTCCCCGACGTACTCTACTTCCTGGGCGTGCAGGTGAACCTGTTGTCAGCCGGTCAGCTGCAAGAGAGCGGTGTGAAGCTGCAGGCTGATGGCGACGTGCTGCTCGTCACGATGACGGGGGACGTGCTCGGTCGGGCGAGGTATACCAGCCGGGTCCTCTGCACCGACCTTCGTCCATGCTCAGCGAGCTCGGTGAAGTCGGCACCGACGCCGACTGCGGTGGTGGCCCTACGGGCAATTGTCGGCATCGACACAATTCGGAGCTCGGCGAAGCACGAGGTCGCCACCGGCCTGGCCATCCAGCCATCAGTCGCCACCGACTCCCCGTGTGTCTCGTGCATTAGCAAGAAGCTGGCACGGCACACCTTCCCCGACAAGGGCTCGGACTCCGACGACGCCCTGGCTGTCGTGCACATCGACTTGTGCGGGCCGTTTTGGGAGGCCGCCAAGGACGGCAGCCTGTACTTCTTGCTGCTGAAGGACCGCAAAAGCCGCTATGTGAATAAGGACGGTCGCCAAGAAGTCCGACATACTGCGGGAGTTTGAGAAGTGGCTGGTGGTGGCTGAGCGGCAGACGAAGAAGTTGGTGTTGATGCTGTGTTCTGACCGTGAAGGGGAGTTCCTCGGGAAAGAATACCCACCTTCGTGGACGGCAAGGGAATCGTCCATGATTTGACCTGCCCCTACACGCCGGTGCAGAACGGCATGGCGGAACAGGAGATGCAGACGGTGGTGGAGTCAGTGCGAGCGATGCTGCTGCACTCGCGCGTGTAGCACCACGCTCTGCGGCAGGCCGTCTGGGTGCGCAACTGCTTGGAGCGGTCGACGCTGCCGCCAGGAACGACGCCGCACCATATGCTGACCGACAAGAATCCGGACTTAATGCTTGCCCGCGTTTGGTGCTGCATGGCGCAGTTTCTGGTCCCCGAGCAGCAGCGCGGCGTAATGCTGGCGCTGAAGGCCAGGTGGGGCCTTCACATCGGAGTGTTGGAGGAGAGCAGGTCGTCGACCTTACCGACAACAAGGTTGTATTATGTTGGGAGTGGTGTTCTACGAAATCATGTCGCTGGATATGAGGAAGTCGGAGCACGGGCTGGCGTCGGGCATGCGCAAGTCAACCCGCCGACGGACATCTCCACGACGACACTCCCTTTGCTTGCCGAGGGCGGTGAGCTTGCTGATGAGGATGTCAAAGAAGTTTTTTCCCCTTCCCCTACCCCTGACACTCCACCTCTTGTAGCCGACCTGTATGCGCCGACGCCAATGTCGTCCTCCGGCGATGAGGGGAACAGTGGGGCGTCGCGTGTGGCGCCGGCCAAGGGCGCCGCTGACAGGGGAGCAGCCAGCTGTGAAATCGGCCTAGGAGTGGTCAACGACCGGGCAGTCGACAGGGGAGTCGACGACAGGGGAGAAGTCGGCAGGTACGCCGACTTTGGTGCAGCAGGACGTCGGAAACAGCGAAGCCAGTGGCGGTGAAAGGGAGCAGTCAGAGCAGTCCACCGACAGCGATGTGGTGAAGGTTCAGGTGGACCAGCCTGGACTTGGGCGTTCAGTCAAATTCGAGGGCCTCCTGAGCAACTCACCTACCACGTCTGCCTCCCACCAGATGCCTTCACCATTGTGTACGACGACCCCGAAGATGACCTGCTGTACGACGACGCCAAGAAGGACGTCGACCTGCCGGAGCTCGACCCCGACATGCACGCCGACCCTGAGCACCGCTGGGACATCGGTACGATGACGGTGAAGGAGGCGTTGGCGAGCTGGAAGGGCAAGGCGGTGAAGGCCGCCATGGACGAGGAGATCCGCAGTCTCATCGGCATGGGCACCTGGGAGCTGGTCGAACGCCTACGCAGGGTAAACATCATGAAGAACCGGTGGGTCCTGATGACCAAGTACTAAGTCGACGACACGGTCGTCCGGTGAAAAGGCGAGGCTGGTTGTGAAGGGCTTCACGCAGGTGTATGGCGCCGACTACGGCGAGACGTGTGCGCCGGTGAGCAGCTACATCACGCTGAGGATCTTCCTCAGCATCGTCGCCGTCCTCGACCTCAACCTGATGCAGCTCGACATGAAGAACGCTTTCCTGCAGAGCAAGCTCGACAAGGTGTAGCCGGACTACTACAACGACGGGACCGGCCGGGTGTGCAAGCTGCTGAAGAGCCTCTATGGGCTGAAGCAGTCGCCGCTACTGTGGTACCGAGCACTCGATGTTGTGCTGATGAGGGCTGGCTGGAAGAAGAGCCAGGTCGACGAGGCGTTGTACTTCAAGGTCGGCGACGACGGAGTGGCCTGCTGGGTGCTGGTCTACGTCGACGATCTGCTCGCCGCAAGCAGCAGCACTGCGATGCTGAAGGAGCTGAAGGAGCTGCTGGAGGCCGCCTTCAAGTTGCGCGAGATCTCGCGGGTGGTGAAGTACCTCGGGCTAGAGATCGTGCGCGACAGGCCGGCAAGGAAGCTGTGGTAGAACCAGCAGCACTATGCCGACAAGCTGCGTAGGAGCAGACTGGGCGCACCCCGAAGACGCCGATCTCTCTCGATGCATACGCCGAGCTCACCTTCGACAACGAGAAGGCGCAGGAGCGCGAGGAGGAGGAGTACCGGCAGAAGGTCGGCTCGCTGCAGTTCGCAGCGACGACGACGAGGCCGGACATCGCCTTTGCCTGCAGCAAGCTGGGGAGCGGCCTCACGGTGAGGAGCGACCAGCACTGGCGCGAGGTCGACCGCTGCCTCGCCTACCTCGCCAACACTCGTGACACCGCCCTGGAGTTCGGCGGTGGACCAGAGACGCTGGAGCTGGTCGGCTACGTGGACGCCGACGACGCCGGCGACAAGCAGAACCGGACGAGCACGGGCGGCTACATGTTCGTCTACGGAGGGGCCGCAGTCTCCTGGTCGAGTGCGCGACACTAACGTCGACCGAGTCGGAGTACGTGGCGGCCACCGAGGCCGGCAAGGAGGGACGCCGCCTTCGCTACCTCCTTGCAGAGTTCTGACAGTTGGACGCGGGGACGCCGACGATCCTTTGTGTGGACAACAAGTTGGCCATCACCGTCGCTGAGGGCTTGGGGCTGCAGGGCAATCTCAAGCACATGGAGCGGCGGTATGCTTGGCTGCAGCACATGGTGAAGCGCTGAAAGTTCATGCTGAAGTACATCCCAACCACCGAGCAGCCGACCAACTTCCTGAAAAAGGCGCTGCACTATCCGACCTTCAACTAGTGCTCCAACGCAATCGGCCAAGTGCGACTGGCCGACGTTGGTGACGATGACGATGATGTGCAGGACTAGGTGTCATGCCCTCTTTCATGGCTGGTGCGGTGACCGGCGCGCTGTGTGTTGTGTGCATGCCGACCATATAGGTACCAACCATATGGGTAAGTAACGCACTTGCTCTTGGTACCAACTAAATTTGTAAGTAACGCACTTACTTTTGATACCAACCATATGAGTACGTACCGCACTTACGCTTAATACCGACCATTTGGGTAAGTAACGCACTTACTCTTAGTACCAACTATGTGGGTAAGAAGCACACTTACTCTTGATACCAACAATAGAAGTAACACATATACTATTGATACTAACCATAGATGCAAGTAACGCACGTACTCTTTATACCAACCATATGGGTAAGTAACGCACTTACTCCTGGTACCAACCATATGGGTAAGTAACGAACTTACTCTTAGTACCAAGCATATGGGTAAGTAACGCACTTACTCTTGATACCAACCATACAGGTAAGTAACACACTTACTCCTAGTATCAAGCATATAATAAGTAAAAAACTTACACTTGGTACCAATCTTATGGGTAAGTATCACACCAAATCTTCATACCAACCATATGGGTAAATAACGCACTTACTCTTAGTACCAACTATAAGGGGAAAAAACTCAGTTACTCTTGGTACCAGAGATATGGGTAAGCAACGTATTTACACCAACCATATGAGTAAGTAAAGCACTTAATCTTGATACCAACGATATGAGCAAGTAACGCACGTACTCTTGGTACCAACCATATGGGTAAGTAACGCACTTACATTTGATACCAACATATGGGTAACTAACGCGCTTACCTTCGATACCAACCATATGAGAAAGTAATTCTCTTACTCTTACTACAACCATATGGGTAAGTAACGCACTTAACATTGGTACCAACCATATGGGCAAGATATGCACTTGATACATACCATATGAGTATGTAACGCATTTACTTTAGGTACCAACCACATAGGTAAGTAACGCACTTACTCTTAGTACCAACCATATGGGTAAGAAACGCACTTGTGCTTGGTAGTTACGCAGTATGGTAACTACCATATGGGTAAATAACACACTTACTCTTGATACCGACCATATAGGTAAATAGCGCACTTACTCTTGGTACCAACCATATGAGTACGTACTGCATTTACTCTTGATACCAACCGTATGAGTACTTACCGCATTTACTCTTACCTAGTCTTAGTAAGTACCGCAGTTAATCTTGATACCAATCATACGGGTATGTCATGTACTTACTCTTGGTACCAATCATATGGGTAAGTAGAGCACTTACTCTTGATGCCAACCATATGGGAACGTACCGCACTTACTCTAAATACCGACCAAATGGGTAAGTAGCGCACTTACTTTTGGTACCAATCATATGGGAAAGTAGCGCACTTACTCATGATACCAACTATATGGGAAGTAACGCACGTACTCTAGGTACCATCTATATAAATAAGTAACGCACTTACTCTTGGTACCAACCATATGTGTAATTAGCACAGTTATTCTTAATACCAACCATATAAGTACGTACCGCTTTTTCTATTAATACCGACCATTTGGGTAAGTAGCGCACTTACACTTGCTACCAACCATATGAGGAAGTAACACATCTAGTCTTGATACCAACCATATGAGTAAGTAACGCACTGACTTTAGTCCCAACCATATGGGTAAGTAACACACATTTTTTTTATACCAACAAATATGAGTAAGTGACGCACTTATTCTTGGGACAAATCATATGGGTAAATAAGTCACTTAGTCTGGAAACCAACCATATGGGTAGTTAGCGCACTTACTCTTGGTGCTAACCATATGCGCAAGTAGCGTACTCACTCTTGGTACCAACCATATGAGGAAGTTACGCACGTACTCTTGATACCAACCATATGAGTATGTCTCGCACTTAGTCTTTATACCAACCATATGAATAAGTAACGCACTTACTCTTGGTACCAACCATATAGGTAAGTAGCGCACTTTCTCTTGATACCAACCATATAAGTAAATAACGCACTTAACCTCGGTACCAACTATACGGGTAAGTTACGCACTTGATACCAACCATATGGGTAAGTAACGCACTTGCTCTTGGTACCAACCATATGGGTAAGTGTCGCACTTACTCTTGGTACCAACCATATGAGTAAATAACACACTTATTCTCAGTACCAACCATATGGTTAAGTAACGCATTTGCTCGTGGTACCAACCATATGGGTAAGTAACGCACGTACTCTAAGCTCCAACCATATGGTTAAGTTACGCAGTTACTCTTGGTAACTACCATATGGGTAAATCAGTCACTTACTCTTGATACTGTCAACGGGAGTTGTGTGTTGGCCCCATCCTCGCTTGGGCGGAGCCGACTTCGTGGTCGGGTGTAGGGGTGCAGCCGACCTGCAGCAGTGGGCGAGCTGGTCGACGAGGAAGTCGACCTGCACGGGTGCCACTGCATGGGCGCCGACTTCAGGATGGCGCCGACTTCAGGAAGGTCGACCTGGGAAGTCGACCTGCGGAGGGCGTCGACTTGGTGACGCCAACTTGGGGTAGCCGACTTGGGTGGTCGGCTGACAGAACTTCTGGTCGACCTGGTTGGTCGACCAGGCCTTCTGGTCGACCTGGTTGGTCGACCAAGCCTTCTGGTCGACCTGGTAAGTCGACCAGGCCTTCTGGTCGACCTGGTTGGTCGACCAAGCCTTCTGGTCGACCTGGTAAGTCGACCAGGCCTTCTGGTCGACCTGGTTGGTCGACCAAGCCTTCTGGTCGACCTGGTAAGTCGACCAGGCCTTCTGTCGACGTGGTTGGTCGACCAAGCCTTCTGGTCGACCTGGTAAGTCGACCAGGCCTTCTGGTCGACCTGGTTGGTCGACCAAGCCTTCTGGTCGACCTGGTAAGTCGACCAGGCCTTCTGGTCGACTTGGTATGTCGACCAGGCCTGCTGGTCGACTTGGTGGCTGGTCGACCAGGCGTGAAGTCGACCTGGTGGTCGACCGAACATAGTGGTCGACCTGGGGAGGTCGACTGGAGGTGGCCGTCGACTTGGGAGGTCGACCGGCACATACAGGAGCAGCTGGTCGATGTGGTTGCCCGGTCGACCATGTTATATGAGTGACGAGGTTCTGCGAAGGCACGCGACGGTCGCTCAGGCGATGTTGGCGAGGACGATCTCGGTGGTGGTATCCCGAGGTCGACGTGGCTGATCAGAATCAGTCGTCAGCACGAAGTTGACTTGGTGTGTGCGCTGTGCAGGTGACGAGGCACTACACGCCAATCATCTGCGAGCACCTGCGAAGCGGGTGCGCTGCTGTCCTGCGGGAGCAGCGTTGGCACGCCGTCAACCTGCGATGTTGGCACGCCGTCGACTTGCAGCACTGGCAAGCCGCGCCTCTGCACTGCTGGAGCGCGGTCGACCAAGTCGTGCTGGCACGCGGTCGACCGTGCTGCGCTGGTAGTAGACTTGCTTGCATGCTAGCTCTGATGTAGTCTAGTCTTGCCAACTTCATTGTACCATTGTTGTCAACCTTTCCTAGTGAAACTCTTGCCAATTCTCCCTGTGAACTAGCAAGTAGTGTGAGCACTTGGAAACGACTAAGGAACAAGTGAACGCAGAGATCACACGAGCACCCGTGCCTAGCCCGTAGTCCAGCTCCCGTTGCAGTAGTTATCTCCGCAGATACCAACCATATGGGTAGTTAGCGCTCTTAGTCTTAGTGCTAACCAGATGCGTAAGTAGCGCACTTACTCTTGGTACCAACCATATCAGTACGTACCACACTTGCTCTTGATATTGACCATATGGGTAAGTTACACACTCACTCTTGAGACCAACCATATGAGTACATACCGCTCCTACTCTTAATACCAATCACATGCGTACGTACCGCACTTAATCTTGATACAAACCATACATGTAGGTAATGCACTTACTCTTGATACCAATCATATGGGAGCGCATTTTCTCTTGATTCCAACTATACGAATAACGCACGTACACTAGGTACCAACCATATGAGTAAGTAACGCACTTACTCTTGGTACCAACCGTATAGGTAAGTAACGCATTTTCTCGTGGTACCAACCATATGGGTAAGTAACGCACGTACTCTAAGGTACAACCATATGAGTAAAAAACGCATTTACTCTTGGTACCAACCATATGGTTAAGTTACGCAGTTACTCTTGGTAACTACCATATGGGTAAATAAGTCACTTACTCTTGATACGAACCATATGGGTAGTTAGCGCTCTTAGTCTTGGTGCTAACCATATGGGTAAGTAGCGCACTTACTCTTGGTACCAACCATATAGGTACGTACCGCACTTGCTCTTCATGTTGACCATATAGGTAAGTTACACACTTACTCTTGATACCAACCATATAAGTACATACCGCTCCTACTCTTAATACCAATCACATGCGTATGTACCACACGTAATCTTGATACAAACCATACTGGTATGTAACGCACTTACTCTTAATACCAATCATGTGGGAGCGCCTTTTCTCTTGACTCCAACTATACGAGTAACGTACGTACTCTATGTACCAACCATATGAGTAAGTAACGTATTTACTCTTGGTACCAACCGTATGGGTAAGTATCGCACTTGCTCCTGGTACGAACCATATGGGTAAGTAACTTACGTACTCTAAGTTCCAACTACATGAGTAAGTAACGCACTTATTCTAAGTCCCAACCATATGGGTAAGTAACACACTTACTCTTGATTTCGACAATATGGGTAAGTAACGCACTAAATCTTGGTACCATCTATATGGGTAAGTAACGCACTTGCTCTTATTACCAACCATAAAAGTAAGTAACGCACTTACTCTTGCTACCAACCATATGGGTAAGTAACGAACGAACTGTCTTGATACCAACCATATGGGTAAGTAACGTACTTATTCTTGGTACCAAGCATATCAATAAATAACACACTTGCTCTTGGTATTAGTCATATGGGTAAAGCACATACTCCTGATTCCAACCATATCGGTAAGCGACGCATTTACTCTTGGTACCAACCATATCGGTTAGTAACGCATTTAACCTTGGTACCCCATATCGGTAAGTTACGCACTTCGTAATTTCTATATGGATAAGACACGCACTTACTCTTGATTCAAACCATATGAGTATGTAATGCACTTACGCTAGGTACCAACCATTCGGGTAAGTAGCGCACTAACTCATGGTACCAACCATATGGGTAAGTAACGCACAAACTCTTGATACCAGCCATATGAGTAAGTAACGCACTTAGTCTTGATACCAGCCATATGGGTTAGTAACGCATGTACGCTTTATACCAACCATATGAGTAAGTAATGCACTATCTCTTGGTACCAACAGTATGGAAACATATGGGTATGAAGCGCACATACTCTTGATAAAAACCATATGAGTAAGTAACGCCCAAACTATTGGTACCAACCATATGGATATTTTGTTGGGTGCAAATGCACATTGCACGACATCCTGCCGTCTGTTTGTACGAGTATGCATGTGCGAATGCATTTGGGTGTGAATGGAATGTTCGTGTGTTTGTTTGCTTTCGCAATTTTCGCTTGATGCATTTGCAGGTACTCACGCAATGTGCGCTTCGGCACAACATTGTACGCGCTATGAACAGTGCAAGCAGAAAGGACGAGCTCGCAAAGGAACCCAAGATGGAAGCTTTGCGGTTTGGTTAAATTGGTTGCGCAGATCCAGTTCTATCCAATTCGAAATTGTACTGTTTTGTTTGGTTGACTATAGTGTAGCAGGGCAGGCACTATAGGGGTACAATTTGGGTGAAGGTTGGATGTTGTTTGTCTGTATCTGCATGCTACAGGGCTAGGGGAAACCAGCGGAACCAGCATTTGGCTGGTTGGGCAAAGACAAAACAGGTTCTGTTTTTAGAACCTGAACCTGGTTGTTGTTTTCCCAGGTTGGAAAAACAGAACCAGAGGTTGTTTACCAACCTACCACCTGCTATTTTGTCCAGCCAGGTTGGTTCTCCCAGGTCCTTGCTAGCTAGAACTATATATTCCTTCTCTGTTTGTACCTGAATATAGTCGATTGATTCAAGCGAATTCCTTCCTCGCTGGAGTTTCGTTTCTGCGCTATTCAACGGCGGAATGCTACCTGAGTTTGTCAATGCTAGTATGCTAGCACTCCAACGCTAGGCAAACGCTGTCCGAGCCAGAACTTAGTAATGGCAGAACTTTTTGCGAGGCAACTTGGCTTATTTTAAAGCTCTTGGAGCGAGCTTCGTTATAGCGACTTCTCAGCTTAATCCGATCGATGAGCTGCACGGCACGTTGCGCGACGTTCAAGGTACTCTTGTTATTTTGGCTAAGTCATTCTTAACTCCTCTCTCTACAAACTCGGACCCGAGGATAGGGGCTGGTCTTGTACCAGGCACCCAGGGACCCTTGGAGGTGACCCCGAGGAGAGGTTTTCAGTTTGATTAAGTCTCAATAGCTTGAGTTTATTAGGCCCTTACACCAACAAGCTGGTATCAGAGCTGCGTTATAGTGATCCTCGGTATAGGTAGCTATGGCGGGCAACACCTCGGCGGGAGCTGGTGAATCTTCAGCCCAAGATCGTAGCGGCAGCCAAGATTCTGGTGTTTCGGCGCCAAAGAGAGCGCGAACCAACCAGAGCTCACTGATCAAGGAGGTGCTGAAGAATTTCACCGTCGAGAAGTTCAATGGTGAGGGCTATGATGATTGGGCCTGGAAAATGCAGCTTTACTTCCGTCAGATTGGATTGCTGAAACTAATGATTGGGGAAGAGCCTAGACCGAGTGACCCCGCGCTGCAGGAAGATTGGGACGAGCGCGCATCGGCTGGCTACTACTTGATGTCGCAGAGTTTGGAGCTGAACCAGCGTCACCACGTCATGCACCTGCTGCCGGAGGTTGATTGCGGTCCAAAGGCGTGGACCGTGCTGAAGGAGCTGCACGCTCCTACCTCCGTCGCCGCGACGCTTATGATGGAGAGAGAGCTGTCCGCGTTGCGATTGAGCGAGGGAGAGCCGGTGCAACCTGTTTTGGACAAGATGCGCGACCTCTACGCGAAGTTGGCGACCGCGGGAATCACCTACCCGGAGCAGACCAAGTGTCTGAAGATGCTCTCGCTGCTGCCGGAATCGTGGCTTCAATTCACGAGCGGATTGAGCCTGCCGCAGAACCAGAGCTCGTGGACGCTCGAGTGGGTGCGGACGAAGATTCTGGAGGAGGACTTCCGTCGCCGCCAACTGAGGGGTGGGGACGACGGCAGCAGCGGCTACGGGATGCAAGGGAACCGACGTGGCAGAGGACGTGGCTTCGGTGGTGCTGGGTGCGGTGCAAAGAAGGACGACGACTCCAACGACCAACAAGGAGGTACCGGTTGGGGTCGCGGTGCGAAATCTGGACGTGGGGGCAAGTCGGGTGCTGGTGGCAAAATGAAAGGGAGTTGCTGGTATTGTGAGAAGGAAGGGCACCCCTGGTTTTTGTGCTATAAGAAACCCGATGGATGGACCCCCCAGAATCGTCAACAGGATGGCGGCGCGCGAAGGAACCAGAAAAACGGCGCAAACATGGTCGCTGATTCGTCCGAAAACTACCCGAAGAGCAACGGTGGTGCGGAGAAGAAGAAGGAGCGCACCGCGGGCCAGTTCTTCCATATTGGAGAGCAGGGGGAGTAAGGAGCTTTTCTGCCAAGGTTGGAGCAGAGCTGCACCCCCTGGACTATTGGGTGTTGGACACGGGCGCTGCTTGGACGATGACGCCGCGCAAAGACCTGCTGGACGACGTACGCGCTGCACCGATTAACGAGGTGTGCTCCGCCTCTGGACACGCGCTGAAGGTGGCTGGTGCGGGACGAGCTGCGTTTAAGGGAGCGGATGGCAAGCCGGTGGTGCTGCACGATGTTCTCCTCGTCCCCGACCTCAAGGCCAACCTCATCTCCCTCCGTAAGCTTGCCAAGGCTGGGGTGAGCACTAGCACGGATGGGGCTCGCACGTACAAGGGGCAGCTGGGCAATCGGGTGCTTTGGGATCTGCACGAGAGCAAGGACGTGTACAGATCCATGTGGCAGCTGCCGGCGTTGGCGTGGCACGGTGGGGGGCAGGCTAGAGAGGGGTCTGCATCCCAGGGGGAGTGCAACGCCGTTGGAGGGGTTGGCGTGAAAGTGTCGGCCAGATCTGGGGAGACGGATTGGGCAACGGCACACCGACGCTTAGGCATGTGGCAATGCCTTTGCTGAAGCAGCTGGAGAAAGATGGAGCTGTCAAAGGTTTGAAGCTGAACGGACAGCCACCCGATGACAACTGTGAAATCTGTTTGCTTTCAAAGTTCACCCGTTTCCCTTTCCATAGTGTGGCTGGCAGGAGCAAGAAGCCTTTGGAGCTGGTCCACATGGACTTGGTGGGGCCGCTGCCGGTGCAAGGGCACAAGGGGGAGCAGTATTTTCTTACAATTGTGGATGACTGGAGCAGGCTGATGTGGGCGTATCCGCTGAAGCAGAAGGACTACGCCGCCTCCACGATACGGGACGATTGGCTGCCGTTCGTGGAGAAGCAGGCGGAGTGTGTAGTGAAGCGGATTAGGACAGACCGGGGTGGTGAGTTCCTTGGAGCTGAAATGACGGCCTGGCTCAAGAAGCAGGGCATCCAGAGAGAGCTGACCACGGCTTACACCCCACAGTCCAATGGTGTAGCAGAACGGGCAAACCGGACCATTCTGGAGACAGCTAGGGCGCTGCTCATAGAATCTGGGCTGAGCAATTCTATGTGGCCTCATGCTGTTCGGCACGCTACCATCGGTAGGAACAGGGTGCTTACCAAGGTTGGGGATGACTCGTGGGTGCCTTTGGAGAGGTGGCTTGGGAAGAAGCCGCCGGTGGACATGCTGAGGGTGTTCGGTTGCATGGCAGTCGCCCACGTCCCCAAGACCTACCGTAGTAAGTTAAAGGCAAGTGCAATCTGGTGTGTGCATTTGGGGCTGGCTGCTGAGAGCAAGGGATGGCTACTGTGGGAACCATCCAAGGGTGTGCTGTTTGACAGCAGGGATGTAAAATTCATTGAGGGCATGATGTATGGGAGCTGGGAGAAACAGCCGGAGGCCCGGGTGTCCCAGCAGATGGAGCAGATCACCATGCAGCTGGACTTGACTCCTAGTGTGTGGGAGGAGGGAGAAGAGGCAGCTGCGGGGAATGGTGATGGAGAGAAGGTACAGGAGGCATCTGCTGGTGGAGAAAATGGTGTGGAAACTGGCGGCAGCACTAGTGGAGCTGCTGGATCCGAGGGAGGAGAGCAGCAGCAGGGGAAAACTAAGAAGCCGAAGGGTATCGTTATGAGGGGATGGGAGACACCCGTCTCCAGGCCAGGACGTACCCGTATGGCTACTAAGAAGCTGACTGCTGGATCAGGTGTAGCAGAGCAGCAGCTTGGGACCGAAGAGGCAATGCTGATTCTACCTCATGGCTATGACCCGGATGAGGAGGACGAGCCTGCGTACTGTTTTCTTGCCCCTGCACCAGAGGAACCAGCTAGCATGGAGGAGGCACTAGCTGGACCAGATAGGGACAAGTGGCTGGCTTCTAGGGATGCTGAGTACCAGAGCCTGCTAGAGAATGGGACATGGGATCTGGTGGTGCTGCCTGATGGGAAGAAAGCGATACAATGCAAGTGGGTGCTGAGGATCAAGACCGATGACAAGGGGCAGGTCACCATCTACAAGAGTAGGCTGGTGGCGAAGGGGTTTATGCAGAAGGAGAAGCAGGACTTCAACGAGATCTTTGCTCCCACTGCCAAACCCCCTACCCTCCGTGTCTTGTTGGCAGATGCAGCCGTTAGTGGGAAATTCATCATTCAGATGGATATTTCAACGGCATTCCTGAATGGGATTTTAGAGGAGGATGTGTACATGACGCAGCCGCCTGGGTATGAGGATGGTACAGGCAGGGTGTGCAAGCTCAACAAGTCCATCTACGGCTTGAAGCAGGCGCCACGCTGCTGGTACCAGAAGTTGGCAGCTGTTTTAGAGGAGATGGGATTCAGGACCAGCAGCTGTGATGAGAGCCTCTTTCTCAAGGGCGAGGGGGAGAAGCTGGTGCTGTTTCTGGTCTACGTGGACGACATTCTTCTCTTCAGCAGCAGCATGAAGGAGATCCAGAAAGTGCAGCAGCAACTGATGGAAAACTTCAAGTGCAAGAACCTTGGGGAGGTAAAGTACTACCTCGGGATGCACGTGGAGAGGGATCCTGATCACAGGTGGTTGAAGCTGCACCAGGAGAAGTTCATCAAGGAGCTGGGGGAGAAGTATGGGATTGAGAATGAGCGCAAGGTTGCAACTCCCCTGCCAGCAGAATTCAAGCTTGTGAAGGCTGCAGAGGATGAAGGGGTTGAAGCTGAAGAGCAGCAGCAATTTCAGTCCTTGGTGGGCAGCCTCTTGTACGCAGCAGTTCACACGAGGCCCGACATCTCTTTCTCGGTTGGGCAGCTGGCTAGGGTGGTGCAGAATCCATCAGAGGAGCAGGTGGATGCAGCTGAGCGTGTGGTGAAGTACCTGAACTCTCACCCAAGCATTGGAGTTCAATACTCCGCATCTGCACAGGTGAAGCAGAAAGGGGTGGAGGTGCTGAAAGAGAAGGGGGAGAGGCTTGGAGAAGGCAAGCTATTTCTCACTTGCTTTACCGATGCTACGTGGGCTTCTGAGAAGGAGGATTCCTCATCTGTGGGAGGATACATCTGCGTAGTTGGGGGAGGACCTGTTAGTTGGAGGTCCAAGAAGCAGACGGAGACGGCACTCTCTTCCGTAGAATCAGAGTACATGGCGATGTTCCATGGGGTGAAGGAGGTGATTTGGCTGAGAAGGCTGTTAGAGGAGATTGGCCAGGAGCAGAAAGTTGCTACGCCGCTGTTTTGTGATAGCAAGGGGGCTCTTGGGATGGCCAGAAACGCTGTGCTTCATGGGCTGAACAAGCACATGCGTATCAAGTGGCACTGGCTGCGTAAGGAGGTGAAGAGGGGGACGGTGCATCCGATCTACATCAAGACTCACCAGCAGCCAGCAGACTTTCTCACCAAGAGGCTTGCGGATGAGCCTCATTGGCGTTGTGTGCGCATGAGTGGAATGAGCATGAACTAGCATGGAATGACGGGGATGCAGCCGGCAGGCTGAGGGGGAGTGTGTTGGGTGCAAATGCACATTGCACGACATCCTGCCGTCTGTTTGTACGAGTATGCGTGTGCGAATGCATTTGTGTGTGAATGGTGTGTTCGTGTGTTTGTTTGCTTTCGCATTTTTTCGCTTGATGCATTTGCATGTACTCGCGCAATGTGCGCTTCGGCACAACATTGTATGCGCTATGAACAGTGCAAGCAGAAAGGACGAGCTCGCAAAGGAACCCAAGATGGAAGCTTTGCAGTTCGGTTGAGTTGATTGCGCAGATTCAGTTCTATCCAACTCGAAATTGTACTGTTTTGTTTGGTTAACTATAGTGTAGCAGGGAAGGCACTATAGGGGTACAATTTAGGTGAAGGTTGGATGTTTGTCTGTATCTGCATGCTACAAGGCCAGGGGAAACCAGCGGAACCAGCATTTGGCTGGTTGGGCAAAGACAAAACAGGTTCTGTTTTTAGAACCTGAACCTGGTTGTTGTTTTCCCAGGTTGGAAAAACAGAACCAAAGGTTGTTTACCAACCTACCACCTGCTATTTTGTCCAGCCAGGTTGGTTCTGTTGCTTGGAATTATTTGGGATCATCCCTGGTTGTTCCCAGGTTGATTCCCAAGGTCCTTGCTAGCTAGAACTATTTAATCCTTCTTTGTTTGTACCTGAATATAGTCAAATTGATTCAAGCGAATTCCTTCCTCGCTGGAATTTCGTTTCTGCGCTATTCGACGGCGGAATGCTACCCGAGTCAACGCTAGTATGCTAGCACTCCAACGCTAGGCAAACGCTGTCCGAGCCATAACTTAGTAATGGCAGAACTTTTCGCGAGGCAACTTGGCTCATTTTAAAGCTCTTAGAGCGAGCTTCGATATAGCAAGTTCTCAGCTTAATCCGATCGACGGTCTGCACGGCACGCTGCGCGACGTTCAAGGTACTCTTGCTGTTTTGACTAAGTCCTTCTTGATCCCTCTCTCTACAAACTCGGACCCGAGGATAGGGGCTGGTCTTGTACCAGGCACCCAGGGACCCTTGGAGGTGACCCCGAGGAGAGGTTTTAAGTTTGATTAAGTCCTAATAGCTTGATTTTATTAGGCCCTTACACCAACACAAGAGGCTGCCCACCAAGGACTGAAATTGCTGCTGCTCCTCGGCTTCAACCCCTTCATCCTCTGCAGCCTTCACAAGCTTGAATTCTGCTGGCAGGGGAGTTGCAACCTTGCGCTCATTCTCAATCCCATACTTCTCCCCAAGCTCCTTGATGAACTTCTCCTGGTGCAGCTTCAACCACCTGTGATCAGGATCCCTCTCCACGTGCATCCCGAGGTAGTACTTTACCTCCCCAAGGTTCTTGCACTTGAAGTTTTCCATCAGTTGCTGCTGCACTTTCTGGATCTCCTTCATGCTGCTGCTGAAGAGAAGAATGTCGTCCACGTAGACCAGAAACAGCACCAGCTTCTCCCCCTCGCCCTTGAGAAAGAGGCTCTCATCACAGCTGCTGGTCCTGAATCCCATCTCCTCTAAAACAGCTGCCAACTTCTGGTACCAGCAGCGTGGCGCCTGCTTCAAGCCGTAGATGGACTTGTTGAGCTTGCACACCCTGCCTGTACCATCCTCATACCCAGGCGGCTGCGTCATGTACACATCCTCCTCTAAAATCCCATTCAGGAATGCCGTTGAAATATCCATCTGAATGATGAATTTCCCACTAACGGCTGCATCTGCCAACAAGACACGGAGGGTAGGGGGTTTGGCAGTGGGAGCAAAGATCTCGTTG
The DNA here is from genome assembly GCA_947470075.1 of Closterium sp. Yama58-4. Classification (NCBI taxonomy): domain Eukaryota; kingdom Viridiplantae; phylum Streptophyta; class Zygnematophyceae; order Desmidiales; family Closteriaceae; genus Closterium; species Closterium sp. Yama58-4. The sequence goes on along the minus strand of CANIUD010000809.1, from coordinate 38,298 downwards.
AAGTCCTGCTTCTCCTTCTGCATAAACCCCTTCGCCACCAGCCTACTCTTGTAGATGGTGACCTGCCCCTTGTCATCGGTCTTGATCCTCAGCACCCACTTGCATTGTATCGCTTTCTTCCCATCAGGCAGCACCACCAGATCCCATGTCCCATTCTCTAGCAGGCTCTGGTACTCAGCATCCCTAGAAGCCAGCCACTTGTCCCTATCTGGTCCAGCTAGTGCCTCCTCCATGCTAGCTGGTTCCTCTGGTGCAGGGGCAAGAAAACAGTACGCAGGCTCGTCCTCCTCATCCGGGTCATAGCCATGAGGTAGAATCAGCATTGCCTCTTCGGTCCCAAGCTGCTGCTCTGCTACACCTGATCCAGCAGTCAGCTTCTTAGTAGCCATACGGGTACGTCCTGGCCTGGAGACGGGTGTCTCCCATCCCCTCATAACGATACCCTTCGGCTTCTTAGTTTTCCCCTGCTGCTGCTCTCCTCCCTCGGATCCAGCAGCTCCACTAGTGCTGCCGCCAGTTTCCATACCATTTTCTCCACCAGCAGATGCCTCCTGTACCTTCTCTCCATCACCATTCCCCGCAGCTGCCTCTTCTCCCTCCTCCCACACACTAGGAGTCAAGTCCAGCTGCATGGTGATCTGCTCCATCTGCTGGGACACCCGGGCCTCCAGCTGTTTCTCCCAGCTCCCATACATCATGCCCTCAATGAATTTTACATCCCTGCTGTCAAACAGCACACCCTTGGATGGTTCCCACAGTAGCCATCCCTTGCTCTCAGCAGCCAGCCCCAAATGCACACACCAGATTGCACTTGCCTTTAACTTACTACGGTAGGTCTTGGGGACGTGGGCGACTGCCATGCAACCGAACACCCTCAGCATGTCCACCGGCGGCTTCCTCCCAAGCCACCTCTCCAAAGGCACCCACGAGTCATCCCCAACCTTGGTGAGCACCCTGTTCCTAGCGACGGTAGCGTGCCGAACAGCATGAGGCCACATAGAATTGCTCAGCCCAGATTCTATGAGCAGCGCCCTAGCTGTCTCCAGAATGGTCCGGTTTGCCCGTTCTGCTACACCATTGGACTGTGGGGTGTAAGCCGTGGTCAGCTCTCTCTGGATGCCCTGCTTCTTGAGCCAAGCCGTCATTTCAGCTCCAAGGAACTCACCACCCCGGTCTGTCCTAATCCGCTTCACTACACACTCCGCCTGCTTCTCCACGAACGGCAGCCAATCGTCCCGTATCGTGGAGGCGGCGTAGTCCTTCTGCTTCAGCGGATACGCCCACATCAGCCTGCTCCAGTCATCCACAATTGTAAGAAAATACTGCTCCCCCTTGTGCCCTTGCACCGGCAGCGGCCCCACCAAGTCCATGTGGACCAGCTCCAAAGGCTTCTTGCTCCTGCCAGCCACACTATGGAAAGGGAAACGGGTGAACTTTGAAAGCAAACAGATTTCACAGTTGTCATCGGGTGGCTGTCCGTTCAGCTTCAAACCTTTGACAGCTCCATCTTTCTCCAGCTGCTTCAGCAAAGGCATTGCCACATGCCCTAAGCGTCGGTGTGCCGTTGCCCAATCCGTCTCCCCAGATCTGGCCGACACTTTCACGCCAACCCCTCCAACGGCGTTGCACTCCCCCTGGGATGCAGACCCCTCTCTAGCCTGCCCCCCACCGTGCCACGCCAACGCCGGCAGCTGCCATATGGATCTGTACACGTCCTTGCTCTCGTGCAGATCCCAAAGCACCCGATTGCCCAGCTGCCCCTTGTACGTGCGAGCCCCATCCGTGCTAGTGCTCACCCCAGCCTTGGCAAGCTTACGGAGAAGAGATGAGGTTGGCCTTGAGGTCGGGGACGAGGAGAACATCGTGCAGCACCACCGGCTTGCCATCCGCTCCCTTAAACGCAGCTCGTCCCGCACCAGCCACCTTCAGCGCGTGTCCAGAGGCGGAGCACACCTCGTTAATCGGTGCAGCGCGTACGTCTTCCAGTAGGTCTTTGCGCGGCGTCATCGTCCAAGCAGCGCCCGTGTCCAACACCCAATAGTCCAGGGGGTGCAGCTCTGCTCCAACCTTGGCAGAAAAGCTCCTTACTCCCCCTGCTCTCCAATATGGAAGAATTGGCCCGTGGTGCGCTCCTTCTTCTTCTCCGCACGACCGTTGCTTTTCGGGTAGTTTTCGGACGAATCAGCGACCATGTTTGCGCCGTTTTTCTGGTTCCTTCGCGCGCCGCCATCCTGGTGACGATTTTGGGGGGTCCATCCATCGGGTTTCTTATAGCACAAAAACCAGGGGTGCCCTTCCTTCTCACAATACCAGCAACTCCCTTTCATTTTGCCACCAGCACCCGACTTGCCCCCACGTCCAGATTTCGCACCGCGACCCCAACCGGTACCTCCTTGTTGGTCGTTGGAGTCGTCGTCCTTCTTTGCACCGCGCCCAGCACCACCGAAGCCACGTCCTCTGCCACGTCGGTTCCCTTGCATCCCGTAGCCGCTGCTGCCGTCGTCCCCACCCCTCAGTTGGCGGCGACGGAAGTCCTCCTCCAGAATCTTCGTCCGCACCCACTCGAGCGTCCACGAGCTCTGGTTCTGCGGCAGGCTCAATCCGCTCGTGAATTGAAGCCACGATTCCGGCAGCAGCGAGAGCATCTTCAGGCACTTGGTCTGCTCCGGGTAGGTGATTCCCGCGGTCGCCAACTTCGCGTAGAGGTCGCGCATCTTGTCCAGAACTGGTTGCACCGGCTCTCCCTCGCTCAATCGCAACGCGGACAGCTCTCTCTCCATCATAAGCGTCGCGGCGAATCCGGGTCATAGCCATGCGATAGAATCAGCATTGCCTCTTCCGTCCCAAGCTGCTGCTCCGCTACACCTGATCCTGCAGTCAGCTTTTTAGTAGCCATACGGGTACGTCCTGGCCTGGAGACGGGTGTCTCCCATCCCCTCATAACGATACCCTTCGGCTTTTTAGTTTTACCCTACTGCTGCTCTCCTCCCTCGGATCCAGCAGCTCCACTAGTGCTGCCGCCAGTTTCCACACCATTTTCTCCACCAGCAGGTGCCTCCTGTACCTTCTCTCCATCACCATTCCCCGCAGCTGCCTCCTCTCCCTCCTCCCACACACTAGGAGTCAGGTCCAGCTGCATGGTGATCTGCTCCATCTGCTGGGACACCCGGGCCTCCGGCTGTTTCTCCCAGCTCCCATACATCATGCCCTCAATGAATTTCACATCCCTACTGTCAAACAACACACCCTTGGATGGTTCCCACAGCAGCCATCCCTTGCTCTCAGCAGCCAGCCCCAAATGCACACACCAGATTGCACTTGCCCCCAACTTATTGCGGTAGGTCTTGGGGACGTGGGTGACTGCCATGCAACCGAACACCCTCAGCATGTCCATCGGCGGCTTCCTCCCAAGCCACCTCTCCAAAGGCACCCACGAGTCATCCCCAACCTTGGTGAGCACCCTGTTCCTAGCGACGGTAGCGTGCCGAACAGCATGAGGCCACATAGAATTGCTCAGCCCAGATTCTATGAGCAGCGCCCTAGCTGTCTCAAGAATTGTCCAGTTCGCCCGTTCTGCTACACCGTTAGACTGTGGGGTGTAAGCCGTGGTCAGCTCTCTCTGGATGCCCTGCTTCTTGAGCCAGGCTGTCATTTCAGCTCCAAGGAACTCACCACCCCGGTCTGTCCTGATCCGCTTCACCACACACTCCGCCTGCTTTTCCACGAACGGCAGCCAATCGTCCCGTATCGTGGAGGCGGCGTGGTCCTTCTGTTTCAGCGGATACGCCCACATCAGCCTGCTCCAGTCATCCACAATTGTAAGAAAATACCGCTCCCCCTTGTGCCCTTGCACCGGCAGCGGCCCCACCAAGTCCATGTGGACCAGCTCCAAAGGCTTCTTGCTCCTGCCAGCCACACTATGGAAAGGAAAACGGTTGAACTTTGAAAGCAAACAGATTTCACAGTTGTCATCGGGTGGCTGTCCGTTCAGCTTCAAACCTTTGACGGCTCCATCCTTCTCCAGCTGCTTCAATAAGGGCATTGCCACATGCCCCAAGCGTCGGTGTGCCGTTGCCCAATCCGTCTCCCCAGATCTGGCCGACACTTTCACGCCAACCCCTCCAACGGCGTTGCACTCCCCCTGGGATGCAGACCCCTCTCTAGCCTGCCTCCCGCCGTGCCACGCCAACGCCGGCAGCTGCCACATGGATCTGTACACGTCCTTGCTCTCGTGTGTCAACGGGAGTTGTATGTTGGCCCCGTCCTCGCTTGGGCGGTGCCGACTTCGTGGTCGGGTGTAGGGTGCAGCCGACCTGCAGCAGTGGGCGAGTTGGTCGACGAGGTTGGTCGACCTGCACGGGGAGCCACTGCATGGGCGCCGACTTCGTGAGGGCGCCAACTTCGGGTGGTCGACCTGGGAAGTCGACCAGACCTTCTGGTCGACCTGGGAAGTCGACCAGACCTTCTGGTCGACCTGGTAAGTCGACCAGCCCTTCTGGTCGACTTGGGAAGTCGACCACACCTTCTGGTCGACCCGGTAAGTCGACCAGCCCTTCTGGTCGACCTGGTAAGTCGACCAGACCTTCTGGTCGACCTGGGAAGTCGACCAGACCTTCTGGTCGACCTGGTAAGTCGACCAGCCCTTCTGGTCGACTTGGGAAGTCGACCAGACCTTCTGGTCGACCTGGTAAGTCGACCAGCCCTTCTGGTCGACTTGGGAAGTCGACCAGACCTTCTGGTCGACCTGGTAAGTCGACCAGCCCTTCTGGTCGACTTGGGAAGTCGACCAGACCTTCTGGTCGACCTGGAGTGACGTCGACTTGGAGCTGGTCGACCAGGGGGTAGTGGTCGACCTGGGGAGGTCGACTGGAGGTGGCCGTCGACTTGGGAGGTCGACCGGCACATACCAGAGGCAGTGGTCGACCTGGGGAGGTCGACCGGAAGTGGTCGTCGACCTGGGTGGTCGACGGGCACGCACAGGAGCCTCTGGTCGACCTGGTTGCTCGGTCGACCAGGTTACCTGGGTGACGAGGTTCTGCGGAGGCATGCGACGTTCGCCCGGGTGGTTTTGGCGAGGACGACCTCGGTGATGGTATCCCGAGGTCGACGTGGTGCATCAGAGGCAGTCGTCAGCACGTAGTTGATGTGGTGTGTGCGCTGTGCAGGTGACGAGGCACTGCACGCCAATCATCTGCGAAGTAGGTGCGCTGCTGTCCTGCGGGAGCAACGTCGGCGCGCCGTCAACCTGCGACGTTGGCACGCCGTCGACCTGCAGTGTTGGCAAGCCGCGACTCTGCACTGCTGGGGCGCGGTCGACCAAGTCATGCTGGCACGCGGTCGACCGTGCTGCGCTGGCAGTCGTCCTGCTTGCATGCTAGCTCTGATGTAGTCTTGCCTTGCCAACTTCATTGTATCATTGTTGTCAACTTTCTCTAGTAAAACTCTTGCCAAATTACCTTGTGAACTAGCAAGCAGTGTGTACACTAGGAAAACGACTAAGGACCAACGAACGCAGAGATCACACGAGCACCCGTGCCTAGCCCGTAGTCTAGCTCCCGTTGTAGTAGTTATCTCCGCATGGTGCGGTGAGCGTGGACGGCACACGACTTACTTTTCAGTCGGGTCGACGTAGACATCACTTACCTAATTCGTCGTTGTAGGCCGGCAGCTGTGCGTTGGTCACTATGGTAGGAGCCGTAGGTGACGCAGGGGTGGTGGACACCCTGGAGGCACGGCTGGAGGACGCGAGGAGACGCCATGACGCCCAGGAGTACGGAGCAATACCCTGGGCGGTCGTCGAGGCTGGACTCCGCACCATGTGGGCGACGGAGCACCCTTCTCGACCTGCCTCTCCTCGACCGGTGAACGACGAAGGCGGCGTCGACATGGGCGTCAACGCCGGTGGTGGTCAAGTCGGCAGCAGTGCGGGAGGCACGTCAAGGCAGCGTGGTGTGATTCACGCCGATGAAGTCGGCGTCGTTCAGGCGCGAGGGATGCGGTCGTCGGCGGCTGCAGGCTCCTTGCAGGGTGACGTCAGAGGTCGACGAAGTGGATCTGTGCCGATGTCGGCGACCCAGGTGACAGCAGGCGGGATTGCACCGAGCTACGGCTACTTCAAGTTCACGCCGGACAGGATCTTGGTCACTCCGCCGCTCACTGGTCGACCCGACATACTCACCTGGAAGGAAGCCATCGAGCCCCAGCTGGAAATGGCCGGGCTGATCAGCTTTGCTCGAGGCACCGTGGCGACGCCGGACGATCCCGACTTGCGTGCGGAGTTTCGTGCCGTGCAGCTGTTGACCTTCACAGTCATCTCCCGGTGCTGCTCGCCGGGCGTGCAGATCGCCTTGAAGTGGTGCCGAGAGTACCTCGACGCCGGCCACCGGGCGTGGCACTTCATCGAGTCGACCTACCAAGTCACCGACGACTTGTTCATCGCACAGCTGGAGGGGCAGCTGACGCACCTGCGTATGGGCGACGAGGAGACGGCGACCGACTACTGCAATCGGGCCCGGCGAATTCTCGCCACCATCAGGATGGCTGGCGCGCAGTACTCGACGGCGTCGTACGTCACCCACGTCATGCAGGGACTCTCGAGTAGCTACAACCTTCTGAAGCGGCTGTCAATGGCGCCGAGCACCAGGACGACGCTCAACGAGGACAACTTGACCTCGTACATCCTGCAAGACGAGGCAATGCAGGAGGCAGAGCGGTCACAGGAGCTCTTGGCACAGGCGAACCTCGTCGCCCCGGCGAAGCAAGGAAGTCGACCGGGGCAGCGCGGACAGCCTGGCGGCGGTGGTAGCAGTGGCTGGAAGCTGGCCAAGGAAGTCGACAAGAAGAAGTCGACCAAGGACAGCGGTCGAGGAGGAGGAAGTCGACGTCGGGAGTGCTGGCTGTGTGGCGACCCCGACCATCTCTCCTTCGAGTGCCCTGACCGCAGTGACTCCGACGACGACGCCAAGGGTGGCCGCGGGAGGTCGGGCAGTCGTCGTCCTCGGCGAGGAGGAAACCAGTCACGCAATGAGAAGACGTCGACCAAGTCGTCGACCTCGGCGAAGGACGCCGACTCCTCTGCTGGCGGCAAGGGGAAGGACGACAAGTCGGCGTCGTGCTCTCTGGTCGGCGTCGTGGAGCCGACCGTCTCGCAAGCGCCGGAGGCCGGCGAGGACTTCCAGGCGGTGGCGGCAGCTGTGCAGGCGAATCCGGCGGTGGTCCTGCTCGACAGCGGCTGCTCCCACCACCTGATGGGGACGAAGGACGCCTTCGTCGACTTGGGGCCAAGCGGCGACGTGAAGCACGTGCGTGGCTTCAATGGGGCGCTGCAGGACGTCCAGGGCCGCGGCACCGTCGCCCTGCAAGGCGAGGCCGGGAAGCAGGTGCTCATCCCCGACGTACTGTACGTCCCGGGTGTGCGGGCAAACCTGCTGTCGTCTGGCCAGCTGAAGGAGCACGGCGTGAAGCTGCACGAGGACGGCGACGGGATGCTGCTCGTCTCGGCAGCAGGAGAGGTGCTTGGTCGGGCGACGTACTCCGGGCGAGTCCTCTGCACCGACCTGCGTCCCTGCTCGACGAAGTCGACGTCACCCACGCCGGAGGTTGTGGCCCTGCGGGCGATCGTCTCGAAGACGAGGTCGACGCCGGACAGGCTGCATGCTCGGCTTGCACACATTGGCATGGACACCATCAGGCGCTCGGCGAAGAACGAGGTCGTCATTGGGCTGGACCTCAAGTCGGCGACGGGCGCCGACTCACCGTGTGTCTCGTGTGTCGGCGGGAAGCTGGCGAGGCACACCTTCCCCGACCACGGCTCCGACGCCGACGACGTGTTGGCCGTCGTACACATCGACTTGTGCGGGCCATTCCGCGTGGCTGCCAAGGACGGCAGCCTGTACTTCTTGCTGCTAAAGGACCGCAAGACTCGCTACGTGTGGGTGCGGCCGGTCGCCAAGAAGTCCGACGTGCTGCGGGAGTTCGAGCAGTGGCTGGTGATGGCGGAGCGACAGACCAAGAAGTCGGTGCTAATGCTGCGCTCTGACCGGGGAGGGGAGTTCCTCGGAAAGGACTTCACCGCCCTCGTGGACGGCAAGGGGATCCTCCACGACCTCACCTGCCCATACACTCCGCAGCAGAACGGCATGGCGGAGCGGGAGATGAGGACGGTGGTGGAGTCGGTGCGGACGATGCTGCTGCACATGGGCGTCCAGCACCACTGGTGGCACCTCGCTTTGCGGCAGGCTGTCTGGGTCCGCAACTGCCTGGAGAGGTCGGCGACGCCGGGGACGACACCGTACCAGTTGCTCACCGGGAAGAAGCCCGACTTGTCGCTGGCGCGCGTGTGGGGCTGCATGGCGCAGTTCCTCGTCCCCGAGCAGCAGCGTGGTGGCAAGCTGAAGCCGAAGGCCAGATGGGGCCTTCATCTCGGCATGTCGGACGAGAGTAAAGGCTGGGAGCTCCTCGACATTGCCGACAACCGGGTGGTCACCACGTCGGACGTGGTGTTCTACGAGGACATGTCGCTGGAGGTGTGGAAGTCGGAGCACGGGCCAGTGTCCGGACGGACGCCGAGCACTCCGCCGACCGACACCTCGACGGCGACGCTGCCTCTGCTCGCGGCGGTCGGTGAGCTCGCTGCTGGGGACATCCCTGTCGACCATCCTCCTTCCCCTCCTCCCACGACCCATGTTTCTCCCCTCGTGGCCGACATGCGTGGACTGACTCCGGTGTCGGCCTCCGGCGATGAGGGGAGTAGTGGGACGTCGCCTGCGGCCAAGAGCATCGCCGGTGGCCGACGTGACGGGCAGCAAGTCGACGTGGGAGTGAAGTCGACGCCGACAGGGGAGCAGGCAGCAACAAGGCCGACCAAGGAGCAGTCGGCGACCTGGCAGTCGACAGGGGAGCTGACCGCAGGGGAGGAATCGGTCGGGACGCCGACCGAGGTGCAGCAGGACGACGAGGACGATGAAGGGGAGCAGTTGGGCGACGAGGAGTCCACCGACAGTGACGTGGGAGAGGCCCAGGCTGGACCACGGCGTACAGGCCGCCTTCGGAGGCCTCCCGACTTCTTCGTCCCGGCTGCCTTCACCACGGTGTATGATGTGGTCGACGAGGACGACGACCTGCTGTACGACGACGTTGATGAAGATGTAGACCTGCTGAAGCTCGACCCCGACATGCACGCCGACCCCGAGCACCGTTGGGATATCTCCACGATGACGGTGAAGGAGGCGCTGGCTAGCTGGAAGGGTCCAGCGGTGAAGGCCGCCATGGAGGAGGAGATCCGCAGCCTCATCGGCATGGGGACGTGGGAGCTGGTCGAACGCCCACCCGGGGTCAACATCATGAAGAACCGGTGGGTGTTGACGACGAAGTACCACATCGACGACACCGTCGAGCGCGAGAAGGCGAGGCTGGTTGTGAAGGGCTTGACGCAGGTGTATGGCGCCGGTGAGCAGCTACGTCACGCTGCGGATTTTCCTCAGCATCGTCGCCGTCTTCGACCTCAACCTGATGCAGCTCGACATGAAGAATGCCTTCCTGCAGAGCAAGCTCGACCGCGTGCTGTACATGTACCAGCCGGACTACTTCAATGACGGGACCGGCCGGGTGTGCAAGCTGCTGAAGAGCCTGTACGGGCTGAAGCAGTCGCCGCTGCTGTGGTACAAGGCTCTCAACGACGTGCTGGTCGGCGCTGGCTGGAAGAAGAGTCAGGTCGACGAGGCTCTCTACTTCAAGGTCGGCGTCGACAAGGTGACCTGTTGGGTGCTGGTCTACGTCGACGATCTGCTCGCCGCCAGCAGCAGCCCCGAGATGCTGAAGGAGCTGCTGGAGGCCGCCTTCGAGCTGCGCGAGATCTCACCGGTGCAGAAGTACCTCGGGCTGGAGATCGTGCGCGACAGGTCGGCGGGGAAGCTGTGGCTGCACCAGCAGGGCTACGCCGACAAGCTGCGTAGGCGTTTCATCGATGAGGAGCAGGGCGGTCGGACCCCGAAGACGCCGGTCTCGGTCGACGCCTACGCCGAGCTCACCTTCGATGACGAGGAGGCGCAGGAGCGACAGGAGGAGGAGTACCGGCAGAAGGTCGGCTCGCTGCAGTTCGCGGCGACGACGACGAGGCCGGATATCGCCTTCGCCTGCAGCAAGCTGGGGAGCGGCCTCACGGTGAGGAGCGACCAGCACTGGCGCGAGGTCGACCGCTGCCTTGCCTACCTCGCCAACACGCGTGACACCGCCCTGGAGTTCGGCGGTGGACCTGAGTCGCTGGAGCTAGTCGGCTACGTGGACGCCGACGATGCCGGCGACAAGCAGAACAGGACGAGCACGGGCGGCTACGTGTTCGTCTACGGAGGAGCCGCAGTCTCCTGGTCGAGCCAGCGCATCAAGTGCGCGACGCTGTCGTCGACCGAGTCGGAGTACGTGGCGGCTGTCGAAGCTGGCAAGGAGGGACGCCGACTTCGCTTCCTCCTGGCAGAGTTCCAGCAGCTAGATGCTGGGAGGCCGACGGTCCTAAGGGTGGACAACAAGTCGGCCATCACAGTCGCCGAAGGCATGGGGTTGACGGGCAACCTCAAGCACATGGAGCGGCGACAGGCCTGGCTGCAGCACATGGTGAAGCGGGGGAAGTTTGCGCTGCAGTACATCCCAACCGCTGAGCAGCCGGCCGACTTCTTGACGAAGGCGCTGCACTATCCGGCCTTCAACCGGTGCTCCGTTGCAATCGGCCAAGTGCGTCTGGCCGACGTGGGCGACGGCGACGACGATGTGCAGCAGTAGGTGCCATGCCCTCTTGCATGGCTGGTGCGGTGGACAACGTGCTGTGGGTTGGGTGCACGTCGACGAGCTTTTCTCCGAGAAGTACTGTCGTGTGGGCTGGGGGCCCAAGCGTGAACGTGGCAGGGGAGTGTCAACGGGAGTTGTATGTTGGCCCCGTCCTCGCTTGGGCGGTGCCGACTTCGTGGTCGGGTGTAGGGTGCAGCCGACCTGCAGCAGTGGGCGAGTTGGTCGACGAGGTTGGTCGACCTGCACGGGGAGCCACTGCATGGGCGCCGACTTCGTGAGGGCGCCAACTTCGGGTGGTCGACCTGGGAAGTCGACCAGACCTTCTGGTCGACCTGGGAAGTCGACCAGACCTTCTGGTCGACCTGGTAAGTCGACCAGCCCTTCTGGTCGACCTGGGAAGTCGACCACACCTTCTGGTCGACCCGGTAAGTCGACCAGCCCTTCTGGTCGACCTGGGAAGTCGACCAGACCTTCTGGTCGACCTGGGAAGTCGACCAGACCTTCTGGTCGACCTGGGAAGTCGACCAGCCCTTCTGGTCGACTTGGGAAGTCGACCAGACCTTCTGGTCGACCTGGTAAGTCGACCAGCCCTTCTGGTCGACTTGGGAAGTCGACCAGACCTTCTGGTCGACCTGGTAAGTCGACCAACCCCTTCTGGTCGACCTGGGAAGTCGACCAGACCTTCTGGTCGACCTGGAGTGACGTCGACTTGGAGCTGGTCGACCAGGGGGTAGTGGTCGACCTGGGGAGGTCGACTGGAGGTGGCCGTCGACTTGGGAGGTCGACCGGCACATACCAGAGGCAGTGGTCGACCTGGGGAGGTCGACCGGAAGTGGTCGTCGACCTGGGTGGTCGACGGGCACGCACAGGAGCCTCTGGTCGACCTGGTTGCTCGGTCGACCAGGTTACCTGGGTGACGAGGTTCTGCGGAGGCATGCGACGTTCGCCCGGGTGGTTTTGGCGAGGACGACCTCGGTGATGGTAAACCGAGGTCGACGTGGTGCATCAGAGGCAGTCGTCAGCACGTAGTTGATGTGGTGTGTGCGCTGTGCAGGTGACGAGGCACTGCACGCCAATCATCTGCGAAGTAGGTGCGCTGCTGTCCTGCGGGAGCAACGTCGGCGCGCCGTCAACCTGCGACGTTGGCACGCCGTCGACCTGCAGTGTTGGCAAGCCGCGACTCTGCACTGCTGGGGCGCGGTCGACCAGGTCGTGCTGGCACGCGGTCGACCGTGCTGCGCTGGCAGTCGTCCTGCTTGCATGCTAGCTCTGATGTAGTCTTGCCTTGCCAACTTCATTGTATCATTGTTGTCAACTTTCTCTAGTAAAACTCTTGCCAAATTACCTTGTGAACTAGCAAGCAGTGTGTACACTAGGAAAACGACTAAGGACCAACGAACGCAGAGATCACACGAGCACCCGTGCCTAGCCCGTAGTCTAGCTCCTGTTGTAGTAGTTATCTCCGCATCGTTCATGCAGATCCCAAAGCACCCGATTGCCCAGCTGCCCCTTGTACGTGCGAGCCCCATCCGTGCTAGTGCTCACCCCAGCCTTGGCAAGCTTACGGAGGGAGATGAGGTTGGCCTTGAGGTCGGGAACGAGGAGAACGTCGTGCAGCACCACCGGCTTGCCATCCGCTCCCTTAAACGCAGCTCGTCCCGCACCAGCCACCTTCAGCGCGTGTCCAGAGGCGGAGCACACCTCGTTAATCGGTGCAGCGCGTACGTCGTCCAGCAGGTCTTTGCGCGGCGTCATCGTCCAAGCAGCGCCCGTGTCCAACACCCAATAGTCCAGGGGGTGCAGCTCTGCTCCAACCTTGGCAGAGGCGTCTCCTTGCTCCCCCTGCTCTCCAATATGGAAGAACTGGCCCGCGGTGCGCTCCTTCTTCTTCTCCGCACCACCGTTGCTCTTCGGGTTGTTGTCGGACGAATCAGCGACCATGTTCGCGCCGTTTTTCTGGTTCCTTCGCGCGCCGCCATCCTGTTGACGATTCTGGGGGGTCCATCCATCGGGTTTCTTATAGCACAAAAACCAGGGGTGCCCCTCCTTCTCACAATACCAGCAACTCCCTTTCATTTTGCCACCAGCACCCGACTTGCCCCCACGTCCAGATTTCGCACCGCGACCCCAACCGGTACCTCCTTGTTGGTCGTTGGAGTCGTCGTCCTTCTTTGCACCGCGCCCAGCACCACCGAAGCCACGTCCTCTGCCACGTCGGTTCCCTTGCATCCCGTAGCCGCTGCTGCCGTCGTCTCCACCCCTCAGTTGGCGGCGACGGAAGTCCTGAACCTTCGTCCGCACCCACTCGAGCGTCCACGAGCTCTGGTTCTGCGGCAGGCTCAATCCGCTCGTGAATTGAAGCCACGATTCCGGCAGCAGCGAGAGCATCTTCAGGCACTTGGTCTGCTCCGGGTAGGTAATTCCCGCGGTCGCCAACTTCGCGTAGAGGTCGCGCATCTTGTCCAGAACTGGTTGCACCGGCTCTCCCTCGCTCAATCGCAACGCGGACAGTTCCCTCTCCATCATGAGCGTCGCGGCGACGGAGGTAGGAGCGTGCAGCTCCTTCAGCACGGTCCACGCCTTCGGACCGCAATCAACCTCCGGCAGCAGGTGCATGACGTGGTGACGCTGGTTCAGCTCCAAACTCTGCGACATCAAATAGTAGCCAGCCGATGCGCGCTCGTCCCAATCTTCCTGCAGCGCGGGGTCACTCGGTCTAGGCTCTTCCCCAATCATTAGTTTCAGCAATCCAATCTGACGGAAGTAAAGCTGCATTTTCCAGGCCCAATCATCATAGCCCTCACCATTGAACTTCTCGATGGTGAAATTCTTCAGCACCTCCTTGATCAGCGAGCTCTGGTTGGTTCGCGCTCCCCTTGGCGCCGAAACACCAGAATCTTGGCTACCGCTACGATCTTGGGCTGAAGATTCACCAGCTCCCGCCGAGGTGTTGCCCGCCATAGCTACCTATAACGAGGATCACTATAACGCAGGCTCTGATACCAGCTTGTTGGTGTAAGGGCCTAATAAACTCAAGCTATTAAGACTTAATCAAACTTAAAACCTCTCCTCAGGGTCACCTCCAAGGGTCCCTGGGTGCCTGGTACAAGACCAGCCCCTATCCTCGGGTCCGAGTTTGTAGAGAGAGGATGACTTAGCCAAAATAACAAGAGTACCTTGAACGTCGCGCAGCGTGCCGTGCAGCTCATCGATCGGATTAAGCTGAGAAGTCGCTATAACGAAGCTCGCTCCAAGAGCTTTAAAATAAGCCAAGTTGCCTCGCGAAAAGTTCTGCCATTACTAAGTTCTGGCTCGGACAGCGTTTGCCTAGCGTTGCAGTGCTAGCATACTAGCGTTGGAGTGCTAGCATACTAGCGCTGACTCGGGTAGCATTCCGCCAACGAACCGCGCAGAAACGAAACTCCAGCGAGGAAGGAATTCGCTTGAATCAATTGACTATTTTCAGGTACAAACAGAGAATGATTAAATAGTTCTAGCTAGCAAGGACCTTTGGAATCAACCTGGGAACAACCAGGGATGATTCCAAACCATTCCAAGCAACAGAACCAACCTGGCTGGACAAAATAGCAGGTGGTAGGCTGGTAAACAACCTCTGGTTCTGTTTTTCCAACCTGGGAAAACAACAACCAGGTTCAGGTTCTAAAAACAGAACCTGTTTTGTCTTTGCCCAACCAGCCAAATGCTGGTTCCGCTGGTTTCCCCTGGCCCTGTAGCATGCAGATACAGACAAAAAACATCCAACCTTCACCTAAATTGTACCCCTATAGTGCCTGCCCTGCTACACCATAGTCAACCAAGCAAACAGTACAATTTCGAGTTGGATAGAACTGAATCTGCGCAATCAATTCAACCGAACCGCAAAGCTTCCATCCTGGGTTCCTTTGCAAGCTCGTCCTTTCTGCTTGCACTGTTCATAGCGCGTACAATGTTGTGCCGAAGCGCACATTGCACGAGTACCTGCAAATGCATCAAGCGAAAATTGCGAAAGCAAACAAACACACGAACATTCCATTCACACCCAAATGCATTCGCACACGCATACTCGTACAAACAGACGGCAGGATGTCGTGCAATATGCATTTGCACCCAACACCTCTATCCCATATTACTCCCCCAGCTCTTTGATAAACTTCTCCTGGTGTAGCCTCAACTACCTGTGATCTAGATCTCTCTCCAAATGCATCCCGAGAACGTACTTTACCTCCCCAAGGTTCTTGCACTTGATGTTGTACATCAACTGCTGCTACAATTTCTGGATCTCCTTCATGCTGCTGCTAAAGAGAAGAATATCGTCCACGTAGACCAGAAACAGCACCAGCTTCTCCCCCTCCCCCTTGAGAAAGAGGCTCTCATCACAGCTGCTGGTCCTGAATCCCATCTCCTCTAAAACAGCTGCCAACCTCTGGTACCAGCAGCGTGGCGCCTGCTTCAAGCCGTAGATGGACTTTTTCAGCTTGCACACCCTGCCCGTATCATCCTCATACCCAGGCGGCTGCATCATGAACACCTCCTCCTCTAAAATATAGTTGAGGAATGCCGTTGATATATCCATCTGAATGATGAATTTCCCACTAACGGCTGCATCTGCCAACAAGACACGGAGGGTAGGAGGTTTGGCAGTGGGAGAAAAGGTCTCATTGAAGTTCTGCTTCTCCTTCTGCATAAACCCCTTAGCCACCAACCTGCTGTTGTAGATGGTGACCTGCCCTTTGTCATCGGTCTTGATCCTCAGCACCCACTTGCACTGTACGGCTTTCTTCCCCTCAGGCAGCACCACCAGATCCCATGTCCCATTCTCTAGCAGGCTTTGGTAGTCAGCATAAATTGAGCCCAGCCATTTAGCCCTATCTGGTCCAGCTAATGCCTCCTCCATGCTGGCTGGTTCCTCTGGTGCTGCACGACGTTCTCCTCGTTCCTGATCTCAAGGCCAACCTCATCTCCCTCCGTAAGCTTGCCAAGGCTGGGGTGAGCACTAGCACGGATGGGGCACATACTTACAAGGGGCAGCTGGGTACTTGGGCGCTTTGGGATCTGCACGAGAGCAAGGACGTGTACAGATCCATGTGGCAGCTGCTGGCGTTGGCGTGGCATGGTGGGGGGCAGGCTAGAGAGGGGTCTGCATCCCAGGGGGAGTGCAATGCCGTTGGAGGGGTTGGCGTAAAAGTGTCGGCCAGATCTGGGGAGACAGATTGGGCAACGGCACACCGACGCTTGGGGCATATGGCAACGCCTTTGTTGAAGCAGTTGGAGAAGGATGGAGCCGTTAAGGGCTTGAAGTTGAACAGACAGCCACCGGATGACAATTATGAAATCTGCCTGCTCTCAAAGTTTACCCGTTTCCCCTTCCATAGTGTGGCTGGCAGGAGCAAGAAGCCGCTGGAGCTGGTCCACATGGACTTGGTGGGGCCGCTGCCGGTGCAAGGGCACAAGGGGGAGTGGTGTTTCCTAATCATTCTGGATGATTGGAGCAGACTCATGTGGGCGTATCCGCTGAAGCAAAAGGACTACGCAGCCTCTACGATACGGGACGATTGGCTGCCATTTGTGGAGAAGCAAGCAGAGTATGTGGTGAAGCGGCTTAGGAAAGACCGGGGTGGTGAGTTTTTTGGTATTGAGATGACGGCCTGGCTCAAGAAGCAAGGCATCCAGAGGGAGCTGACCACGGCTTACACCCCACAGTCTAACAGTGTAGCAGAACGGGCGAACCGGACAATTCTGGAGACAACTAGGCCACTGCTCATAGAATCTGGGCTGAGCAACTCGATGTGGCCCCATGCTGTTCGGCACGCTACCGTCGCTAGGAACAGGGTGCTCCCTATGGTTGGTGATGACTCGTGGGTGCCTTTGGAGAGGTGGCTTAGGAGGAAGCCGCCGGTGGACATGCTGAGGGTATTCGGTTGCATGGCAGTCGCCCACGTCCCCAAGACCTACCGCAGTAAGTTGGGGGCGAGTGCAATCTGGTGTGTGCATTTGGGGCTGGCTGCTGAGAGCAAGAGATGGCTGTTGTAGGTGTTGGGTGCAAATGCACATTGCACAACATCCTGCCATCTGTTTGTACGAGTATGCGTGTGCGAATGCATTTGCGTGTGAATGGTGTGTTCGTGTGTTTGTTTGCTTTCGCAATTTTCGCTTG
Source organism: Closterium sp. Yama58-4 (assembly GCA_947470075.1). Taxonomy (NCBI): domain Eukaryota; kingdom Viridiplantae; phylum Streptophyta; class Zygnematophyceae; order Desmidiales; family Closteriaceae; genus Closterium; species Closterium sp. Yama58-4. Next base: position 21,365 of record CANIUD010000809.1, on the reverse strand, counting down.
AAGCATTTGCAGGTACTCGCGCAATGTGCGCTTCGGCACAACATTGTACGCGCTATGAACAGTGCAAGCAGAAAGGACGAGCTCGCAAAGGAACCCAAGATGGAAGCTTTGCAGTTCGGTTGAGTTGATTGCGCAGATTCAGTTCTATCCAACTCGAAATTGTACTGTTTTGTTTGGTTAACTATAGTGTAGCAGGGAAGGCACTATAGGGGTACAATTTAGGTGAAGGTTGGATGTTGTTTGTCTGTATCTGCATGCTACAAGGCCAGGGGAAACCAGCAGAACCAGCATTTGGCTGGTTGGGCAAAGACAAAAACAGGTTCTGTTTTTAGAACCTGAACCTGGTTGTTGTTTTCCCAGGTTGGAAAAAACAGAACCAGAGGTTGTTTACCAACCTACCACCTGCTATTTTGTCCAGCCAGGCTGGTTCTGTTGCTTGGAATTATTTGGGATCATCCCTGGTTGTTCCCAGGTTGATTCCCAAGGTCCTTGCTAGCTAGAACTATTTAGTCCTTCTCTGTTTGTACCTGGATATAGTCAAATTGATTCATGCGAATTCCTTCCTCGCTGGAATTTCGTTTCTACGCGGTTCGTTGGCGGAATGCTACCCGAGTCAATGCTAGTACGCTAGCACTCTAATGCTAGGCAAACACCGTCCGAGCCATAACTTCGTAATGGCAGAACTTTTCGCGAGGCAACTTGGCTCATTTTAAAGCTCTTGGAGCGAGCTTCGATATAGCGAATTCTCAGCTTAATCCGATCGACGGTCTGCACGGCACGCTGCGCGATGTTCAAGGTACTCTTGCTGTTTTGACTAAGTCCTTCTTGATCCCTCTCTCTATAAACTCGGACCCGAGGATAGGGGCTGGTCTTGTACCAGGCACCCAGGGACCCTTGGAGGTGACCCCGAGGAGAGGTTTTAAGTTTGATTAAGTCCTAATAGCTTGAGTTAATTAGGCCCTTACACCAACAAGCTGGTATCAGAGCTGCGTTATAGTGATCCTCGTTATAGGTAGCTATGGCGGGCAACACCTCGGCGGGAGCTGGTGAATCTTCAGCCCAAGATCGTAGCGGCAGCCAAGATTCTGGTGTTTCAGCGCCAAGGGGAGCGCGAACAAACCAGGGCTCGCTTGTCAAGGAGGTGCTGAAGAACTTCACCGTCGAGAAGTTCAATGGTGAGGGCTATGATGATTGGGCCTGGAAAATGCAATTGTATTTCCGTCAGATCGGTTTGCTGAAACTAATGATTGGGGAGGAGCCTAGACCGAGTGACCCCACGCTGCAGGAAGATTGGGACGAGCGCTCCTCGGCTGGCTACTACTTGATGTTGCAGAGTTTGGAGCTGAACCAGCGTCATCATGTCATGCACCTGCTGCCGGAGGTTGAATGCGGTCCGAAGGCGTGGACCGTGTTGAAGGAGCTGCACGCCCCGACCTCCGTTGTCGCAACGTTGATGCTGGAGAGGGAGCTGTCCGCGTTGCGCCTGAGCGAGGGAGAGCCGGTGCAACCTGTCCTGGACAAGATGCGCGACCTCTACGCGAAGTTGGCGACCGCGGGAATCACCTACCCGGAGCAGACCAAGTGCTTGAAGATGCTCTCGCTGCTGCCTGAATCGTGGCTTCAATTCACGAGCGGATTGAGCCTGCCGCAGAACCAGAGCTCGTGGACACTCGAGTGGGTGCGGACAAAGATTCTGGAGGAGGACTTCTGTCGCCGCCAACTGAGGGGTGGAGACGACGGCAGCAGCGGCTATGGGATGCAAGGGAGCCGACGTGGCAGAGGACGTGGCTTCGGTGGTGCTGGACGCGGTGCAAAGAAAGACGACGACTCCAACGACCAACAAGGAGGTATCGGTTGGGGTCGCGGTGCGAAATCTGGACGTGGGGGCAAATCGGGTGCTGGTGGCAAAATGAAAGGGAGTTGCTGGTATTGTGAGAAGGAAGGGCACCCCTGGTTTTTGTGTTGGTGTAAGGGCCTAATAAACTCAAGCTATTAGGACTTAATCAAACTTAAAACCTCTCCTCGGGGTCACCTCCAAGGGTCCCTGGGTGCCTGGTACAAGACCAGCCCCTATCCTCGGGTCCGAGTTTGTAGAGAGAGGGATCAAGAAGGACTTAGTCAAAACAGCAAGAGTACCTTGAACGTCGCGCAGCGTGCCGTGCAGACCGTCGATCGGATTAAGCCGAGAATTCGCTATATCGAAGCTCGCTCCAAGAGCTTTAAAATGAGCCAAGTTGCCTCGCGAAAAGTTCTGCCATTACGAAGTTATGGCTCAGATGGTGTTTGCCTAGCATTAGAGTGCTAGCGTACTAGCGTTGACTCGGGTAGCATTCCGCCAACGAACCGCGTAGAAACGAAATTCCAGCGAGGAAGGAATTCGCATGAATCAATTTGACTATATCCAGGTACAAACAGAGAAGGACTAAATAGTTCTAGCTAGCAAGGACCTTGGGAATCAACCTGGGAACAACCAGGGATGATCCCAAATAATTTCAAGCAACAGAACCAACCTGGCTGGACAAAATAGCAGGTGGTAGGTTGGTAAACAACCTCTGGTTCTGTTTTTTCCAACCTGGGAAAACAACAACCAGGTTCAGGTTCTAAAAATAGAACCTGTTTTGTCTTTGCCCAACCAGCCAAATGCTAGTTCTGCTGGTTTCCCCTAGCCTTGTAGCATGCAGATACAGACAAACAACATCCAACCTTCACCTAAATTGTACCCCTATAGTGCCTTCCCTGCTACACTATAGTTAACCAAACAAAACAGTACAATTTCGAGTTGGATAGAACTGAATCTGCGCAATCAACTCAACCGAACTGCAAAGCTTCCATCTTGGGTTCCTTTGCGAGCTCGTCCTTTCTGCTTGCACTGTTCATAGCGCGTACAATGTTGTGCCGAAGCGCACATTGCGCGAGTACCTGCAAATGCTTCAAGCGAAAATTGCGAAAGCAAACAAACACACGAACACACCATTCACACGCAAATGCATTCGCACACGCATACTCGTACAAACAGACGGCAGGATGTCGTGCAATGTGCATTTGCATCCAACATCTTGTGCTATAAGAAACCCGATGGATGGACCCCCCAGAATCGTCACCAGGATGGCGGCGCGCGGAGGAACCAGAAAAACGGCGCAAACATGGTCGCTGATTCGTCCGACAACAACCCGAAGGGCAACGGTGGTGCGGAGAAGAAGGAGCGCACCGCGGGCCAATTCTTCCATGTGGGAGACAAGGGGGAGCAAGGAGACGCATCTGCCAAGGTTGGAGCAGAGCTGCACCCCCTGGACTATTGGGTGTTGGACACGGGCGCTGCATGGACGATGACGCCGCGCAAGGACCTGCTGGACGACGTGCGCGCTGCACCGATCAATGAGGTGTGCTCCGCCTCTGGACACGCGCTGAAGGTGGCTGGTGCGGGACGAGCTGCGTTCAAGGGAGCGGATGGCAAGCCGGTGGTGCTGCACGACGTTCTTCTCGTTCCTGAACTCAAGGCCAACCTCATCTCCCTCCGTAAGCTTGCCAAGGCTGGGGTGAGCACTAGTACGGATGGGGCACGCACGTACAAGGGGCAGCTAGGAAACCGGGTGCTTTGGGATCTGCACGAGAGCAAAGACGTGTACAGATCTATGTGGCAGCTGCCGGCGCTGGCGTGGCACGGCGGGAGGCAGGCTGGAGAGGGGTCTGCATCCCAGGGGGAGTGCAACGCTGTTGGAGGGGTTGGTGTGAAAGTGTCGGCCAGATCTGGGGAGACAGATTGGGCAACAGCACACCGACGCTTGGGGCATGTAGCAATGCCCTTGTTGAAACAATTGGAGAAGGATGGAGCCGTTAAGGGGCTGAAGCTGAATGGACAGCCACCTGATGAAAATTGTGAAATCTGTTTGCTCTCAAAGTTTACCCGTTTCCCCTTCCATAGTGTGGCTGGCAGGAGCAAAAAGCCGTTGGAGCTAGTCCACATGGACTTGGTGGGGCCGCTGCCGGTGCAAGGGCACAAGGGGGAGCGGTATTTCCTAACCATAGTGGATGACTGGAGTAGGCTGATGTGGGCGTATCCGCTGAAACAGAAAGATCACGCCGCCTCCACGATTCGGGACGATTGGCTGCCATTCGTGGAGAAGCAAGCGGAGTGTGTGGTGAAGCGGATTAGGACAGACCGGGGTGGTGAGTTCCTTGGAGCTGAGATGACGGCTTGGCTCAAGAAGCAGGGCATCCAGAGGGAGCTGACCACGGCTTACACCCCACAGTCGAACGGCGTAGCAGAACGGGCGAACCGGACAATTCTGGAGACAGCTAGGGCGCTGCTCATAGAATCTGGGCTGAGCAACTCGATGTGGCCCCATGCTGTCCGGCACGCCACCGTCGCTAGGAACAGGGTGCTCACTAAGGTTGGGGATGACTCGTGGGTGCCGTTGGAGAGGTGGCTTGGTTGTAAGCCGCCAGTGGACATGCTGAGGGTGTTCGGTTGCATGGCAGTCGCCCACGTCCCCAAGACCTACCGCAGTAAGTTGGGGGCGAGTGCAATCTGGTGTGTGCATTTGGGGCTGGCTGCTGAGAGCAAGGGATGGCTGCTGTGGGAACCATCCAAGGGTGTGTTGTTTGACAGCAGGGATGTGAAATTCATTGAGGGCATGATGTATGGGAGCTGGGAGAAACAGCCGGAGGCCCGGGTGTCCCAGCAGATGGAGCAGATCACCATGCAGCTGGACCTGACTCCTAGTGTGTGGGAGGAGGGAGAGAAGGCAGCTGCGGGAAATGGTGATGGAGAGAAGGTACAGGAGGCACCTGCTGGTGGAGAAAATGGTGTGGAAAGTGGCGGCAGCACTAGTGAAGCTGCTGGATCCAAGGGAGGAGAGCAGCAGCAGGGGAAAACTAAGAAGCCGAAGGGTGTCGTTATGAAGGGATGGGAGACACCCGTCTCCAGGCCAGGACGTACCCGTATGGCTACTAAGAAGCTGACTGCAGGAACTGATGCAGCAGAGCAGCAGCTAGGGACCGAAGAGGCATTGCTGATTCTACCGCATGGCTATGACCCGGATGAGGAGGATGAGCCTGCGTACTGTTTTCTTGCCCCTGCACCAGAGGAACCAGCTAGCATGGAGGAGGCATTAGCTGGACCAGATAGGGACAAGTGGCTGGCTTCTAGGGATGCTGAGTACCAGAGCCTGCTGGAGAATGGGACTTGGGAACTAGTGGTGCTGCCTGAGGGAAAGAAAGCGGTACAATGCAAGGATCAAGACTGACGACAAGGGGCAGGTCACCATCTACAAGAGTAGGTTGGTGGCTAAGGGGTTTATGCAGAAGGAGAAGCAGGACTTCAACGAGATCTTTGCTCCCACTGCCAAACCCCCTACCCTCCGTGTCTTGTTGGCAGATGCAGCCGTTAGTGGGAAATTCATCATTCAGATGGATATTTCAACGGCATTCCTGAATGGGATTTTAGAGGAGGATGTGTACATGACGCAGCCGCCTGGGTATGAGGATGGTACGGGCAGGGTGTGCAAGCTCAACAAGTCCATCTACGGCTTGAAGCAGGCGCCACGCTGTTGGTACCAGAAGTTGGCAGCTGTTTTAGAGGAGATGGGATTCAGGACCAGCAGCTGTGATGAGAGCCTCTTTCTCAAGGGCGAGGGGGAGAAGCTGGTGCTGTTTCTGGTCTACGTGGACGACATTCTTCTCTTCAGCAGCAGCATGAAGGAGATCCAGAAAGTGCAGCAGCAACTGATGGAAAAATTCAAGTGCAAGAACCTTGGGGAGGTAAAGTACTACCTCGGGATGCACGTAGAGAGGGATCCTGATCACAGGTGGTTGAAGCTGCACCAGGAGAAGTTCATCAAGGAGCTGGGGGAGAAATATGGGATTGAGAATGAGCGCAAGGTTGCAACTCCCCTGCCAGCAGAATTCAAGCTTGTGAAGGCTGCAGAGGATGAAGGGGTTGAAGCCGAGGAGCAGCAGCAATTTCAGTCCTTGGTGGGCAGCCTCTTGTACGCAGCAGTTCACACGAGGCCCGACATCTCTTTCTCGGTTGGGCAGCTGGCTAGGGTGGTGCAGAATCCATCAGAGGAGCAGGTGGATGCAGCTGAGCGTGTGGTGAAGTACCTGAACTCTCACCCAAGCATTGGAGTTCAATACTCCGCATCTGCACAGGTGAAGCAGAAAGGGGTGGAGGTGCTGAAAGAGAAGGGGGAGAGGCTTGGAGAAGGCAAGCTCTTTCTCACTTGCTTTACTGATGCTACTTGGGCTTCTGAGAAGGAAGATTCTTCATCTGTGGGAGGATACATCTGTGTAGTTGGGGGTGGACCTGTTAGTTGGAGGTCCAAGAAGCAGACGGAGACGGCACTCTCTTCCGTGGAATCAGAGTACATGGCAATGTTTCATGGGGTGAAGGAGGTGATTTGGCTGAGGAGGCTGTTAGAGGAGATTGGCCAGGAGCAGAAGGTTGCCACACCGCTGTTTTGTGATAGCAAGGGGGCTCTTGGGATGGCCAGAAACGCTGTGCTTCATGGGCTGAACAAGCACATGCGTATCAAGTGGCACTGGCTGCGTAAGGAGGTGAAGAGAGGGACAGTGAATCCGATCTACATCAAGACTCACCAACAGCCAGCAGACTTTCTCACCAAGAGGCTTGCGGATGAGCCTCATTGGCGTTGTGTGTGCATGAGTGGAATGAGCATGAACTAGCATGGAATGATGGGGATGCAGCCGGCAGGCTGAGGGGGAGTGTGTTGGGTGCAAATGCACATTGCACGACATCCTGCCGTCTGTTTGTACGAGTATGTGTGTGCGAATGCATTTGGGTGTGAATAGAATGTTCGTGTGTTTGTTTGCTTTCGCAATTTTCGCTTGATGCATTTGCAGGTACTCGTGCAATGTGCGCTTCGGCACAACATTGTACACGCTATGAACAGTGCAAGCAGAAAGGACGAGCCCGCAAAGGAACCCAAGATGGAAGCTTTGCGGTTTGGTTAAATTGGTTGCGCAGATCCAGTTCTATCCAACTCGGAATTGTACTGTTTTGCTTGGTTGACTATAGTGTAGCAGGGAAGGCACTATAGGGGTACAATTTAGGTGAAGGTTGGATGTTGTTTGTCTGTATCTGCATGCTACAGGGCCAGGGGAAACCAGCGGAACCAGCATTTGGCTGGTTGGGCAAAGACAAAACAGGTTCTGTTTTTAGAACCTGAACCTGGTTGTTGTTTTCCCAGGTTGGAAAAAACAGAACCAGAGGTTGTTTACCAACCTACCACCTGCTACTTTGTCCAGCCAGGTTGGTTCTGTTGCTTGAAATTATTTGGGATCATCCCTGGTTGTTCCCAGGTTGATTCCCAAGGTCCTTGCTAGCTAGAACTATTTATTTCTTCTCTGTTTGTACCTGGATATAGTCAATTGATTCAAGCGAATTCCTTCCTCGCTGGAGTTTCGTTTCTACGCGGTTCGTTGGCGGAATGCTACCCGAGTCAACGCTAGTATGCTAGCACTCCAACGCTAGGCAAACACCGTCCGAGCCATAACTTCGTAATGGCAGAACTTTTCGCGAGGCAACTTGGCTCATTTTAAAGCTCTTGGAGCGAGCTTCGATATAGCGAATTCTCAGCTTAATCCGATTGACGGTCTGCACGGCACGCTGCGCGACGTTCAAGGTACTCTTGCTGTTTTGACTAAGTCCTTCTTGATCCCTCTCTCTACAAACTCGGACCCGAGGATAGGGGCTGGTCTTGTACCAGGCACCCAGGGACCCTTGGAGGTGACCCCGAGGAGAGGTTTTAAGTTTGATTAAGTCCTAATAGCTTGAGTTTATTAGGCCCTTACACCAATAGTAGGAACCATCCAAGTGTGTGTTGTTTGACAGCAGGGATGTGAAATTTATTAAGGGCATGATGTATGGGAGCTGGGAGAAACAGCCGGAAGCAAGGGTATCCCAGCAGATGTTGCAGATCACCATGCAGCTGGACCTGACTCCTAGTATGTGGGAGGAGGGAGAGGAGGCAGCTGCGGAAGGTGGTGATGGAGAGAAGGTGCAGGAGGCACCTGCTGGTGGAGGAGATGATGTGGAGACTAGTGGTAGCACCAGGGGAGCTGCTGGATCTGAGGGAGGAGAGCAGCAGCAGGGCAATGCTAAGGTGCCTAAGCTACCAAAAAGAAGGAAGCTGAAGGGTGTAATTATGAAGGGATGAGAGACACCCGTCTTTAGGCCAAGACGCACCCCCTTCACATGTATGCCAGCAACCATCTCATCCTTCTATAGCTGCTGCAAAATAGGTAGACCACATGCCCCTCCGCCAATACAAGGTGAGCTGAACCATAGCCGAAGTCGGATTGGAGAATGCCGCACTCGCAATAGTGTCCCACATACTCTGTCCGTACTCCTCCGCTGCTGTCTTGGGGTTCTCCTCACTTTTTTGCTGCTCCTTGGCTGCTGCACCACTCTCCTTATGCTCACAATTTTTGCTGGTCCCTCCAAGATTGCACTTCTTGGACTCATTCTCCTTGGCACCATCGTTGGCGCAGTCGCCCTTACAAACCGCTTCACCCTTGGTGCTGATGCTTGCTGCCACTTGCCTCTCCTTAGGCATTGGGACCACTGGAATCTGCCACATCTCATTGTAGACATACTTGTCTTTGTGAAGGTTCCTAAGAGTCTTCTCGGCAAGCCTTGCGGTGTAGGTCTTTGCTCCTTTCGATCTCGTGTCCATTCCGGCCATTTGCAAAGCCACACGGAAATTGGGTTGGCAGCAAGGTTGGGCACCCAAAGCACGTTCTTGAGACCTATCTATCTTCCCATCAGCACCCTTGAACATGGCCTTGCCCATGCCTTGCTCCTCTGCTCGCTGCCCCAAAGCCGATGTAACATGCTTCATTGGTGATGGTTCGAGTTCGGTGAGCATGTCCGCGCGGGGTGTCATGCTATAGGTAGCGCCTCTATCAATCACCCAATAATCCAGAAAGTGTAGTTTGACATTTCCCACAACAGCTGGCTCCTCGAAGCCTTCATCTCTCTCTGGTCCAGCCAGTGCTTGTGTCGACATGGAGAAGATTTGACCCGGGAATTGATCATTGCTCGGGTCCTTGTCGTTATCTCTACTCTTCATATTTGCAGCACCAACCTCCGTGACGGTCACGGCCTCCACGGCCTCTTCCTCTCCCTCCTCCTGCTCCTCTACCCTCTTGGTCTTGAGCAGGGGTCCATCCTTCAGGGAGCTTGTAGCAATCGCGCCACATGTGTCCGCTCTTGTGGCAATAGTGGCACTCGCCATCAAATCGGCCATGCAACGTTGGTAGCTCCTGTTGACACCGCCAATTTCGCGACCACCATTGTGTTGTTCAAGATCCGTCACTTTGAGGACTTACGATGAATTTATTATTCAACTAGACGCAAATCCACTCAGTTGGATTGCGCGTCATAGGCTTAGCTACCATCTGCAATTTGAAGCACTTAAAAAGATGGTATAAAAAGTGAGAACCAATTGAAAACGTCCAGCAGCTGTTGACTAGAATGGTGGAGGAAGTACAAGCATTCATGCATCAAAGTTGGAGTTGGGGACTCCAAGAGAACCATGAGAGGGAAGGGGTTCTCCAAGAGCTAGGGAAGGATGGTAGGAACCTTCCTAGCAGCAAGGATGCAACCTTCATGATGAGGTCCTTGAGGTGTCACATGCAAAATCCAATCTAGTTGGATTTTGCCTAGGTGTTGCAACATTTGCAACCCATGCTAGAAACTTCTAGCCACCCCAATCCAAAAGTCAAAGTTGCCTTCCTAACCACCCAACCAAAGATCCCTTTAAAGTCATGCCCCAATAATCGCCCGAAGTAGATAATATCTCAAAATGAGATAGAATTCCCAAATCTTGGAAATCTTGTAACTTGGGCGATCTTGGTCGGAATAAGGCGATCTTGGTATTGTTGGAAAGCTCTGGATTTCTCCTGCATGATCAAGCATGTAGACTTGGAGAAAACACAGAGATGGTAAAATCCAACAGCTATGCATGCATGAATAGCACGAGCACTTGGCAGGACGTTAGGATAACATTCACTTCTTATAATGACGTGCATCCAACACATTGTAGTTGCTGCTGCCAAATCTGCCTCCTCCTTGTCCTCTCTCACTTCCACGGCCATTTCCACAGCCGATACTTGCTGCCCCGGCACCATTCGAACCCTCCAACTTACGGTGGCGGAGGTCTTCTTGAAAAATTGCTCGCTTCACGTATTCGAGCCAGAGGAGGGGCAGATTACAATTAAGGTTGATGACCAGTGAGGACCATGACTCAAGAAGTAAGGCCAGCAGCTTGGTCTTCTTCTGGAGCTCGCTATAGTTCAAATCAGCTCCTTCAAGCCACGTTAACAAGTCGAAGAATTTCTGTGCCCTTTCTTCAACCGGTTCATCTTCTTCAATCCGTAGTGGCGCCAGTTGTCGTTCCACTACAACCACTACTGCCGCTGTTGCAGAAGTGTGTACACCCTTGAGAGCAGATAATGCCTTTGGTCCCTTCTCTGGTTCACGCTGGAATGGCTTGATGTGACGGATTTGGCTGCTCCCCAACGCTTGCCCAAGTAGGAGATAGCCTTGTGCGCTCTTCCGCACCCACGGGCTCTTCTCAACGTCATTCTTGGGACGCTTCTCCGTTCCTTCCATCACCTCCAGCAGATCTTAGTGGTCGAAGATGTTCTCCATCTTGAAGGAACATTCAGCAAAGTTGTTCCCGTTAAACTTGTCAAGCCCAAACATTCTGGGCTCATCCCTAGGTGGGTCAAGTCTTTGTTTCATGAGAGAATTACGGGATGTGCCTTGAGCTTGAGCTTCTTCACTGCCTCCAGCACCTCTACCACCATTTTCCTCAGGTCCAGCCATTGTCGAAACGGCTCCACGGGGCTCTGATACCACTTGTGTTGGTGTAAGGGCCTAATAAACTCAAGCTATTAGGACTTAATCAAACTTAAAACCTCTCCTCGGGGTCACCTCCAAGGGTCCCTGGGTGCCTGGTACAAGACCAGCCCCTATCCTCGGGTCCGAGTTTGTAGAGAGAGGGATCAAGAAGGACTTAGTCAAAACAGCAAGAGTACCTTGAACGTCGCGCAGCGTGCCGTGCAGACCGTCGATCGGATTAAGCTGAGAATTCGCTATATCGAAGCTCACTCCAAGGACTTTAAAATGAGCCAAGTTGCCTCGCGAAAAGTTCTGCCATTACGAAGTTATGGCTCTGACGGTGTTTGCCTAGCATTAGAGTGCTAGCGTACTAGCGTTGACTCGGGTAGCATTCCGCCAACGAACCGCGTAGAAACGAAATTCCAGCGAGGAAGGAATTTGCATGAATCAATTTGACTATATTCAGGTACAAACAGAGAAGGATTAAATAGTTCTAGCTAGCAAGGACCTTGGGAATCAACCTGGGAACAACCAGGAATGATCCCAAATAATTCCAAGCAACAGAACCAACCTGGCTGGACAAAATAGCAGGTGGTAGGTTGGTAAACAACCTCTGGTTCTGTTTTTCCAACCTGGGAAAACAACAACCAGGTTCAGGTTCTAAAAACAGAACCTGTTTTGTCTTTGCCCAACCAGCCAAATGCTGGTTCCGCTGGTTTCCCCTGGCCCTGTAGCATGCAGATACAGATAAACAACATCCAACCTTCACCCAAATTGTACCCCTATAGTGCCTTCCCTGCTACACTATAGTCAACCAAGCAAAAAAGTACAATTTCGAGTTGGATAGAACTGAATCTGCGCAATCAATTCAACCGAACCGCAAAGCTTCCATCCTGGGTTCCTTTGCGAGCTCGTCCTTTCTGTTTGCACTGTTCATAGCGCGTACAATGTTGTGCCGAAGCGCACATTGCGCGAGTACCTGCAAATGCTTCAAGCGAAAATTGCGAAAGCAAACAAACACACGAACACACCATTCACACGCAAATGCATTCGCACACGCATACTCGTACAAACAGACGGCAGGATGTCGTGCAATGTGCATTTGCACCCAACAAATGCTACCCGAGTCAACGCTAGTACGCTAGCACTCTAATGCTAGGCAAACACCGTCAACAATTTATTCCTTCTCTGTTTGTATCTCTATGAACATAGTCAAATTGATTCAAGCAAATTCCTTCCTTGCTGGAATTTCGTTTCTACACAGCTCGACAGCAGAATGCTTCCCGAGTCAACGCTAGTACGCTAGCACTCCAACGCTAGGCAAACGCTGTCCGGGCCATAACTTCGTAATGGCAGAACTTTTTGCGAGGCAACTTGGCTTATTTTAAAGCTCTTGGACCGAGATTTGATACAGCAATTTTCAGCTTAATCCGATCGACGGTCTGCACGGCATGCTGCGCGACGTTCAAGGTACTCTCGTTATTTTGGCTAAGTCATTCTTGACTCCTCTCTCTACAAATTCGGACCCGAGGATAGGGGCTGGTCTTGTACCAGGCACCCAGGGACCCTTGGAGGTGACCTCGAGGAGAGGATTTAAGTTTCATCAAGTCTTAATAGCTTGAGTTTATTAGGCCCTTACACTAACAAGCTGGTATCAGAGCTGCGTTATAGCGATCCTCGTTATAGGTAGCTATGGCGGGCAATACCTCGGCGGGAGCTGGTGAATCTTCAGCCCAAGATCGTAGCGGCAGCCAAGATTCTGGTGTTTCGGCGCCAAGGGGAGCGCGAACAAACCAGGGCTCGCTGATCAAGGAGGTGCTGAAAAACTTCACCGTCGAGAAGTTCAATGGTGAGGGCTATGATGATTGGGCCTGGAAAATGCAACTCTACTTCCGTCAGATTGGATTGCTGAATCTAAAAATTGGAGAGGAGCCTAGACCGAGTGACCCCGCCCTGCAGGAAGATTGGGACGAGCGTGCCTCGGCTGGCTACTATTTGATGTCGCAGAGTTTGGAGCTGAACCAGCGTCCCCACATTATGCACTAGCTGCCGGATGTAGATTGCGGTCCAAAGGCGTGGACCGTGCTGAAGGAGCTGCACGCCCCTACCTCCATCGCCGCGATGCTCATGATGGAGACGGAGCTGTCCGCGTTGCGATTGAATGAGGGAGAGCCGTACAACCAGTCCTAGACAAGATGCGCGACCTCTACGCGAAGTTGGCGATCGCGGGAATCACCTACCCGGAGCAGACCAAGTGCCTGAAGATGCATCCGCTGCTGCCGGAATCGTGGCTTTAATTCACGAGCGTGTAGAGCCTGCCGCAGAACCAGAGCTCGTAGAAGCTATAGCGCCTGTGTCCAACACCCAATAGTCTAGGGGGTGCAGCTCTGCTCCAACTTTGGCAGAGGCGTCTCCTTGCTCCCCTTGTCTCCCACATGGAAGAATTGGCCCGCGGTGCGCTCCTTCTTCTTCTCCGCACCAGCGTTGCTCTTCGGGTTGTTGTCGGACGAATCAGCGACCATGTTGGCGCCGTTTTTCTGGTTCCTCCGCGCGCCGCCATCCTGGTGACGATTCTGGGGGGTCCATCCATCGGGTTTCTTATAGCACAAAAACCAGGGGTGCCCTTCCTTCTCACAATACCAGCAACTCCCTTTCATTTTGCCACCAGCACCCGATTTGCCCCCACGTCCAGATTTCGCACCGCGACCCCAACCGGTACCTCCTTGTTGGTCGTTGGAGTCGTCGTCCTTCTTTGCACCGCGTCCAGCACCACCGAAGCCACGTCCTCTGCCACGTCGACTCCCTTGCATCCCGTAGCCGCTGCTGCCGTCGTCTCCACCCCTCAGTTGGCGGCGACGGAAGTCCTCCTCCAGAATCTTCGTCCGCACCCACTCGAGCGTCCACAAGCTCTGGTTCTGCGGCAGGCTCAATCCGCTCGTAAATTGAAGCCACGATTCTGGCAGCAGCGAGAGCATCTTCAAGCACTTGGTCTGCTCCGGGTAGGTGATTCCCGCGGTCGCCAACTTCGCGTAGAGGTCGCGCATCTTGTCCAGAACTGGTTGCACCGGCTCTCCCTCGCTCAGGCGCAACGCGGACAGCTCCCTCTCCAGCATCAACGTTGCGACAACGGAGGTCGGGGCGTGCAGCTCCTTCAACACGGTCCACGCCTTCGGACCGCATTCAACCTCCGGCAGCAGATGCATGACGTGGTGACGCTGGTTCAGCTCCAAACTCTGCGACATCAAATAGTAGCCAGCCGAGGAGCGCTCGTCCCAATCTTCCTGCAGCGTGGGGTCACTCGGTCTAGGCTCCTCCCCAATCATTAGTTTCAGCAAACCGATCTGACGGAAATATAATTGCATTTTCCAGGCCCAATCATCATAGCCCTCACCATTGAACTTCTCGACGGTGAAATTCTTCAGCACCTCCTTGACAAGCGAGCCCTGGTTTGTTCGCGCTCCCCTTGGCGCTGAAAGACCAGAATCTTGGCTGCCGCTACGATCTTGGGCTGAAGATTCACCAGCTCCCGCCGAGGTGTTGCCCGCCATAGCTACCTATAACGAGGATCACTATAACGCAGCTCTGATACCAGCTTGTTGGTGTAAGGGCCTAATAAACTCAAGCTATTAGGACTTAATCAAACTTAAAACCTCTCCTCGGGGTCACCTCCAAGGGTCCCTGGGTGCCTGGTACAAGACCAGCCCCTATCCTCGGGTCCGAGTTTGTAGAGAGAGGGATCAAGAAGGACTTAGTCAAAACAGCAAGAGTACCTTGAACGTCGCGCAGCGTGCCGTGCAGACCGTCGGTCGGATTAAGCTGAGAATTCGCTATAACGAAGCTCGCTCCAAGAGCTTTAAAATGAGCCAAGTTGCCTTGCGAAAAGTTCTGCCATTACGAAGTTATGGCTCAGACGGTGTTTGCCTAGCATTAGAGTGCTAGCGTACTAGCGTTGACTGGGGTAGCATTCCGCCAACGAACCGCGTAGAAACGAAATTCCAGCGAGGAAGGAATTCGCATGAATCAATTTTACTGTATTCAGGTACAAACAGAGAAGGATTAAATAGTTCTAGCTAGCAAGGACCTTGGGAATCAACCTGGGAACAACCAGGGATGATCCCAAATAATTCCAAGCAACAGAACCAACCTGGCTGGACAAAATAGCAGATGGTAGGTTGGTAAACAACCTCTGGTTCTGTTTTTCCAACCTGGGAAAACAACAACCAGGTTCAGGTTCTAAAAACAGAACCTGTTTTGTCTTTGCCCAACCAGCCAAATGCTGGTTCCGCTGGTTTCCCCTGGCCTTGTAGCATGCAGATACAGACAAACAACATCCAACCTTCACCTAAATTGTACCCCTATAGTGCCTTCCCTGCTACACTATAGTTAACCAAACAAAACAGTACAATTCCGAGTTGGATAGAACTGAATCTGCGCAATCAACTCAACCGAACTGCAAAGCTTCCATCTTGGGTTCCTTTGCGAGCTCGTCCTTTCTGCTTGCACTGTTCATAGCGCATACAATGTTGTGCCGAAGCGCACATTGCGCGAGTACCTGCAAATGCATCAAGCAAAAAATGCGAAAGCAAACAAACACACGAACACACCATTCACACGCAAATGCATTCGCACACGCATACTCGTACAAACAGACGGCAGGATGTCGTGCAATGTGCATTTGCACCCAACAACTTGTTATAGTCACAATAGGCTCAAATGTGCCTAAAACCAAAGATAGCAAGCACAGACAGATTTCTGCACATCTGCTTCAAACGTTGACAGCGTTCTTTTACTAGCTCAAACCGATATGCTATAAATTGGACCTGGAGCATCTTAATGTCGCCTGCAAATGACAATTTTAATCGCACGATTTCATCAAGTATTGACGACGCAACGTCAGTATGAACGAACGACACCATGACAGCTGTTACGAATACTGAAATGAGAAGTGTTACTGTCATTCTTGTCAGTAGCAGGAACGGAGAATACAGAAGAGAGTAAAAAGGCGAATGATGAAGTGACGCGAACGGTTGATGAGCATCTAGACCATCGGAACAGACAACATCGGGCAGCTGCAGGAGCGAAGAATTTGGCGGGAACAGTTTCGTAACTGTACGCGCCGCACGGTTGGGTTTGAATTTGAATAAGGGAATGTACCCCTTTAGATTATATGGCTAACTAGGACCTTTCGTATACCCTTGTACTCTTATATAAACCGTTGTATTTGCTTGTTTAATCATCTCAGTTATTTTACATCCATTTTGATCTGAGGTCAATTTCTTCCGCTGCAACACTCTAATTCTGCGAACCTTCTAGAGGTGATCCTAGGCACGATCTACTTTCTGATCGCAATATGGTATCAAAGCGACTCATGAATCCTTTGCAACGCCACCACCGAAATCTTCGGCGAACTAAAGTGGCGTCCTGCACACGCTCGCGCGTGAGGATGGCCGGAGGATCTGGGGTCAGACAAATCTGACCGCTGAAACACAAGCCAACCTAGATGCGACAAACGACGAGACGACGACAATCAGCACTGGCACCCTCGCACTACTACTTCAGCGACTCTCAACTCAGGAGCAAGGATTCCAGACATTGCGGAATGGCGACGAGGGAATATCTTCCCAACCCTCTTAACCGGCCTCGAACGGCCGTGATACCGGCCCGCACACCTTCTCCTCCGAAACGAATGGCTCAACTCCCAAAACTCCCCGTCCAAGCGATGAAGCAATACTCTCAGCTCAATCGAGGTTTCTGAACATATAAAAAATCAAGACAAGTTCTTGCTTTGACAGCAAGGACTTTTATACCTAGAGCTTCGAGCTGGAGCCGCTGCTGCAAAACACACAAAATCTTTCATTATTTCGACGGAAGCTACGCGGAGCCGGCAGAAAACACCGTCGAAGCCAGAACGCAGTACTACAGCGAATCTCTCATGACTTACAGCGTTCTATTGCACAACATGTCGCCAGCAGAGCAATTGGAAATTCGTTCCTACAAAACGACGTCCGCCCCAGCCCTTGTCGGCTGGCGACATCTCAATAGCGTATACCAACCGAAAGACTCGACTTCATCAAGCCGCCTGCTCCAGTAGCTACTGGAGACGAAAATGGCCTTAGGGGAGAAGGCCAACACCTATATCAACCGTGTTGGAGCTTACGTGATCAGATCGCGAAATTAGGAAGCTCGATCTCCGAAGAGATCTTCGTGAACATCATGCTCGCAGGGCTCGGCCCAGAATGGCGGCCCTGCAAGGCGCTACTCCGACAGCAGGAGGGCTATCTCGGAAGCCGCCCTGTGCACCGCCCTTCTCATCGAAGAACGGGATATGGATCAGCAGCGACCAGCGCGCCGCGACGAGAACGGGAAAGAATCGCGTTCTATGCTGACAACAGAGAATAACGCAAGCCGCCCTCGGCGCCTCTACTGCAAGATTTGCAGAAATTTCAGGCATTTGGCCGAGCGATGCAAGTTCCGCTCCGCCCCTCGCCAGTCCAATCCGAGCACCTGGACCGGTCAACAAGACGCAAGAAATGACACGCATCAAGCCCAGTGGTATCAACCCCCAACGTGCAATCTGAACCCAGCGGTTCAGTACCAGCAGCAGCAGCCATCACAACACAGGCCCGCGCGAAACGTTATAGGGAACGTGACGATGACCTCACGCGGAACCCGTCGTCGCCGGCGAGCGCACGTCGTCTCCTGAGCCAGCACGCCATCCAATCGGGGCATTCACGGACAACAATCCGTTTACCCCCCGGAAGCGACGATGATGAGCAGGACTGGAATCTCCAGTCCCGCTGCTAGAAAGCCCCCCGCACGTACCCGATTCGCGAGCGGCACCGATCGATTGGATCTCACGTGAACAATTTTTTAAATTCGACAAACCGCACATTGTCACGCCGCGATCAGCGCTGCTCGCGCGCGACGACAACAGGCGCTACAACACGTGGTACTGGATAGCTGCAATGGGTAACACATTGTGGGCTTCGAAAATTTCATATCCAATGTCGTATCCACCCCTACTGTCACCAATGTCACTGTGGCAGATAACAGACGCCTCAGCGCAGGCGCGCAAGGCGTCGTGGTTCTAAAGGCACGGAGAAGTAGGATGACATCACACTAAACAATGTGCTGATCATACAGAATCTTCGCTTCAATGTTCTCTCGGCGGCGTAGCTGCGGAGTTGACCTCAGCACCAACCCCGAGACGCGTGACATCTTGCTGCACTATACCGCGCCAAACAAGCCGTGAAAACAAATCATACGAGCTCACTCCGAGAACGGGGTGTGCATCCTCGACTTCGAGATTCCCGACTGCAGCAGCGACACGGACAAAATAATCCACTGCGCTTCGAGCATCTGAGTGGAAGCACCCAGATGGAAGACCCTAGGTGCCGCATCACCCACATCCTCGCGAAGTCGCGCTTCATAATCCCGGGCCAGATGGCACTGCAGAGACTCCCATACGCCTAACGCATCAACAACCGCGATCACTGGCTGCGGCCTTGCCACCATCGCTGAAGCTGAGCAATCTGCGCCGCCAGAAGAAGGGATGTCGGCGCTTGAATTGGAAGTTACGACGCAACGCGTCTTCAGCGCAAAAAATAGTCCCCTCTTGGGCTCTCCCTCACATCGGCTCCAAGGGATGTTGCGCGGATAGCGCCACAGAACCTTCGATGCACGCGGAGTCGCACGCCCCTACACGAAAGAAGAATTTCTGAAGGTCTACCCCCACTGGCGCAGAAGAGGAGAGCACCTCCAATGAAGAGGGGAGAGGAAGCGCCGGCGGATGAGAAACGAGTGACACTGGCGGATGGGGCCGCCGCAACTGGCAGCGACGCAAGCGGCTGGTGTGTTGGTGTAAGGGCCTAATAAACTCAAGCTATTAGGACTTAATCAAACTTAAAACCTCTCCTCCGGGTCACCTCCAAGGGTCCCTGGGTGCCTGGTACAAGACCAGCCCCTATCCTCGGGTCCGAGTTTGTAGAGAGAGGGATCAAGAAGGACTTAGTCAAAACAGCAAGAGTACCTTGAACGTCGCGCAGCGTGCCGTGCAGACCGTCGGTCAGATTAAGCTGAGAATTCGCTATATCGAAGCTCGCTCCAAGAGCTTTGAAATGAGCCAAGTTGCCTCGCGAAAAGTTCTGCCATTACGAAGTTATGGCTCAGACGGTGTTTGCCTAGCATTAGAGTGCTAGCGTACTAGCGTTGACTGGGGTAGCATTCCGCCAACGAACCGCGTAGAAACGAAATTTCAGCGAGGAAGGAATTCGCATGAATCAATTTGACTATATTCAGGTACAAACAGAGAAGGATTAAATAGTTCTAGCTAGCAAGGGCCTTGGGAATCAACCTGGGAACAACCAGGGATGATCCCAAATAATTCCAAGCAACAGAACCAACCTGGCTGGACAAAATAGCAGGTGGTAGGTTGGTAAACAACCTCTGGTTCTGTTTTTTCCAACCTGGGAAAACAACAACCAGGTTCAGGTTCTAAAAACAGAACCTGTTTGTCTTTGCCCAACCAGCCAAATGTTGGTTCCGCTGGTTTCCCTAGCCCTTGTAGCATGCAGATACAGACAAACAACATCCAACCTTCACCTAAATTGTACCGATATAGTGCCTTTCCTGCTACACTATAGTTAACCAAACAAAACAGTACAATTTCGAGTTGGATAGAACTGAATCTGCGCAATCAACTCAACCGAACTCCAAGCTTCCATCTTGGGTTCCTTTGTGAGCTCGTCCTTTCTGCTTGCACTGTTCATAGCGCGTACAATGTTGTGCCGAAGCGCACATTGCGCGAGTACCTGCAAATGCATCAAGCAAAAAATGCGAAAGCAAACAAACACACGAACACACCATTCACACGCAAATGCATTCACACACGCATACTCGTACAAACAGACGGCAGGATGTCGTGCAATGTGCATTTGCACCCAACACACTCCCCCTCAGCCTGTCGGCTGCATCCCCGTCATTCCATGCTAGTTCATGCTCATTCCACTCATGCGCACACAACGCCAATGAGGCTCATCCGCAAGCCTCTTGGTGAGAAAGTCTGCTGGCTGCTGGTGAGTCTTGATGTAGATTGGATTCACCGTCCCCCTCTTCACCTCCTTACACAGCCAGTGCCACTTGATACGCATGTGCTTGTCAGCCCACCATGAAGCACAGCGTTTCTGGCCATCCCAAGAGCCCCCTTGCTATCACAAAACAGCGGCGTAGCAACTTTCTGCTCCTGGCCAATCTCCTTTAACAGCCTCCTCAGCCATCATCTCCTTCCTTCACCCCATGGAACATCGCCATGTACTCTGATTCTACGGAAGAGAGTGCCGTCTCCGTCTGCTTCTTGGATCTCCAACTAACAGGTCCTCCCCCAACTACGCAGATGTATCCTCCCACAGATGAGGAATCCTCCTTCTCAGAAGCCCACGTAGCATCAGTAAAGCAAGTGAGAAATAGCTTGCCTTCTCCAAGCCTCTCCCCCTTCTCTTTCAGCACCTCCATCCCTTTCTGCTTCACCTGTGCAGATGCGGAGTATTGAACTCCAATGCTTGGGTGAGAGTTCAGGTACTTCACCACACGCTCAGCTGCATCCACCTGCTCTTCTGATGGATTCTGCACCACCCTAGCCAGCTGCCCAACCGAGAAAGAGATGTCGGGCCTCGTGTGAACTGCTGCGTACAAGAGGCTGCCCACCAAGGACTGAAATTGCTGCTGCTCCTCGGCTTCAACCCCTTCATCCTCTGCAGCCTTCACAAGCTTGAATTCTGCTGGCAGGGGAGTTGCAACCTTGCGCTCATTCTCAATCCCATACTTCTCCCCCAGCTCCTTGATGAACTTCTTCTGGTGCAGCTTCAACCACCTGTGATCAGGATCCCTCTCCACGTGCATCCCGAGGTAGTACTTTCCTCCCTAAGGTTCTTGCACTTGAAGTTTTCCATCAGTTGCTGCTGCACTTTCTGGATCTCCTTCATGCTGCTGCTGAAGAGAAGAATGTCATCCACGTAGACCAGAAACAGCACCAGCTTCTTCCCCTCGCCCTTGAGAAAGAGGCTCTCATCACAGCTGCTGGTCCTGAATCCCATCTCTCTAAAAGAGCTGCCCAACTTCTGGTACCAGCAGCGTGGCGCCTGCTTCAAGCCGTAGATGGACTTGTTGAGCTTGCACACCCTGCCCGTACCATCCTCGTACCCAGGCGGCTGCGTCATGTACACATCCTCCTCTAAAATCCCATTCAAGAATGCCGTTGAAATATCCATCTGAATGATGAATTTCCCACTAACAGCTGCATCTGCCAACAAGACACGGAGGGTAGGGGTTTGGCAGTGGGAGCAAAGATCTCGTTGAAGTCCTGCTTCTCCTTCTGCCATAACCCCTTCTCACCAGCCTACTCTTGTAGATGGTGACCTGCCCCTTGTCATCGGTCTTGATCCTCAGCACCCACTTGCATTGTATCGCTTTCTTCCCATCAGGCAGCACCACCAGATCCCAT
>CANIUD010000808.1:0-104305 GCA_947470075.1 Closterium sp. Yama58-4 | reverse complement strand
AAAAACATCCAACCTTCACCTAAATTGTACCCCTATAGTGCCTGCCCTGCTACACCATAGTCAAACCAAGCAAACAGTACAATTTCGAGTTGGATAGACTGAATCTGCGCAACCAATTCAACGACCGCAAAGCTTCCATCCTGGGTTCCTTTGCAAGCTCGTCCTTTCTGCTTGCACTGTTCATAGCGGGTACAATGTTGTGCCGAAGCGCACATAGCACGGAGTACCTGCAAATGCATCAAGCGAAAATTGCGAAAGCAAACAAACACACGAACATTCCATTCACACCCAAATGCATTCGCACACGCATACTCGTGCATGTCGTGCAATATGCATTTGCACCCAACACCTCTATCCCATATTACTCCCCCAGCTCTTTGATAAACTTCTCCTGGTGTAGCCTCAACTACCTGTGATCTAGATCTCTCTCCAAATGCATCCCGAGAACGTACTTTCCCTCCCAAGGTTCTTGCACTTGATGTTGTACATCAACTGCTGCTACAATTTCTGGATCTCCTTCATGCTGCTGCTAAAGAGAAGAATATCGTCCACGTAGACCAGAAACAGCACCAGCTTCTCCCCCTCCCCTTTGAGAAAGAGGCTCTCATCACAGCTGCTGGTCCTGAATCCGATCCTCCTCTAAAACAGCTGCCAACCTCTGGTACCAGCAGCGTGGCGCCTGCTTCAAGCCGTAGATGGACTTTTTCAGCTTGCACACCCTGCCCGTATCATCCTCATACCCAGGCGGCTGCATCATGAACACCTCCTCCTCTAAAATATAGTTGAGGAATGCCGTTGATATATCCATCTGAATGATGAATTTCCCACTAACGGCTGCATCTGCCAACAAGACACGGAGGGTAGGAGGTTTGGCAGTGGGAGAAAAGGTCTCATTGAAGTTCTGCTTCTCCTTCTGCATAAACCCCTTAGCCACCAACCTGCTGTTGTAGATGGTGACCTGCCCTTTGTCATCGGTCTTGATCCTCAGCACCCACTTGCACTGTACGGCTTTCTTCCCCTCAGGCAGCACCACCAGATCCCATGTCCCATTCTCTAGCAGGCTTTGGTAGTCAGCATAAATTGAGCCCAGCCATTTAGCCCTATCTGGTCCAGCTAATGCCTCCTCCATGCTGGCTGGTTCCTCTGGTGCTGCACGACGTTCTCCTCGTTCCTGATTCAGGCAAACCTCATCTCCCTCCGTAAGCTTGCCAAGGCTGGGGTGAGCACTAGCACGGATGGGGCACATACTTACAAGGGGCAGCTGGGTACTTGGGCGCTTTGGGATCTGCACGAGAGCAAGGACGTGTACAGATCCATGTGGCAGCTGCTGGCGTTGGCGTGGCATGGTGGGGGGCAGGCTAGAGAGGGGTCTGCATCCCAGGGGGAGTGCAATGCCGTTGGAGGGGTTGGCGTAAAAGTGTCGGCCAGATCTGGGGAGACAGATTGGGCAACGGCACACCGACGCTTGGGGCATATGGCAACGCCTTTGTTGAAGCAGTTGGAGAAGGATGGAGCCGTTAAGGGCTTGAAGTTGAACAGACAGCCACCGGATGACAATTATGAAATCTGCCTGCTCTCAAAGTTTACCCGTTTCCCCTTCCATAGTGTGGCTGGCAGGAGCAAGAAGCCGCTGGAGCTGGTCCACATGGACTTGGTGGGGCCGCTGCCGGTGCAAGGGCACAAGGGGGAGTGGTGTTTCCTAATCATTCTGGATGATTGGAGCAGACTCATGTGGGCGTATCCGCTGAAGCAAAAGGACTACGCAGCCTCTACGATACGGGACGATTGGCTGCCATTTGTGGAGAAGCAAGCAGAGTATGTGGTGAAGCGGCTTAGAAAGACCGGGGTGGTGAGTTTTTTGGTATTGAGATGACGGCCTGGCTCAAGAAGCAAGGCATCCAGAGGGAGCTGACCACGGCTTACACCCCACAGTCTAACAGTGTAGCAGAACGGGCGAACCGGACAATTCTGGAGACAACTAGGCCACTGCTCATAGAATCTGGGCTGAGCAACTCGATGTGGCCCCATGCTGTTCGGCACGCTACCGTCGCTAGGAACAGGGTGCTCCCTATGGTTGGTGATGACTCGTGGGTGCCTTTGGAGAGGTGGCTTAGGAGGAAGCCGCCGGTGGACATGCTGAGGGTATTCGGTTGCATGGCAGTCGCCCACGTCCCCAAGACCTACCGCAGTAAGTTGGGGGCGAGTGCAATCTGGTGTGTGCATTTGGGGCTGGCTGCTGAGAGCAAGAGATGGCTGTTGTAGGTGTTGGGTGCAAATGCACATTGCACAACATCCTGCCATCTGTTTGTACGAGTATGCGTGTGCGAATGCATTTGCGTGTGAATGGTGTGTTCGTGTGTTTGTTTGCTTTCGCAATTTTCGCTTGAAGCATTTGCAGGTACTCGCGCAATGTGCGCTTCGGCACAACATTGTACGCGCTATGAACAGTGCAAGCAGAAAGGACGAGCTCGCAAAGGAACCCAAGATGGAAGCTTTGCAGTTCGGTTGAGTTGATTGCGCAGATTCAGTTCTATCCAACTCGAAATTGTACTGTTTTGTTTGGTTAACTATAGTGTAGCAGGGAAGGCACTATAGGGGTACAATTTAGGTGAAGGTTGGATGTTGTTTGTCTGTATCTGCATGCTACAAGGCCAGGGGAAACCAGCAGAACCAGCATTTGGCTGGTTGGGCAAAGACAAAAACAGGTTCTGTTTTTAGAACCTGAACCTGGTTGTTGTTTTCCCAGGTTGGAAAAAACAGAACCAGAGGTTGTTTACCAACCTACCACCTGCTATTTTGTCCAGCCAGGCTGGTTCTGTTGCTTGGAATTATTTGGGATCATCCCTGGTTGTTCCCAGGTTGATTCCCAAGGTCCTTGCTAGCTAGAACTATTTAGTCCTTCTCTGTTTGTACCTGGATATAGTCAAATTGATTCATGCGAATTCCTTCCTCGCTGGAATTTCGTTTCTACGCGGTTCGTTGGCGGAATGCTACCCGAGTCAATGCTAGTACGCTAGCACTCTAATGCTAGGCAAACACCGTCCGAGCCATAACTTCGTAATGGCAGAACTTTTCGCGAGGCAACTTGGCTCATTTTAAAGCTCTTGGAGCGAGCTTCGATATAGCGAATTCTCAGCTTAATCCGATCGACGGTCTGCACGGCACGCTGCGCGATGTTCAAGGTACTCTTGCTGTTTTGACTAAGTCCTTCTTGATCCCTCTCTCTATAAACTCGGACCCGAGGATAGGGGCTGGTCTTGTACCAGGCACCCAGGGACCCTTGGAGGTGACCCCGAGGAGAGGTTTTAAGTTTGATTAAGTCCTAATAGCTTGAGTTAATTAGGCCCTTACACCAACAAGCTGGTATCAGAGCTGCGTTATAGTGATCCTCGTTATAGGTAGCTATGGCGGGCAACACCTCGGCGGGAGCTGGTGAATCTTCAGCCCAAGATCGTAGCGGCAGCCAAGATTCTGGTGTTTCAGCGCCAAGGGGAGCGCGAACAAACCAGGGCTCGCTTGTCAAGGAGGTGCTGAAGAACTTCACCGTCGAGAAGTTCAATGGTGAGGGCTATGATGATTGGGCCTGGAAAATGCAATTGTATTTCCGTCAGATCGGTTTGCTGAAACTAATGATTGGGGAGGAGCCTAGACCGAGTGACCCCACGCTGCAGGAAGATTGGGACGAGCGCTCCTCGGCTGGCTACTACTTGATGTTGCAGAGTTTGGAGCTGAACCAGCGTCATCATGTCATGCACCTGCTGCCGGAGGTTGAATGCGGTCCGAAGGCGTGGACCGTGTTGAAGGAGCTGCACGCCCCGACCTCCGTTGTCGCAACGTTGATGCTGGAGAGGGAGCTGTCCGCGTTGCGCCTGAGCGAGGGAGAGCCGGTGCAACCTGTCCTGGACAAGATGCGCGACCTCTACGCGAAGTTGGCGACCGCGGGAATCACCTACCCGGAGCAGACCAAGTGCTTGAAGATGCTCTCGCTGCTGCCTGAATCGTGGCTTCAATTCACGAGCGGATTGAGCCTGCCGCAGAACCAGAGCTCGTGGACACTCGAGTGGGTGCGGACAAAGATTCTGGAGGAGGACTTCTGTCGCCGCCAACTGAGGGGTGGAGACGACGGCAGCAGCGGCTATGGGATGCAAGGGAGCCGACGTGGCAGAGGACGTGGCTTCGGTGGTGCTGGACGCGGTGCAAAGAAAGACGACGACTCCAACGACCAACAAGGAGGTATCGGTTGGGGTCGCGGTGCGAAATCTGGACGTGGGGGCAAATCGGGTGCTGGTGGCAAAATGAAAGGGAGTTGCTGGTATTGTGAGAAGGAAGGGCACCCCTGGTTTTTGTGTTGGTGTAAGGGCCTAATAAACTCAAGCTATTAGGACTTAATCAAACTTAAAACCTCTCCTCGGGGTCACCTCCAAGGGTCCCTGGGTGCCTGGTACAAGACCAGCCCCTATCCTCGGGTCCGAGTTTGTAGAGAGAGGGATCAAGAAGGACTTAGTCAAAACAGCAAGAGTACCTTGAACGTCGCGCAGCGTGCCGTGCAGACCGTCGATCGGATTAAGCCGAGAATTCGCTATATCGAAGCTCGCTCCAAGAGCTTTAAAATGAGCCAAGTTGCCTCGCGAAAAGTTCTGCCATTACGAAGTTATGGCTCAGATGGTGTTTGCCTAGCATTAGAGTGCTAGCGTACTAGCGTTGATTCGGGGTAGCATTCCGCCAACGAACCGCGTAGAAACGAAATTCCAGCGAGGAAGGAATTCGCATGAATCAATTTGACTATATCCAGGTACAAACAGAGAAGGACTAAATAGTTCTAGCTAGCAAGGACCTTGGGAATCAACCTGGGAACAACCAGGGATGATCCCAAATAATTTCAAGCAACAGAACCAACCTGGCTGGACAAAATAGCAGGTGGTAGGTTGGTAAACAACCTCTGGTTCTGTTTTTTCCAACCTGGGAAAACAACAACCAGGTTCAGGTTCTAAAAATAGAACCTGTTTTGTCTTTGCCCAACCAGCCAAATGCTAGTTCTGCTGGTTTCCCCTAGCCTTGTAGCATGCAGATACAGACAAACAACATCCAACCTTCACCTAAATTGTACCCCTATAGTGCCTTCCCTGCTACACTATAGTTAACCAAACAAAACAGTACAATTTCGAGTTGGATAGAACTGAATCTGCGCAATCAACTCAACCGAACTGCAAAGCTTCCATCTTGGGTTCCTTTGCGAGCTCGTCCTTTCTGCTTGCACTGTTCATAGCGCGTACAATGTTGTGCCGAAGCGCACATTGCGCGAGTACCTGCAAATGCTTCAAGCGAAAATTGCGAAAGCAAACAAACACACGAACACACCATTCACACGCAAATGCATTCGCACACGCATACTCGTACAAACAGACGGCAGGATGTCGTGCAATGTGCATTTGCATCCAACATCTTGTGCTATAAGAAACCCGATGGATGGACCCCCCAGAATCGTCACCAGGATGGCGGCGCGCGGAGGAACCAGAAAAACGGCGCAAACATGGTCGCTGATTCGTCCGACAACAACCCGAAGGGCAACGGTGGTGCGGAGAAGAAGGAGCGCACCGCGGGCCAATTCTTCCATGTGGGAGACAAGGGGGAGCAAGGAGACGCATCTGCCAAGGTTGGAGCAGAGCTGCACCCCCTGGACTATTGGGTGTTGGACACGGGCGCTGCATGGACGATGACGCCGCGCAAGGACCTGCTGGACGACGTGCGCGCTGCACCGATCAATGAGGTGTGCTCCGCCTCTGGACACGCGCTGAAGGTGGCTGGTGCGGGACGAGCTGCGTTCAAGGGAGCGGATGGCAAGCCGGTGGTGCTGCACGACGTTCTTCTCGTTCCTGAACTCAAGGCCAACCTCATCTCCCTCCGTAAGCTTGCCAAGGCTGGGGTGAGCACTAGTACGGATGGGGCACGCACGTACAAGGGGCAGCTAGGAAACCGGGTGCTTTGGGATCTGCACGAGAGCAAAGACGTGTACAGATCTATGTGGCAGCTGCCGGCGCTGGCGTGGCACGGCGGGAGGCAGGCTGGAGAGGGGTCTGCATCCCAGGGGGAGTGCAACGCTGTTGGAGGGGTTGGTGTGAAAGTGTCGGCCAGATCTGGGGAGACAGATTGGGCAACAGCACACCGACGCTTGGGGCATGTAGCAATGCCCTTGTTGAAACAATTGGAGAAGGATGGAGCCGTTAAGGGGCTGAAGCTGAATGGACAGCCACCTGATGAAAATTGTGAAATCTGTTTGCTCTCAAAGTTTACCCGTTTCCCCTTCCATAGTGTGGCTGGCAGGAGCAAAAAGCCGTTGGAGCTAGTCCACATGGACTTGGTGGGGCCGCTGCCGGTGCAAGGGCACAAGGGGGAGCGGTATTTCCTAACCATAGTGGATGACTGGAGTAGGCTGATGTGGGCGTATCCGCTGAAACAGAAAGATCACGCCGCCTCCACGATTCGGGACGATTGGCTGCCATTCGTGGAGAAGCAAGCGGAGTGTGTGGTGAAGCGGATTAGGACAGACCGGGGTGGTGAGTTCCTTGGAGCTGAGATGACGGCTTGGCTCAAGAAGCAGGGCATCCAGAGGGAGCTGACCACGGCTTACACCCCACAGTCGAACGGCGTAGCAGAACGGGCGAACCGGACAATTCTGGAGACAGCTAGGGCGCTGCTCATAGAATCTGGGCTGAGCAACTCGATGTGGCCCCATGCTGTCCGGCACGCCACCGTCGCTAGGAACAGGGTGCTCACTAAGGTTGGGGATGACTCGTGGGTGCCGTTGGAGAGGTGGCTTGGTTGTAAGCCGCCAGTGGACATGCTGAGGGTGTTCGGTTGCATGGCAGTCGCCCACGTCCCCAAGACCTACCGCAGTAAGTTGGGGGCGAGTGCAATCTGGTGTGTGCATTTGGGGCTGGCTGCTGAGAGCAAGGGATGGCTGCTGTGGGAACCATCCAAGGGTGTGTTGTTTGACAGCAGGGATGTGAAATTCATTGAGGGCATGATGTATGGGAGCTGGGAGAAACAGCCGGAGGCCCGGGTGTCCCAGCAGATGGAGCAGATCACCATGCAGCTGGACCTGACTCCTAGTGTGTGGGAGGAGGGAGAGAAGGCAGCTGCGGGAAATGGTGATGGAGAGAAGGTACAGGAGGCACCTGCTGGTGGAGAAAATGGTGTGGAAAGTGGCGGCAGCACTAGTGAAGCTGCTGGATCCAAGGGAGGAGAGCAGCAGCAGGGGAAAACTAAGAAGCCGAAGGGTGTCGTTATGAAGGGATGGGAGACACCCGTCTCCAGGCCAGGACGTACCCGTATGGCTACTAAGAAGCTGACTGCAGGAACTGATGCAGCAGAGCAGCAGCTAGGGACCGAAGAGGCATTGCTGATTCTACCGCATGGCTATGACCCGGATGAGGAGGATGAGCCTGCGTACTGTTTTCTTGCCCCTGCACCAGAGGAACCAGCTAGCATGGAGGAGGCATTAGCTGGACCAGATAGGGACAAGTGGCTGGCTTCTAGGGATGCTGAGTACCAGAGCCTGCTGGAGAATGGGACTTGGGAACTAGTGGTGCTGCCTGAGGGAAAGAAAGCGGTACAATGCAAGGATCAAGACTGACGACAAGGGGCAGGTCACCATCTACAAGAGTAGGTTGGTGGCTAAGGGGTTTATGCAGAAGGAGAAGCAGGACTTCAACGAGATCTTTGCTCCCACTGCCAAACCCCCTACCCTCCGTGTCTTGTTGGCAGATGCAGCCGTTAGTGGGAAATTCATCATTCAGATGGATATTTCAACGGCATTCCTGAATGGGATTTTAGAGGAGGATGTGTACATGACGCAGCCGCCTGGGTATGAGGATGGTACGGGCAGGGTGTGCAAGCTCAACAAGTCCATCTACGGCTTGAAGCAGGCGCCACGCTGTTGGTACCAGAAGTTGGCAGCTGTTTTAGAGGAGATGGGATTCAGGACCAGCAGCTGTGATGAGAGCCTCTTTCTCAAGGGCGAGGGGGAGAAGCTGGTGCTGTTTCTGGTCTACGTGGACGACATTCTTCTCTTCAGCAGCAGCATGAAGGAGATCCAGAAAGTGCAGCAGCAACTGATGGAAAAATTCAAGTGCAAGAACCTTGGGGAGGTAAAGTACTACCTCGGGATGCACGTAGAGAGGGATCCTGATCACAGGTGGTTGAAGCTGCACCAGGAGAAGTTCATCAAGGAGCTGGGGGAGAAATATGGGATTGAGAATGAGCGCAAGGTTGCAACTCCCCTGCCAGCAGAATTCAAGCTTGTGAAGGCTGCAGAGGATGAAGGGGTTGAAGCCGAGGAGCAGCAGCAATTTCAGTCCTTGGTGGGCAGCCTCTTGTACGCAGCAGTTCACACGAGGCCCGACATCTCTTTCTCGGTTGGGCAGCTGGCTAGGGTGGTGCAGAATCCATCAGAGGAGCAGGTGGATGCAGCTGAGCGTGTGGTGAAGTACCTGAACTCTCACCCAAGCATTGGAGTTCAATACTCCGCATCTGCACAGGTGAAGCAGAAAGGGGTGGAGGTGCTGAAAGAGAAGGGGGAGAGGCTTGGAGAAGGCAAGCTCTTTCTCACTTGCTTTACTGATGCTACTTGGGCTTCTGAGAAGGAAGATTCTTCATCTGTGGGAGGATACATCTGTGTAGTTGGGGGTGGACCTGTTAGTTGGAGGTCCAAGAAGCAGACGGAGACGGCACTCTCTTCCGTGGAATCAGAGTACATGGCAATGTTTCATGGGGTGAAGGAGGTGATTTGGCTGAGGAGGCTGTTAGAGGAGATTGGCCAGGAGCAGAAGGTTGCCACACCGCTGTTTTGTGATAGCAAGGGGGCTCTTGGGATGGCCAGAAACGCTGTGCTTCATGGGCTGAACAAGCACATGCGTATCAAGTGGCACTGGCTGCGTAAGGAGGTGAAGAGAGGGACAGTGAATCCGATCTACATCAAGACTCACCAACAGCCAGCAGACTTTCTCACCAAGAGGCTTGCGGATGAGCCTCATTGGCGTTGTGTGTGCATGAGTGGAATGAGCATGAACTAGCATGGAATGATGGGGATGCAGCCGGCAGGCTGAGGGGGAGTGTGTTGGGTGCAAATGCACATTGCACGACATCCTGCCGTCTGTTTGTACGAGTATGTGTGTGCGAATGCATTTGGGTGTGAATAGAATGTTCGTGTGTTTGTTTGCTTTCGCAATTTTCGCTTGATGCATTTGCAGGTACTCGTGCAATGTGCGCTTCGGCACAACATTGTACACGCTATGAACAGTGCAAGCAGAAAGGACGAGCCCGCAAAGGAACCCAAGATGGAAGCTTTGCGGTTTGGTTAAATTGGTTGCGCAGATCCAGTTCTATCCAACTCGGAATTGTACTGTTTTGCTTGGTTGACTATAGTGTAGCAGGGAAGGCACTATAGGGGTACAATTTAGGTGAAGGTTGGATGTTGTTTGTCTGTATCTGCATGCTACAGGGCCAGGGGAAACCAGCGGAACCAGCATTTGGCTGGTTGGGCAAAGACAAAACAGGTTCTGTTTTTAGAACCTGAACCTGGTTGTTGTTTTCCCAGGTTGGAAAAAACAGAACCAGAGGTTGTTTACCAACCTACCACCTGCTACTTTGTCCAGCCAGGTTGGTTCTGTTGCTTGAAATTATTTGGGATCATCCCTGGTTGTTCCCAGGTTGATTCCCAAGGTCCTTGCTAGCTAGAACTATTTATTTCTTCTCTGTTTGTACCTGGATATAGTCAATTGATTCAAGCGAATTCCTTCCTCGCTGGAGTTTCGTTTCTACGCGGTTCGTTGGCGGAATGCTACCCGAGTCAACGCTAGTATGCTAGCACTCCAACGCTAGGCAAACACCGTCCGAGCCATAACTTCGTAATGGCAGAACTTTTCGCGAGGCAACTTGGCTCATTTTAAAGCTCTTGGAGCGAGCTTCGATATAGCGAATTCTCAGCTTAATCCGATTGACGGTCTGCACGGCACGCTGCGCGACGTTCAAGGTACTCTTGCTGTTTTGACTAAGTCCTTCTTGATCCCTCTCTCTACAAACTCGGACCCGAGGATAGGGGCTGGTCTTGTACCAGGCACCCAGGGACCCTTGGAGGTGACCCCGAGGAGAGGTTTTAAGTTTGATTAAGTCCTAATAGCTTGAGTTTATTAGGCCCTTACACCAATAGTAGGAACCATCCAAGTGTGTGTTGTTTGACAGCAGGGATGTGAAATTTATTAAGGGCATGATGTATGGGAGCTGGGAGAAACAGCCGGAAGCAAGGGTATCCCAGCAGATGTTGCAGATCACCATGCAGCTGGACCTGACTCCTAGTATGTGGGAGGAGGGAGAGGAGGCAGCTGCGGAAGGTGGTGATGGAGAGAAGGTGCAGGAGGCACCTGCTGGTGGAGGAGATGATGTGGAGACTAGTGGTAGCACCAGGGGAGCTGCTGGATCTGAGGGAGGAGAGCAGCAGCAGGGCAATGCTAAGGTGCCTAAGCTACCAAAAAGAAGGAAGCTGAAGGGTGTAATTATGAAGGGATGAGAGACACCCGTCTTTAGGCCAAGACGCACCCCCTTCACATGTATGCCAGCAACCATCTCATCCTTCTATAGCTGCTGCAAAATAGGTAGACCACATGCCCCTCCGCCAATACAAGGTGAGCTGAACCATAGCCGAAGTCGGATTGGAGAATGCCGCACTCGCAATAGTGTCCCACATACTCTGTCCGTACTCCTCCGCTGCTGTCTTGGGGTTCTCCTCACTTTTTTGCTGCTCCTTGGCTGCTGCACCACTCTCCTTATGCTCACAATTTTTGCTGGTCCCTCCAAGATTGCACTTCTTGGACTCATTCTCCTTGGCACCATCGTTGGCGCAGTCGCCCTTACAAACCGCTTCACCCTTGGTGCTGATGCTTGCTGCCACTTGCCTCTCCTTAGGCATTGGGACCACTGGAATCTGCCACATCTCATTGTAGACATACTTGTCTTTGTGAAGGTTCCTAAGAGTCTTCTCGGCAAGCCTTGCGGTGTAGGTCTTTGCTCCTTTCGATCTCGTGTCCATTCCGGCCATTTGCAAAGCCACACGGAAATTGGGTTGGCAGCAAGGTTGGGCACCCAAAGCACGTTCTTGAGACCTATCTATCTTCCCATCAGCACCCTTGAACATGGCCTTGCCCATGCCTTGCTCCTCTGCTCGCTGCCCCAAAGCCGATGTAACATGCTTCATTGGTGATGGTTCGAGTTCGGTGAGCATGTCCGCGCGGGGTGTCATGCTATAGGTAGCGCCTCTATCAATCACCCAATAATCCAGAAAGTGTAGTTTGACATTTCCCACAACAGCTGGCTCCTCGAAGCCTTCATCTCTCTCTGGTCCAGCCAGTGCTTGTGTCGACATGGAGAAGATTTGACCCGGGAATTGATCATTGCTCGGGTCCTTGTCGTTATCTCTACTCTTCATATTTGCAGCACCAACCTCCGTGACGGTCACGGCCTCCACGGCCTCTTCCTCTCCCTCCTCCTGCTCCTCTACCCTCTTGGTCTTGAGCAGGGGTCCATCCTTCAGGGAGCTTGTAGCAATCGCGCCACATGTGTCCGCTCTTGTGGCAATAGTGGCACTCGCCATCAAATCGGCCATGCAACGTTGGTAGCTCCTGTTGACACCGCCAATTTCGCGACCACCATTGTGTTGTTCAAGATCCGTCACTTTGAGGACTTACGATGAATTTATTATTCAACTAGACGCAAATCCACTCAGTTGGATTGCGCGTCATAGGCTTAGCTACCATCTGCAATTTGAAGCACTTAAAAAGATGGTATAAAAAGTGAGAACCAATTGAAAACGTCCAGCAGCTGTTGACTAGAATGGTGGAGGAAGTACAAGCATTCATGCATCAAAGTTGGAGTTGGGGACTCCAAGAGAACCATGAGAGGGAAGGGGTTCTCCAAGAGCTAGGGAAGGATGGTAGGAACCTTCCTAGCAGCAAGGATGCAACCTTCATGATGAGGTCCTTGAGGTGTCACATGCAAAATCCAATCTAGTTGGATTTTGCCTAGGTGTTGCAACATTTGCAACCCATGCTAGAAACTTCTAGCCACCCCAATCCAAAAGTCAAAGTTGCCTTCCTAACCACCCAACCAAAGATCCCTTTAAAGTCATGCCCCAATAATCGCCCGAAGTAGATAATATCTCAAAATGAGATAGAATTCCCAAATCTTGGAAATCTTGTAACTTGGGCGATCTTGGTCGGAATAAGGCGATCTTGGTATTGTTGGAAAGCTCTGGATTTCTCCTGCATGATCAAGCATGTAGACTTGGAGAAAACACAGAGATGGTAAAATCCAACAGCTATGCATGCATGAATAGCACGAGCACTTGGCAGGACGTTAGGATAACATTCACTTCTTATAATGACGTGCATCCAACACATTGTAGTTGCTGCTGCCAAATCTGCCTCCTCCTTGTCCTCTCTCACTTCCACGGCCATTTCCACAGCCGATACTTGCTGCCCCGGCACCATTCGAACCCTCCAACTTACGGTGGCGGAGGTCTTCTTGAAAAATTGCTCGCTTCACGTATTCGAGCCAGAGGAGGGGCAGATTACAATTAAGGTTGATGACCAGTGAGGACCATGACTCAAGAAGTAAGGCCAGCAGCTTGGTCTTCTTCTGGAGCTCGCTATAGTTCAAATCAGCTCCTTCAAGCCACGTTAACAAGTCGAAGAATTTCTGTGCCCTTTCTTCAACCGGTTCATCTTCTTCAATCCGTAGTGGCGCCAGTTGTCGTTCCACTACAACCACTACTGCCGCTGTTGCAGAAGTGTGTACACCCTTGAGAGCAGATAATGCCTTTGGTCCCTTCTCTGGTTCACGCTGGAATGGCTTGATGTGACGGATTTGGCTGCTCCCCAACGCTTGCCCAAGTAGGAGATAGCCTTGTGCGCTCTTCCGCACCCACGGGCTCTTCTCAACGTCATTCTTGGGACGCTTCTCCGTTCCTTCCATCACCTCCAGCAGATCTTAGTGGTCGAAGATGTTCTCCATCTTGAAGGAACATTCAGCAAAGTTGTTCCCGTTAAACTTGTCAAGCCCAAACATTCTGGGCTCATCCCTAGGTGGGTCAAGTCTTTGTTTCATGAGAGAATTACGGGATGTGCCTTGAGCTTGAGCTTCTTCACTGCCTCCAGCACCTCTACCACCATTTTCCTCAGGTCCAGCCATTGTCGAAACGGCTCCACGGGGCTCTGATACCACTTGTGTTGGTGTAAGGGCCTAATAAACTCAAGCTATTAGGACTTAATCAAACTTAAAACCTCTCCTCGGGGTCACCTCCAAGGGTCCCTGGGTGCCTGGTACAAGACCAGCCCCTATCCTCGGGTCCGAGTTTGTAGAGAGAGGGATCAAGAAGGACTTAGTCAAAACAGCAAGAGTACCTTGAACGTCGCGCAGCGTGCCGTGCAGACCGTCGATCGGATTAAGCTGAGAATTCGCTATATCGAAGCTCACTCCAAGGACTTTAAAATGAGCCAAGTTGCCTCGCGAAAAGTTCTGCCATTACGAAGTTATGGCTCTGACGGTGTTTGCCTAGCATTAGAGTGCTAGCGTACTAGCGTTGACTCGGGTAGCATTCCGCCAACGAACCGCGTAGAAACGAAATTCCAGCGAGGAAGGAATTTGCATGAATCAATTTGACTATATTCAGGTACAAACAGAGAAGGATTAAATAGTTCTAGCTAGCAAGGACCTTGGGAATCAACCTGGGAACAACCAGGAATGATCCCAAATAATTCCAAGCAACAGAACCAACCTGGCTGGACAAAATAGCAGGTGGTAGGTTGGTAAACAACCTCTGGTTCTGTTTTTCCAACCTGGGAAAACAACAACCAGGTTCAGGTTCTAAAAACAGAACCTGTTTTGTCTTTGCCCAACCAGCCAAATGCTGGTTCCGCTGGTTTCCCCTGGCCCTGTAGCATGCAGATACAGATAAACAACATCCAACCTTCACCCAAATTGTACCCCTATAGTGCCTTCCCTGCTACACTATAGTCAACCAAGCAAAAAAGTACAATTTCGAGTTGGATAGAACTGAATCTGCGCAATCAATTCAACCGAACCGCAAAGCTTCCATCCTGGGTTCCTTTGCGAGCTCGTCCTTTCTGTTTGCACTGTTCATAGCGCGTACAATGTTGTGCCGAAGCGCACATTGCGCGAGTACCTGCAAATGCTTCAAGCGAAAATTGCGAAAGCAAACAAACACACGAACACACCATTCACACGCAAATGCATTCGCACACGCATACTCGTACAAACAGACGGCAGGATGTCGTGCAATGTGCATTTGCACCCAACAAATGCTACCCGAGTCAACGCTAGTACGCTAGCACTCTAATGCTAGGCAAACACCGTCAACAATTTATTCCTTCTCTGTTTGTATCTCTATGAACATAGTCAAATTGATTCAAGCAAATTCCTTCCTTGCTGGAATTTCGTTTCTACACAGCTCGACAGCAGAATGCTTCCCGAGTCAACGCTAGTACGCTAGCACTCCAACGCTAGGCAAACGCTGTCCGGGCCATAACTTCGTAATGGCAGAACTTTTTGCGAGGCAACTTGGCTTATTTTAAAGCTCTTGGACCGAGATTTGATACAGCAATTTTTCAGCTTAATCCGATCGACGGTCTGCACGGCATGCTGCGCGACGTTCAAGGTACTCTCGTTATTTTGGCTAAGTCATTCTTGACTCCTCTCTCTACAAATTCGGACCCGAGGATAGGGGCTGGTCTTGTACCAGGCACCCAGGGACCCTTGGAGGTGACCTCGAGGAGAGGATTTAAGTTTCATCAAGTCTTAATAGCTTGAGTTTATTAGGCCCTTACACTAACAAGCTGGTATCAGAGCTGCGTTATAGCGATCCTCGTTATAGGTAGCTATGGCGGGCAATACCTCGGCGGGAGCTGGTGAATCTTCAGCCCAAGATCGTAGCGGCAGCCAAGATTCTGGTGTTTCGGCGCCAAGGGGAGCGCGAACAAACCAGGGCTCGCTGATCAAGGAGGTGCTGAAAAACTTCACCGTCGAGAAGTTCAATGGTGAGGGCTATGATGATTGGGCCTGGAAAATGCAACTCTACTTCCGTCAGATTGGATTGCTGAATCTAAAAATTGGAGAGGAGCCTAGACCGAGTGACCCCGCCCTGCAGGAAGATTGGGACGAGCGTGCCTCGGCTGGCTACTATTTGATGTCGCAGAGTTTGGAGCTGAACCAGCGTCCCCACATTATGCACTAGCTGCCGGATGTAGATTGCGGTCCAAAGGCGTGGACCGTGCTGAAGGAGCTGCACGCCCCTACCTCCATCGCCGCGATGCTCATGATGGAGACGGAGCTGTCCGCGTTGCGATTGAATGAGGGAGAGCCGTACAACCAGTCCTAGACAAGATGCGCGACCTCTACGCGAAGTTGGCGATCGCGGGAATCACCTACCCGGAGCAGACCAAGTGCCTGAAGATGCATCCGCTGCTGCCGGAATCGTGGCTTTAATTCACGAGCGTGTAGAGCCTGCCGCAGAACCAGAGCTCGTAGAAGCTATAGCGCCTGTGTCCAACACCCAATAGTCTAGGGGGTGCAGCTCTGCTCCAACTTTGGCAGAGGCGTCTCCTTGCTCCCCCTTGTCTCCCACATGGAAGAATTGGCCCGCGGTGCGCTCCTTCTTCTTCTCCGCACCAGCGTTGCTCTTCGGGTTGTTGTCGGACGAATCAGCGACCATGTTGGCGCCGTTTTTCTGGTTCCTCCGCGCGCCGCCATCCTGGTGACGATTCTGGGGGGTCCATCCATCGGGTTTCTTATAGCACAAAAACCAGGGGTGCCCTTCCTTCTCACAATACCAGCAACTCCCTTTCATTTTGCCACCAGCACCCGATTTGCCCCCACGTCCAGATTTCGCACCGCGACCCCAACCGGTACCTCCTTGTTGGTCGTTGGAGTCGTCGTCCTTCTTTGCACCGCGTCCAGCACCACCGAAGCCACGTCCTCTGCCACGTCGACTCCCTTGCATCCCGTAGCCGCTGCTGCCGTCGTCTCCACCCCTCAGTTGGCGGCGACGGAAGTCCTCCTCCAGAATCTTCGTCCGCACCCACTCGAGCGTCCACAAGCTCTGGTTCTGCGGCAGGCTCAATCCGCTCGTAAATTGAAGCCACGATTCTGGCAGCAGCGAGAGCATCTTCAAGCACTTGGTCTGCTCCGGGTAGGTGATTCCCGCGGTCGCCAACTTCGCGTAGAGGTCGCGCATCTTGTCCAGAACTGGTTGCACCGGCTCTCCCTCGCTCAGGCGCAACGCGGACAGCTCCCTCTCCAGCATCAACGTTGCGACAACGGAGGTCGGGGCGTGCAGCTCCTTCAACACGGTCCACGCCTTCGGACCGCATTCAACCTCCGGCAGCAGATGCATGACGTGGTGACGCTGGTTCAGCTCCAAACTCTGCGACATCAAATAGTAGCCAGCCGAGGAGCGCTCGTCCCAATCTTCCTGCAGCGTGGGGTCACTCGGTCTAGGCTCCTCCCCAATCATTAGTTTCAGCAAACCGATCTGACGGAAATATAATTGCATTTTCCAGGCCCAATCATCATAGCCCTCACCATTGAACTTCTCGACGGTGAAATTCTTCAGCACCTCCTTGACAAGCGAGCCCTGGTTTGTTCGCGCTCCCCTTGGCGCTGAAAGACCAGAATCTTGGCTGCCGCTACGATCTTGGGCTGAAGATTCACCAGCTCCCGCCGAGGTGTTGCCCGCCATAGCTACCTATAACGAGGATCACTATAACGCAGCTCTGATACCAGCTTGTTGGTGTAAGGGCCTAATAAACTCAAGCTATTAGGACTTAATCAAACTTAAAACCTCTCCTCGGGGTCACCTCCAAGGGTCCCTGGGTGCCTGGTACAAGACCAGCCCCTATCCTCGGGTCCGAGTTTGTAGAGAGAGGGATCAAGAAGGACTTAGTCAAAACAGCAAGAGTACCTTGAACGTCGCGCAGCGTGCCGTGCAGACCGTCGGTCGGATTAAGCTGAGAATTCGCTATAACGAAGCTCGCTCCAAGAGCTTTAAAATGAGCCAAGTTGCCTTGCGAAAAGTTCTGCCATTACGAAGTTATGGCTCAGACGGTGTTTGCCTAGCATTAGAGTGCTAGCGTACTAGCGTTGACTCGGGTAGCATTCCGCCAACGAACCGCGTAGAAACGAAATTCCAGCGAGGAAGGAATTCGCATGAATCAATTTTACTGTATTCAGGTACAAACAGAGAAGGATTAAATAGTTCTAGCTAGCAAGGACCTTGGGAATCAACCTGGGAACAACCAGGGATGATCCCAAATAATTCCAAGCAACAGAACCAACCTGGCTGGACAAAATAGCAGATGGTAGGTTGGTAAACAACCTCTGGTTCTGTTTTTCCAACCTGGGAAAACAACAACCAGGTTCAGGTTCTAAAAACAGAACCTGTTTTGTCTTTGCCCAACCAGCCAAATGCTGGTTCCGCTGGTTTCCCCTGGCCTTGTAGCATGCAGATACAGACAAACAACATCCAACCTTCACCTAAATTGTACCCCTATAGTGCCTTCCCTGCTACACTATAGTTAACCAAACAAAACAGTACAATTCCGAGTTGGATAGAACTGAATCTGCGCAATCAACTCAACCGAACTGCAAAGCTTCCATCTTGGGTTCCTTTGCGAGCTCGTCCTTTCTGCTTGCACTGTTCATAGCGCATACAATGTTGTGCCGAAGCGCACATTGCGCGAGTACCTGCAAATGCATCAAGCAAAAAATGCGAAAGCAAACAAACACACGAACACACCATTCACACGCAAATGCATTCGCACACGCATACTCGTACAAACAGACGGCAGGATGTCGTGCAATGTGCATTTGCACCCAACAACTTGTTATAGTCACAATAGGCTCAAATGTGCCTAAAACCAAAGATAGCAAGCACAGACAGATTTCTGCACATCTGCTTCAAACGTTGACAGCGTTCTTTTACTAGCTCAAACCGATATGCTATAAATTGGACCTGGAGCATCTTAATGTCGCCTGCAAATGACAATTTTAATCGCACGATTTCATCAAGTATTGACGACGCAACGTCAGTATGAACGAACGACACCATGACAGCTGTTACGAATACTGAAATGAGAAGTGTTACTGTCATTCTTGTCAGTAGCAGGAACGGAGAATACAGAAGAGAGTAAAAAGGCGAATGATGAAGTGACGCGAACGGTTGATGAGCATCTAGACCATCGGAACAGACAACATCGGGCAGCTGCAGGAGCGAAGAATTTGGCGGGAACAGTTTCGTAACTGTACGCGCCGCACGGTTGGGTTTGAATTTGAATAAGGGAATGTACCCCTTTAGATTATATGGCTAACTAGGACCTTTCGTATACCCTTGTACTCTTATATAAACCGTTGTATTTGCTTGTTTTAATCATCTCAGTTATTTTACATCCATTTTGATCTGAGGTCAATTTCTTCCGCTGCAACACTCTAATTCTGCGAACCTTCTAGAGGTGATCCTAGGCACGATCTACTTTCTGATCGCAATATGGTATCAAAGCGACTCATGAATCCTTTGCAACGCCACCACCGAAATCTTCGGCGAACTAAAGTGGCGTCCTGCACACGCTCGCGCGTGAGGATGGCCGGAGGATCTGGAGGTCAGACAAATCTGACCGCTGAAACACAAGCCAACCTAGATGCGACAAACGACGAGACGACGACAATCAGCACTGGCACCCTCGCACTACTACTTCAGCGACTCTCAACTCAGGAGCAAGGATTCCAGACATTGCGGAATGGCGACGAGGGAATATCTTCCCAACCCTCTTAACCGGCCTCGAACGGCCGTGATACCGGCCCGCACACCTTCTCCTCCGAAACGAATGGCTCAACTCCCAAAACTCCCCGTCCAAGCGATGAAGCAATACTCTCAGCTCAATCGAGGTTTCTGAACATATAAAAAATCAAGACAAGTTCTTGCTTTGACAGCAAGGACTTTTATACCTAGAGCTTCGAGCTGGAGCCGCTGCTGCAAAACACACAAATCTTTCATTATTTCGACGGAAGCTACGCGGAGCCGGCAGAAAACACCGTCGAAGCCAGAACGCAGTACTACAGCGAATCTCTCATGACTTACAGCGTTCTATTGCACAACATGTCGCCAGCAGAGCAATTGGAAATTCGTTCCTACAAAACGACGTCCGCCCCAGCCCTTGTCGGCTGGCGACATCTCAATAGCGTATACCAACCGAAAGACTCGACTTCATCAAGCCGCCTGCTCCAGTAGCTACTGGAGACGAAAATGGCCTTAGGGGAGAAGGCCAACACCTATATCAACCGTTGTTGGAGCTTACGTGATCAGATCGCGAAATTAGGAAGCTCGATCTCCGAAGAGATCTTCGTGAACATCATGCTCGCAGGGCTCGGCCCAGAATGGCGGCCCTGCAAGGCGCTACTCCGACAGCAGGAGGGCTATCTCGGAAGCCGCCCTGTGCACCGCCCTTCTCATCGAAGAACGGGATATGGATCAGCAGCGACCAGCGCC
The DNA here is from genome assembly GCA_947470075.1 of Closterium sp. Yama58-4. NCBI lineage: Eukaryota > Viridiplantae > Streptophyta > Zygnematophyceae > Desmidiales > Closteriaceae > Closterium > Closterium sp. Yama58-4. The sequence continues at coordinate 84,699 of CANIUD010000808.1, read as the reverse complement.
GCGACGAGAACGGGAAAGAATCGCGTTCTATGCTGACAACAGAGAATAACGCAAGCCGCCCTCGGCGCCTCTACTGCAAGATTTGCAGAAATTTCAGGCATTTGGCCGAGCGATGCAAGTTCCGCTCCGCCCCTCGCCAGTCCAATCCGAGCACCTGGACCGGTCAACAAGACGCAAGAAATGACACGCATCAAGCCCAGTGGTATCAACCCCCAACGTGCAATCTGAACCCAGCGGTTCAGTACCCAGCAGCAGCAGCCATCACAACACAGGCCCGCGCGAAACGTTATAGGGAACGTGACGATGACCTCACGCGGAACCCGTCGTCGCCGGCGAGCGCACGTCGTCTCCTGAGCCAGCACGCCATCCAATCGGGGCATTCACGGACAACAATCCGTTTACCCCCCGGAAGCGACGATGATGAGCAGGACTGGAATCTTCCAGTCCCGCTGCTAGAAAGCCCCCCGCACGTACCCGATTCGCGAGCGGCACCGATCGATTGGATCTCACGTGAACAATTTTTTAAATTCGACAAACCGCACATTGTCACGCCGCGATCAGCGCTGCTCGCGCGCGACGACAACAGGCGCTACAACACGTGGTACCTGGATAGCTGCAATGGGTAACACATTGTGGGCTTCGAAAATTTCATATCCAATGTCGTATCCACCCCTACTGTCACCAATGTCACTGTGGCAGATAACAGACGCCTCAGCGCAGGCGCGCAAGGCGTCGTGGTTCTAAAGGCACGGAGAAGTAGGATGCACATCACACTAAACAATGTGCTGATCATACAGAATCTTCGCTTCAATGTTCTCTCGGCGGCGTAGCTGCGGAGTTGACCTCAGCACCAACCCCGAGACGCGTGACATCTTGCTGCACTATACCGCGCCAAACAAGCCGTGAAAACAAATCATACGAGCTCACTCCGAGAACGGGGTGTGCATCCTCGACTTCGAGATTCCCGACTGCAGCAGCGACACGGACAAAATAATCCACTGCGCTTCGAGCATCTGAGTGGAAGCACCCAGATGGAAGACCCTAGGTGCCGCATCACCCACATCCTCGCGAAGTCGCGCTTCATAATCCCGGGCCAGATGGCACCTGCAGAGACTCCCATACGCCTAACGCATCAACAACCGCGATCACTGGCTGCGGCCTTGCCACCATCGCTGAAGCTGAGCAATCTGCGCCGCCAGAAGAAGGGATGTCGGCGCTTGAATTGGAAGTTACGACGCAACGCGTCTTCAGCGCAAAAAATAGTCCCCTCTTGGGCTCTCCCTCACATCGGCTCCAAGGGATGTTGCGCGGATAGCGCCACAGAACCTTCGATGCACGCGGAGTCGCACGCCCCTACACGAAAGAAGAATTTCTGAAGGTCTACCCCCACTGGCGCAGAAGAGGAGAGCACCTCCAATGAAGAGGGGAGAGGAAGCGCCGGCGGATGAGAAACGAGTGACACTGGCGGATGGGGCGCCGCAACTGGCAGCGACGCAAGCGGCTGGGGTGTTGGTGTAAGGGCCTAATAAACTCAAGCTATTAGGACTTAATCAAACTTAAAACCTCTCCTCGGGGTCACCTCCAAGGGTCCCTGGGTGCCTGGTACAAGACCAGCCCCTATCCTCGGGTCCGAGTTTGTAGAGAGAGGGATCAAGAAGGACTTAGTCAAAACAGCAAGAGTACCTTGAACGTCGCGCAGCGTGCCGTGCAGACCGTCGGTCAGATTAAGCTGAGAATTCGCTATATCGAAGCTCGCTCCAAGAGCTTTGAAATGAGCCAAGTTGCCTCGCGAAAAGTTCTGCCATTACGAAGTTATGGCTCAGACGGTGTTTGCCTAGCATTAGAGTGCTAGCGTACTAGCGTTGACTGGGGTAGCATTCCGCCAACGAACCGCGTAGAAACGAAATTCCAGCGAGGAAGGAATTCGCATGAATCAATTTGACTATATTCAGGTACAAACAGAGAAGGATTAAATAGTTCTAGCTAGCAAGGCCCTTGGGAATCAACCTGGGAACAACCAGGGATGATCCCAAATAATTCCAAGCAACAGAACCAACCTGGCTGGACAAAATAGCAGGTGGTAGGTTGGTAAACAACCTCTGGTTCTGTTTTTCCAACCTGGGAAAACAACAACCAGGTTCAGGTTCTAAAAACAGAACCTGTTTTGTCTTTGCCCAACCAGCCAAATGTTGGTTCCGCTGGTTTCCCCTAGCCTTGTAGCATGCAGATACAGACAAACAACATCCAACCTTCACCTAAATTGTACCGATATAGTGCCTTCCCTGCTACACTATAGTTAACCAAACAAAACAGTACAATTTCGAGTTGGATAGAACTGAATCTGCGCAATCAACTCAACCGAACTCCAAGCTTCCATCTTGGGTTCCTTTGTGAGCTCGTCCTTTCTGCTTGCACTGTTCATAGCGCGTACAATGTTGTGCCGAAGCGCACATTGCGCGAGTACCTGCAAATGCATCAAGCAAAAAATGCGAAAGCAAACAAACACACGAACACACCATTCACACGCAAATGCATTCACACACGCATACTCGTACAAACAGACGGCAGGATGTCGTGCAATGTGCATTTGCACCCAACACACTCCCCCTCAGCCTGCCGGCTGCATCCCCGTCATTCCATGCTAGTTCATGCTCATTCCACTCATGCGCACACAACGCCAATGAGGCTCATCCGCAAGCCTCTTGGTGAGAAAGTCTGCTGGCTGCTGGTGAGTCTTGATGTAGATTGGATTCACCGTCCCCCTCTTCACCTCCTTACACAGCCAGTGCCACTTGATACGCATGTGCTTGTTCAGCCCATGAAGCACAGCGTTTCTGGCCATCCCAAGAGCCCCCTTGCTATCACAAAACAGCGGCGTAGCAACTTTCTGCTCCTGGCCAATCTCCTCTAACAGCCTCCTCAGCCAAATCACCTCCTTCACCCCATGGAACATCGCCATGTACTCTGATTCTACGGAAGAGAGTGCCGTCTCCGTCTGCTTCTTGGATCTCCAACTAACAGGTCCTCCCCCAACTACGCAGATGTATCCTCCCACAGATGAGGAATCCTCCTTCTCAGAAGCCCACGTAGCATCGGTAAAGCAAGTGAGAAATAGCTTGCCTTCTCCAAGCCTCTCCCCCTTCTCTTTCAGCACCTCCACCCCTTTCTGCTTCACCTGTGCAGATGCGGAGTATTGAACTCCAATGCTTGGGTGAGAGTTCAGGTACTTCACCACACGCTCAGCTGCATCCACCTGCTCTTCTGATGGATTCTGCACCACCCTAGCCAGCTGCCCAACCGAGAAAGAGATGTCGGGCCTCGTGTGAACTGCTGCGTACAAGAGGCTGCCCACCAAGGACTGAAATTGCTGCTGCTCCTCGGCTTCAACCCCTTCATCCTCTGCAGCCTTCACAAGCTTGAATTCTGCTGGCAGGGGAGTTGCAACCTTGCGCTCATTCTCAATCCCATACTTCTCCCCCAGCTCCTTGATGAACTTCTCCTGGTGCAGCTTCAACCACCTGTGATCAGGATCCCTCTCCACGTGCATCCCGAGGTAGTACTTTACCTCCCCAAGGTTCTTGCACTTGAAGTTTTCCATCAGTTGCTGCTGCACTTTCTGGATCTCCTTCATGCTGCTGCTGAAGAGAAGAATGTCATCCACGTAGACCAGAAACAGCACCAGCTTCTCCCCCTCGCCCTTGAGAAAGAGGCTCTCATCACAGCTGCTGGTCCTGAATCCCATCTCCTCTAAAACAGCTGCCAACTTCTGGTACCAGCAGCGTGGCGCCTGCTTCAAGCCGTAGATGGACTTGTTGAGCTTGCACACCCTGCCCGTACCATCCTCGTACCCAGGCGGCTGCGTCATGTACACATCCTCCTCTAAAATCCCATTCAGAAATGCCGTTGAAATATCCATCTGAATGATGAATTTCCCACTAACAGCTGCATCTGCCAACAAGACACGGAGGGTAGGGGGTTTGGCAGTGGGAGCAAAGATCTCGTTGAAGTCCTGCTTCTCCTTCTGCATAAACCCCTTCGCCACCAGCCTACTCTTGTAGATGGTGACCTGCCCCTTGTCATCGGTCTTGATCCTCAGCACCCACTTGCATTGTATCGCTTTCTTCCCATCAGGCAGCACCACCAGATCCCATGTCCTATTCTCCAGCAGACTCTGGTACTCAGCATCCCTAGAAGCCAGCCACTTGTCCCTATCTGGTCCAGCTAATGCCTCCTCCATGCTAGCTGGTTCCTCTGGTGCAGGGGCAAGAAAACAGTACGCAGGCTCATCCTCCTCATCCGGGTCATAGCCACGAGCTAGAATCAGCAATGCCTCTTCGGTCCCTAGCTGCTGCTCTGCTGCATCAGTTCCTGCAGTCAGCTTCTTAGTAGCCATACGGGTACGTCCTGGCCTGGAGACGGGTGTCTCCCATCCCTTCATAACGACACCCTTCGGCTTCTTAGTTTTTCCCTGCTGCTTCTCTCCTCCTTCGGGTCCAGCAGCTCCACTAGTGCTGCCGCCAGTTTCCACACAATTTTCTCCACCAGCAGATGCCTCCTGTACCTTCTCTCCATCACCATTTCCAGCAGCTGCCTCCTCTCCCTCCTCCCACACACTAGGAGTCAGGTCCAGCTGCATGGTGATCTGCTCCATCTGCTGGGACACCCTTGCCTCCGGCTGTTTCTCCCAGCTCCCATACATCATGCCCTCAATGAATTTCACATCCCTGCTGTCAAACAACACACCCTTGGATGGTTCCCACAGCAGCCATCCCTTGCTCTCAGCAGCCAGCCCCAAATGCACACACCAGATTGCACTCGCCCCCAACTTACTGCGGTAGGTCTTGGGGACGTGGGCGACTGCCATGCAACCGAACACCCTCAGCATGTCCACCGGCGGCTTCCTCCCAAGCCACCTCTCCAACGGCACCCACGAGTCATCCCCAACCTTGGTGAGCACCCTGTTCCTAGCGACAGTGGCGTGCCGGACAGCATGAGGCCACATAGAATTGCTCAGCCCAGATTCTATGAGCAGCGCCCTAGCTGTCTCCAGAATGGTCCGGTTTGCCCGTTCTGCTACACCATTTGACTGTGGGGTATAAGCCGTGGTCAGCTCTCTCTGGATGCCCTGCTTCTTGAGCCAGGCCGTCATTTCAGCTCCAAGGAACTCACCACCCCGGTCTGTCCTAATCCGCTTCACTACACACTCCGCCTGCTTCTCCACGAATGGCAGCCAATCGTCCCGTATCGTGGAGGCGGCGTGGTCCTTCTGCTTCAGCGGATACGCCCACATCAGCCTGCTCCAGTCATCCACAATTGTAAGAAAATACCGCTCCCCCTTGTGCCCTTGCACCGGCAGCGGCCCCACCAAGTCCATGTGGACCAGCTCCAAAGGCTTCTTGCTCCTGCCAGCCACACTATGGAAAGGGAAACGGGTGAACTTTGAAAGCAAACAGATTTCACAGTTGTCATCGGGTGGCTGTCCGTTCAGCTTCAGACCCTTAACGGCTCCATCCTTCTCCAGCTGCTTCAGCAAAGGCATTGCCACATGCCCTAAGCGCCGGTGTGCCGTTGCCCAATCTGTCTCCCCAGATCTGGCCGACACTTTCACACCAACCCCTCCAACGGCATTGCACTCCCCCTGGGATGCAGACCCCTCTCCAGCCTGCCCCCCACCATGCCACGCCAGGGCCGGCAGCTGCCACATAGATCTGTACACGTCCTTGCTCTCGTGCAGATCCCAAAGCACCCGATTGCCCAGCTTCCCCTTATAAGTGCGTGCCCCATCCGTGTTGGTGTTCACCCCAGCCTTGCCAAGCTTACGGAGGGAGATAAGGTTGGCCTTCAGGTCGGGGACGAAGAGAACGTCGTGCAGCACCACCGGCTTGCCATCCGCTCCCTTAAACGCAGCTCGTCCCGCACCAGCCACCTTCAACATGTGTCCAGAGGCGGAGCACACTTCATTGATCGGTGCAGCTCGTACTTCGTCCAGCAGGTCCTTGCGCGGCATCATCGTCCAAGCAGCGCCTGTGTCCAACACCCAATAGTCTAGGGGGTGCAGCTCTGCTCCAACTTTGGCAGAGGCGTCTCCTTGCTCCCCCTTGTCTCCCACATGGAAGAATTGGCCCGCGGTGCGCTCCTTCTTCTTCTCCGCACCGCCGTTGCCCTTCGGGTTGTTGTCGGACGAATCAGCGACCATGTTGGCGCCGTTTTTCTGGTTCCTCCGCGCGCCGCCATCCTGGTGACGATTCTGGGGGGTCCATCCATCGGGTTTCTTATAGCACAAAAACCAGGGGTGCCCTTCCTTCTCACAATACCAGCAACTCCCTTTCATTTTGCCACCAGCACCCGACTTGCCCCCACGTCCAGATTTCGCACCGCGACCCCAACCGGTACCTCCTTGTTGGTCGTTGGAGTCGTCGTCTTTCTTTGCACCGCGTCCAGCACCACCGAAGCCACGTCCTCTGCCACGTCGGCTCCCTTGCATCCCGTAGCCGCTGCTGCCGTCGTCTCCACCCCTCAGTTGGCGGCGACGGAAGTCCTCCTCCAGAATCTTCGTCCGCACCCACTCGAGCGTCCACAAGCTCTGGTTCTGCGGCAGGCTCAATCCGCTCGTAAATTGAAGCCACGATTCTGGCAGCAGCGAGAGCATCTTCAAGCACTTGGTCTGCTCCGGGTAGGTGATTCCCGCGGTCGCCAACTTCGCGTAGAGGTCGCGCATCTTGTCCAGGACTGGTTGCACCGGCTCTCCCTCGCTCAGGCGCAACGCGGACAGCTCCCTCTCCAGCATCAACGTTGCGACAACGGAGGTCGGGGCGTGCAGCTCCTTCAACACGGTCCACGCCTTCGGACCGCATTCAACCTCCGGCAGCAGGTGCATGACGTGGTGACGCTGGTTCAGCTCCAAACTCTGCGACATCAAATAGTAGCCAGCCGAGGAGCGCTCGTCCCAATCTTCCTGCAGCGTGGGGTCACTCGGTCTAGGCTCCTCCCCAATCATTAGTTTCAGCAAACCGATCTGACGGAAATATAATTGCATTTTCCAGGCCCAATCATCATAGCCCTCACCATTGAACTTCTCGACGGTGAAATTCTTCAGCACCTCCTTGACAAGCGAGCCCTGGTTTGTTCGCGCTCCCCTTGGCGCTGAAAGACCAGAATCTTGGCTGCCGCTACGATCTTGGGCTGAAGATTCACCAGCTCCCGCCGAGGTGTTGCCCGCCATAGCTACCTATAACGAGGATCACTATAACGCAGCTCTGATACCAGCTTGTTGGTGTAAGGGCCTAATAAACTCAAGCTATTAGGACTTAATCAAACTTAAAACCTCTCCTCGGGGTCACCTCCAAGGGTCCCTGGGTGCCTGGTACAAGACCAGCCCCTATCCTCGGGTCCGAGTTTGTAGAGAGAGGGATCAAGAAGGACTTAGTCAAAACAGCAAGAGTACCTTGAACGTCGCGCAGCGTGCCGTGCAGACCGTCGGTCAGATTAAGCTGAGAATTCGCTATATCGAAGCTCGCTCCAAGAGCTTTGAAATGAGCCAAGTTGCCTCGCGAAAAGTTCTGCCATTACGAAGTTATGGCTCAGACGGTGTTTGCCTAGCATTAGAGTGCTAGCGTACTAGCGTTGACTGGGGTAGCATTCCGCCAACGAACCGCGTAGAAACGAAATTCCAGCGAGGAAGGAATTCGCATGAATCAATTTGACTATATTCAGGTACAAACAGAGAAGGATTAAATAGTTCTAGCTAGCAAGGCCCTTGGGAATCAACCTGGGAACAACCAGGGATGATCCCAAATAATTCCAAGCAACAGAACCAACCTGGCTGGACAAAATAGCAGGTGGTAGGTTGGTAAACAACCTCTGGTTCTGTTTTTCCAACCTGGGAAAACAACAACCAGGTTCAGGTTCTAAAAACAGAACCTGTTTTGTCTTTGCCCAACCAGCCAAATGTTGGTTCCGCTGGTTTCCCCTGGCCTTGTAGCATGCAGATACAGACAAACAACATCCAACCTTCACCTAAATTGTACCCCTATAGTGCCTTCCCTGCTACACTATAGTTAACCAAACAAAACAGTACAATTTCGAGTTGGATAGAACTGAATCTGCGCAATCAACTCAACCGAACTCCAAGCTTCCATCTTGGGTTCCTTTGTGAGCTCGTCCTTTCTGCTTGCACTGTTCATAGCGCGTACAATGTTGTGCCGAAGCGCACATTGCGCGAGTACCTGCAAATGCATCAAGCAAAAAATGCGAAAGCAAACAAACACACGAACACACCATTCACACGCAAATGCATTCACACACGCATACTCGTACAAACAGACGGCAGGATGTCGTGCAATGTGCATTTGCACCCAACATGGGGCACCTCTGGTGAAGGTGGAGCACTTGGCAAGAAGAAGAAAGAGAGGGAATGGAAGAAACTGAAGAAACCGAACCTCTTGTTGTTCCCCTCGGTCGTCCTCCACGCCTTCCTGCGCCAGCGCTACCTCTGCCTGACGTACAGCCGCATCGCGACCCTTGGGACACCATCGACCGGGGCAATGAACCCTCGACCCCACGTCGCATACTCTACAGACCTGATCCCGAGCCGCGCGAGCCTACCCTCGTCCCTGGAACAATCCCCGGGACCAACATTCCCCTCGTCATTATTCCGGACAGGGAATTCATCGCGTTAATTTTAACAACGGCGAGCGAAGAAGCGATCGAAGAAGAAATGCTGGCAGAACCTACTCCAGTACCACAAAAAGACCCCGAAGCAATACGCGCTCGTTACATGCGCACCTTTGGGCTCCGCGCAAAGGATGACATGTGGCATCAGCGCCTCGGCCACCCCTGGCGCTTGACATTGAACAACTGCATCGAAGCTGGCGTCTTTGCACCTGGCGCACTTTTGTGCCCTGATGGCACGGAGCTCAGAACAACATCACAGCCCGCACTTGTACCGTCTGCCTCGAAGTCGCGTTAAGTCACCAGTCGTTCCCGCTGCTAGAACCAGGAAACAACCACTACCCAAAGCTGCACAAAGTGTATAGCGACTTCCTCGTCGTCGGGCATTACGGGCTCAATGATGAGGGGTATACCCTCACATTCGTCGACGCAGGGACACGATACGTGTGGGTCGCCAACGTGCAGTTCCGAAGCAGGGCTTGCGAGGTCTTCTGCCTCTAGCTGGTGCACGTGCAACGGCAATCCGGCAAGAAGCTCCAGATCTGGCAAACTCACACCACAGCAAGGAACTACAGAACTACCTAGCGCAGAAAGGGATCTCGCACCATATCTCCCTCCCTTACGCACATCCGCAGCAAGGTGTCGCCAACCGCACGCTGATGACCAAGGTGCGCGCGCTAATGAAGCAGTCGAAGCTTCCGCCAACCTACTGGACGTACGCGATGCATCACGCCGTTCAGGTGCATAACCTGCCTGCTCTCCACCACAGCCATCACATCTCCGCAGATGAAGTGGACGGGCACGAAAGGCGACACCTCCATGCTCCACGTGTGGGCGTGCATGGTGCAATATCGCATGCCAACCTCAACCATCCGCAAGTTCGAAAGCCGCGCCCGCTGGAGCTACGAAAATAAATCTTGGATTGTTTTGGACCTTCTCAGCCAGAAAATCACGAACGCACACGTCGTTATTTTCTACGAACGGCTCAACCTCGCCCAGTTCCGCGAAGATGAGCAAACAAACGCAAACCGCGTCTACGCAAATGACGGGCACGGCTACGCCACCCGAGGACGAAGCCGCCGCAGCCATCCTGGAGCAGGATAACACCAGCGGCGACGACGACGACGAATAGGCGTCAGGACGAGGAGTCGGCGGAGCAGGAGGAAGCAACAGAGGTCTCGCGCCACCACCGCCACCTGAACCAGAGAGTGACGACAATGACGTGCATAAGTTTATCGCCCAGCATCGCCACGACAATACCGTCTCAGGACTGCAACTGCAATGACTTCATACTGCCACCTCAACAGCGCCACGTGTCATCGAACTCAAGAACCCGTGGCAAGCACTCACGAGACCACATAGCAAGGAGCTTGATTCCCACGACACCTGGGTATTCGTTGACCGCGCCGCGATCAAGGGAAGTAGAATTGTCTCTGGCAAATGGGTCTTCCATGTGAAGACCGCAGCAGACGGCACAATCGAACGCTTCAAGGCGCGCTGGGTCGTGCGCGGTTACGATCGAAGACACGGCATTGACTTCGACCAGACGTTTGCGCTGGTCAGCCGTCACACATCTGTCAGAATCCTACTAGCCATCGCCGCCGCAAGACACTTACCGCTCTGTCAAATCGATGTGAATAACGCATTCCTCTATGCGTTGGTGGATGCAGTAATCTACGTGGAGCAACCACACACATACAAAGAAGGCGATTTACGTGTGTAGCAACTGTTGGGTGCAAATTCTGTTGGGTGCAAATTTACATTGCACGACATCCTGCCGTCTGTTTGTACGAGTATGCGTGTGCGAATGCATTTGTGTGTGAATGGTGTGTTCGTGTGTTTGTTTGCTTTCGCATTTTTCGCTTGATGCATTTGCAGGTACTCGCGCAATGTGCGCTTCGGCACGACATTGTACGCGCTATGAACAATGCAAGCAGAAAGGAAGAGCTCGCAAAGGAACCCAAGATGGAAGCTTTGCAGTTCGGTTGAGTTGATTGCGCAGATTCAGTTCTATCCAACTCGAAATTGTACTGTTTTGTTTGGTTAACTATAGTGTAGCAGGGAAGGCACTATAGGGGTACAATTTAGGTGAAGGTTGGATGTTGTTTGTCTGTATCTGCATGCTACAAGGCCAGGGGAAACCAGCGGAACCAGCATTTGGCTGGTTGGGCAAAGACAAAACAGGTTCTGTTTTTAGAACCTGAACCTGGTTGTTGTTTTCCCAGGTTGGAAAAACAGAACCAGAGGTTGTTTACCAACCTACCACCTGCTATTTTGTCCAGCCAGGTTGGTTCTGTTGCTTGGAATTATTTGGGATCATCCCTGGTTGTTCCCAGGTTGATTCCCAAGGTCCTTGCTAGCTAGAACTATTTAATCCTTCTCTGTTTGTACCTGAATATAGTCAAATTGATTCAAGCGAATTCCTTCCTCGCTGGAATTTCGTTTCTGCGCTATTCGACGGCGGAATGCTACCCGAGTCAACGCTAGTATGCTAGCACTCCAACGCTAGGCAAACGCTGTCCGAGCCATAACTTAGTAATGGCAGAACTTTTCGCGAGGCAACTTGGCTCATTTTAAAGCTCTTGGAGCGAGCTTCGATATAGCGAATTCTCAGCTTAATCCGACCGACGGTCTGCACGGCACGCTGCACGACGTTCAAGGTACTCTTGCTGTTTTGACTAAGTCCTTCTTGATCCCTCTCTCTACAAACTCGGACCCGAGGATAGGGGCTGGTCTTGTACCAGGCACCCAGGGACCCTTGGAGGTGACCCCGAGGAGAGGTTTTAAGTTTGATTAAGTCCTAATAGCTTGAGTTTATTAGGCCCTTACACCAACAAGCTGGTATCAGAGCTGCGTTATAGTGATCCTCGTTATAGGTAGCTATGGCGGGCAACACCTCGGCGGGAGCTGGTGAATCTTCAGCCCAAGATCGTAGCGGCAGCCAAGATTCTGGTCTTTCAGCGCCAAGGGGAGCGCGAACAAACCAGGGCTCGCTTGTCAAGGAGGTGCTGAAGAATTTCACCGTCGAGAAGTTCAATGGTGAGGGCTATGATGATTGGGCCTGGAAAATGCAATTATATTTCCGTCAGATCGGTTTGCTGAAACTAATGATTGGGGAGGAGCCTAGACCGAGTGACCCCACGCTGCAGGAAGATTGGGACGAGCGCTCCTCGGCTGGCTACTATTTGATGTCGCAGAGTTTGGAGCTGAACCAGCGTCACCACGTCATGCACCTGCTGCCGGAGGTTGAATGCGGTCCGAAGGCGTGGACCGTGTTGAAGGAGCTGCACGCCCCGACCTCCGTTGTCGCAACGTTGATGCTGGAGAGGGAGTTGTCCGCGTTGCGCCTGAGCGAGGGAGAGCCGGTGCAACCAGTCCTGGACAAGATGCGCGACCTCTACGCGAAGTTGGCGACCGCGGGAATCACCTACCCGGAGCAGACCAAGTGCTTGAAGATGCTCTCGCTGCTGCCAGAATCGTGGCTTCAATTTACGAGCGGATTGAGCCTGCCGCAGAACCAGAGCTTGTGGACGCTCGAGTGGGTGCGGACGAAGATTCTGGAGGAGGACTTCCGTCGCCGCCAACTGAGGGGTGGAGACGACGGCAGCAGCGGCTACGGGATGCAAGGGAGCCGACGTGGCAGAGGACGTGGCTTCGGTGGTGCTGGACGCGGTGCAAAGAAAGACGACGACTCCAACGACCAACAAGGAGGTACCGGTTGGGGTCGCGGTGCGAAATCTGGACGTGGGGGCAAGTCGGGTGCTGGTGGCAAAATGAAAGGGAGTTGCTGGTATTGTGAGAAGGAAGGGCACCCCTGGTTTTTGTGCTATAAGAAACCCGATGGATGGACCCCCCAGAATCGTCACCAGGATGGCGGCGCGCGGAGGAACCAGAAAAACGGCGCCAACATGGTCGCTGATTCGTCCGACAACAACCCGAAGGGCAACGGCGGTGCGGAGAAGAAGAAGGAGCGCACCGCGGGCCAATTCTTCCATGTGGGAGACAAGGGGGAGCAAGGAGACGCCTCTGCCAAAGTTGGAGCAGAGCTGCACCCCCTAGACTATTGGGTGTTGGACACAGGCGCTGCTTGGACGATGACGCCGCGCAAGGACCTGCTGGACGAAGTACGAGCTGCACCGATCAATGAAGTGTGCTCCGCCTCTGGACACATGTTGAAGGTGGCTGGTGCGGGACGAGCTGCGTTTAAGGGAGCGGATGGCAAGCCGGTGGTGCTGCACGACGTTCTCTTCGTCCCCGACCTGAAGGCCAACCTTATCTCCCTCCGTAAGCTTGGCAAGGCTGGGGTGAACACCAACACGGATGGGGCACGCACTTATAAGGGGAAGCTGGGCAATCGGGTGCTTTGGGATCTGCACGAGAGCAAGGACATGTACAGATCTATGTGGCAGCTGCCGGCCCTGGCGTGGCATGGTGGGGGGCAGGCTGGAGAGGGGTCTGCATCCCAGGGGGAGTGCAATGCCGTTGGAGGGGTTGGTGTGAAAGTGTCGGCCAGATCTGGGGAGACAGATTGGGCAACGGCACACCGGCGCTTAGGGCATGTGGCAATGCCTTTGCTGAAGCAGCTGGAGAAGGATGGAGCCGTTAAGGGTCTGAAGCTGAACGGACAGCCACCCGATGACAACTGTGAAATCTGTTTGCTTTCAAAGTTCACCCGTTTCCCTTTCCATAGTGTGGCTGGCAGGAGCAAGAAGCCTTTGGAGCTGGTCCACATGGACTTGGTGGGGCCGCTGCCGGTGCAAGGGCACAAGGGGGAGCGGTATTTTCTTACAATTGTGGATGACTGGAGCAGGCTGATGTGGGCGTATCCGCTGAAGCAGAAGGACCACGCCGCCTCCACGATACGGGACGATTGGCTGCCATTCGTGGAGAAGCAGGCGGAGTGTGTAGTGAAGCGGATTAGGACAGACCGGGGTGGTGAGTTCCTTGGAGCTGAAATGACGGCCTGGCTCAAGAAGCAGGGCATCCAGAGAGAGCTGACCACGGCTTATACCCCACAGTCCAATGGTGTAGCAGAACGGGCAAACCGGACCATTCTGGAGACAGCTAGGGCGCTGCTCATAGAATCTGGGCTGAGCAATTCTATGTGGCCTCATGCTGTCCGGCACGCCACTGTCGCTAGGAACAGGGTGCTCACCAAGGTTGGGGATGACTCGTGGGTGCCGTTGGAGAGGTGGCTTGGGAGGAAGCCGCCGGTGGACATGCTGAGGGTGTTCGGTTGCATGGCAGTCGCCCACGTCCCCAAGACCTAGCGCAGTAAGTTGGGGGCGAGTGCAATCTGGTGTGTGCATTTGGGGCTGGCTGCTGAGAGCAAGGGATGGCTGCTGTGGGAACCATCCAAGGGTGTGTTGTTTGACAGCAGGGATGTGAAATTCATTGAGGGCATGATGTATGGGAGCTGGGAGAAACAGCCGGAGGCAAGGGTGTCCCAGCAGATGGAGCAGATCACCATGCAGCTGGACCTGACTCCTAGTGTGTGGGAGGAGGGAGAGGAGGCAGCTGCTGGAAATGGTGATGGAGAGAAGATACAGGAGGCATCTGCTGGTGGAGAAAATGGTGTGGAAACTGGCGGCAGCACTAGTGGAGCTGCTGGACCCGAGGGAGGAGAGAAGCAGCAGGGAAAAACTAAGAAGCCGAAGGGTGTCGTTATGAAGGGATGGGAGACACCCGTCTCCAGGCCAGGACGTACCCGTATGGCTACTAAGAAGCTGACTGCAGGAACTGATGCAGCAGAGCAGCAGCTAGGGACCGAAGAGGCATTGCTGATTCTACCTCATGGCTATGACCCGGATGAGGAGGATGAGCCTGCGTACTGTTTTCTTGCCCCTGCACCAGAGGAACCAGCTAGCATGGAGGAGGCATTAGCTGGACCAGATAGGGACAAGTGGCTGGCTTCTAGGGATGCTGAGTACCAGAGTCTGCTGGAGAATAGGACATGGGATCTGGTGGTGCTGCCTGATGGGAAGAAAGCGATACAATGCAAGTGGGTGCTGAGGATCAAGACCGATGACAAGGGGCAGGTCACCATCTACAAGAGTAGGCTGGTGGCGAAGGGGTTTATGCAGAAGGAGAAGCAGGACTTCAACGAGATCTTTGCTCCCACTGCCAAACCCCCTACCCTCCGTGTCTTGTTGGCAGATGCAGCTGTTAGTGGGAAATTCATCATTCAGATGGATATTTCAACGGCATTCCTGAATGGGATTTTAGAGGAGGATGTGTACATGACGCAGCCGCCTGGGTATGAGGATGGTACGGGCAGGGTGTGCAAGCTCAACAAGTCCATCTACGGCTTGAAGCAGGCGCCACGCTGCTGGTACCAGAAGTTGGCAGCTGTTTTAGAGGAGATGGGATTCAGGACCAGCAGCTGTGATGAGAGCCTCTTTCTCAAGGGCGAGGGGGAGAAGCTGGTGCTGTTTCTGGTCTATGTGGACGACATTCTTCTCTTCAGCAGCAGCATGAAGGAGATCCAGAAAGTGCAGCAGCAACTGATGGAAAACTTCAAGTGCAAGAACCTTGGGGAGGTAAAGTACTACCTCGGGATGCACGTGGAGAGGGATCCAGATCACAGGTGGTTGAAGCTGCACCAGGAGAAGTTCATCAAGGAGCTGGGGGAGAAGTATGGGATTGAGAATGAGCGCAAGGTTGCAACTCCCCTGCCAGCAGAATTCAAGCTTGTGAAGGCTGCAGAGGATGAAGGGGTTGAAGCTGAAGAGCAGCAGCAATTTCAGTCCTTGGTGGGCAGCCTCTTGTACGCAGCAGTTCACACGAGGCCCGACATCTCTTTCTCGGTTGGGCAGCTGGCTAGGGTGGTGCAGAATCCATCAGAGGAGCAGGTGGATGCAGCTGAGCGTGTGGTGAAGTACCTGAACTCTCACCCAAGCATTGGAGTTCAATACTCCGCATCTGCACAGGTGAAGCAGAAAGGGGTGGAGGTGCTGAAAGAGAAGGGGGAGAGGCTTGGAGAAGGCAAGCTATTTCTCACTTGCTTTACCGATGCTACGTGGGCTTCTGAGAAGGAGGATTCCTCATCTGTGGGAGGATACATCTGCGTAGTTGGGGGAGGACCTGTTAGTTGGAGGTCTAAGAAGCAGACGGAGACGGCACTCTCTTCCGTAGAATCAGAGTACATGGCGATGTTCCATGGGGTGAAGGAGGTGATTTGGCTGAGGAGGCTGTTAGAGGAGATTGGCCAGGAGCAGAAAGTTGCTACGCCGCTGTTTTGTGATAGCAAGGGGGCTCTTGGGATGGCCAGAAACGCTGTGCTTCATGGGCTGAACAAGCACATGCGTATCAAGTGGCACTGGCTGCGTAAGGAGGTGAAGAGGGGGACGGTGAATCCAATCTACATCAAGACTCACCAGCAGCCAGCAGACTTTCTCACCAAGAGGCTTGCGGATGAGCCTCATTGGCGTTGTGTGCGCATGAGTGGAATGAGCATGAACTAGCATGGAATGATGGGGATGCAGCCGGCAGGCTGAGGGGGAGTGTGTTGGGTGCAAATTTACATTGCACGACATCCTGCCGTCTGTTTGTACGAGTATGCGTGTGCGAATGCATTTGTGTGTGAATGGTGTGTTCGTGTGTTTGTTTGCTTTCGCATTTTTCGCTTGATGCATTTGCAGGTACTCGCGCAATGTGCGCTTCGGCACGACATTGTACGCGCTATGAACAATGCAAGCAGAAAGGACGAGCTCGCAAAGGAACCAAAGATGGAAGCTTTGCAGTTCGGTTGAGTTGATTGCGCAGATTCAGTTCTATCCAACTCGAAATTGTACTGTTTTGTTTGGTTAACTATAGTGTAGCAGGGAAGGCACTATAGGGGTACAATTTAGGTGAAGGTTGGATGTTGTTTGTCTGTATCTGCATGCTACAAGGCCAGGGGAAACCAGCGGAACCAGCATTTGGCTGGTTGGGCAAAGACAAAACAGGTTCTGTTTTTAGAACCTGAACCTGGTTGTTGTTTTCACAGGTTGGAAAAACAGAACCAGAGGTTGTTTACCAACCTACCACCTGCTATTTTGTCCAGCCAGGTTGGTTCTGTTGCTTGGAATTATTTGGGATCATCCCTGGTTGTTCCCAGGTTGATTCCCAAGGTCATTGCTAGCTAGAACTATTTAATCCTTCTCTGTTTGTACCTGAATATAGTCAAATTGATTCAAGCGAATTCCTTCCTCGCTGGAATTTCGTTTCTGCGCTATTCGACGGCGGAATGCTACCCGAGTCAACGCTAGTATGCTAGCACTCCAACGCTAGGCAAACGCTGTCCGAGCCATAACTTAGTAATGGCAGAACTTTTCGTGAGGCAACTTGGCTCATTTTAAAGCTCTTGGAGCGAGCTTCGATATAGCGAATTCTCAGCTTAATCCGACCGACGGTCTGCACGGCACGCTGCACGACGTTCAAGGTACTCTTGCTGTTTTGACTAAGTCCTTCTTGATCCCTCTCTCTAGAAACTCGGACCCGAGGATAGGGGCTGGTCTTGTACCAGGCACCCAGGGACCCTTGGAGGTGACCCCGAGGAGAGGTTTTAAGTTTGATTAAGTCCTAATAGCTTGAGTTTATTAGGCCCTTACACCAACAAATTCATATTGCACGACATCCTGCCGTCTGTTTGTACGAGTATGTGTGTGCGAATGCATTTGGGTGTGAATGGAATGTTCGTGTGTTTGTTTGCTTTCACAATTTTCGCTTGAAGTATTTGCAGGTACTCGCGCAATGTGCGTTTCGGCACAACATTGTACGCGCTATGAACAGTGCAAGCAGAAAGGACGAGCTCGCAAAGGAACCCAAGATGGAAGCTTTGCGGTTCGGTTGAGTTGATTGCGCAGATTCAGTTCTATCCAACTCGAAATTGTACTGTTTTGTTCGGTTGACTATAGTGTAGCAGGGCAGGCACTATAGGGGTACAATTTAGGTGAAGGTTGGATGTTGCTTGTCTGTATCTGCATGCTACAGGGCCAGGGGAAACCAGCGGAACCAGCATTTGGCTGGTTGGGCAAAAACAAAACAGGTTCTGTTTTTAGAACCTGAACCTGGTTGTTTTCCCAGGTTGGAAAAACAGAACCAGAGGTTGTTTACCAACCTACCACCTGCTATTTTGTCCAGCCAGGTTGGTTCTGTTGCTTTGAATTATTTGGGATCATCCCTGGTTGTTCCCAGGTTGATTCCCAGGTTGATTCCCAAGGTCCTTACTAGCTTAAACTATATATTCCTTCTCTGTTTGTACCTGAATATAGTCAATTGATTCAAGCAAATTCCTTCCTCGCTGGAATTTCGTTTCTGCGCTATTCGACAGCGGAATGCTACCCGAGTCAACGCTAGTATGCTAGCACTCCCACGCTAGGCAAACGCTGTCCGAGCCATAACTTAGTAATGGCAGAACTTTTCGTCAGGCAAATTGGCTTATTTTAAAGCTCTTGGAGCGAGCTTCGTATTAGCGAATTCTCAGCTTAATCCGATCGACGGTCTGCATGGCACGCTGCGCGACGTTCAAGGTACTCTCGTTATTTTGGCTAAGTCATTCTTCACTCTTCTCTCTACAAACTCGGACCCGAGGATAGGGGCTGGTCTTGTACCAGGCACCCAGGGACCTTTGAAGGTGACCCTGAAAAGAGGTTTTAAGTTTGATTAAGTCTTAATAGCCTGAGTTTATTAGGCCCTTACACCAACACCAACTGCGAAAATCCATCTACGGGATCAAACAGTCGCCCAGGCTCTGACACCAGTACCTACGCAGCATTCTGCTCTAGATCGACTTCAAGCAACTTCCTCACGATTCCGGAATGTACTGCCGAGATTTCCGTGGCAACTATATTCTGCTCGTGGTCTATGTCGACGACTAGCTCTATACAGGGTTAAGCAACGAGCTGCTCGAACAATTCGAAAAAAAAAAAAAAAATTTGCGGGGCGCGTCGACATGACCTGCAACCACGACGTGAAGCAGTTTCTCGGCCTCAATATCTCCTACGCACTAGAAGCCATTCACCTCTCAGCAGCCAAGTACGCAGAAGAACTTGGCAAACGTTCAACATCACGCCTGCACCACTTTCCAACCCTTACTGCACTCGCGGACCGAACCAGAAACCTGACAACACAGCCATGTCCACTGCTGGGATTCAGGATTACCAACAGCAGTTGGGTTGCTTGCTCTTTGCTTCGGTAACATGCAGGCCAGATCTCTCCAACATCGTGAGCAAGCTGGCTCAGTACACCCGCAAGCCGGCGGCTGAGAATCTTCAAGATCTTCTGCGCGCCTTGCAGTTCTTCATCTCCACGCCCAACATTGGGCTCTGCTACTCAACTGTCACAACCTCGTTCTTCTGTCTCATCGGCTACGTGGACGCCGATCATGCTGCTGACCATGACAATCGACGATCCAGAACTAGGTTCTTGTTTCGCCTCGAGCCAACAGGACCAATCTCGTGGAACGTGGAGAAGCAGGAGCTGGTTGCCCTGTCATCAACTGAAGCTGAATTCGTCGCTGCAACAGCAGCAGTTCGCGAATGACTCTACCTGTAGGAACTCCTGCAAGAAGCAAAAATCCCAACTTCGCCAACCTTTCATCTGCACTGCGACAACAAAAGTGTGATTCGAATCGCAAACAAACCTGGATTTTTCAACCGCACCAAACACATTGCACTGCAGTAAATCTTCGTCAAGGACGAAGTGAACAAGGGCAAGGTCGATCTGATGTACTACCCAACTGGTGACATGGCAGCTGGCTTCCTCACGAAGCGACTCCCCTATCAGCAGTACCAACACTGCTCCAAACACAGCGGAGTAGTCAAGCGAGTCAAAACTTGCTACGGCGAGGAATGAAAGGGGGTGTTACGAATAGTGAAATGAGAAGTGTTACTGTGACGCGGACGGTTGAGGAGCATCTGGACCGTCGGAGCCAAGAACATCGGGCAGTTGCAGGAGCGGGGAATTTGGCGGGAACAGTTTCGTAACTGTACGCGCCGCACGGTTGGGTTTGAATTTGAATAAGGGAATGTACCCCTTAGAGCACTTGGCTAGGCTATGACCTAGAACAATGTCAAACAGTCTTCAACCTCGAAAGGTGTGGAAACCACCCACCACAAAGGGTCTACACCAAGAACTTATGTTACACTACAACAATGCAACTATTCTTAATATTGATTGGTGTTAACCGTTTGGGCAAGCTCTTAAATCGCTTGATTCTTGGACCCAAGGCTCTGGGTCTTAGTTATAAATTCATCGAGAAGATAGAAAACGCACACAACACTAAATTGTCAGAGATTAAGGATGGAATCTAGGAAGATTAGGGGCCGAAATATCTCAAAATCGTTGGTCTATAATTCTGGACAGAAAGGTTGATTTGACAAATTTCAGGTATGTTGTAGCTCTAGTCCGTGGCTACAATTCCCCATTTGAATCGTATCATTGAAGTAAATCTCAAGTTCTGAATTTCGGTGCACATGGGGGTATGCTGCCACACACACTTAGCTCAATCAGAATTGTTCAAACAATAATCACACAAGAGAATTAGAGTAGCTAGAAACCAGGTAGAAGGGGATGAGGGGGACAAGAGGGAAGGTCCCAAGGGAGTCCCCAACCAAGGAAACCCCATAAGCACAAAAGATTCCATCCCTATTGTTACCCCAACTTCGACCCTTGTTATTTTCGAACCTATGCAATCCACCTCACCCCAACTTGGCCACACTTGCCAACCTGGTTTAGCTTCTCCCAACCACATGACATCATCTACACTAGAATGACAAGTTTTCCCAACCCCCAAAAGTCTGTACCCCATATAGAGTCTCTCAGCAAATTCCCATAGTCGCCGCATCACAATCAAAACTTCGAACGATAATAACTTTCTCGTTCTTGCTCCGATTCTTGGTTCGTCGGAAAGCTCTTGAATAGAGAAGTCATTTCAGAGACCTGCTCAATCAAAAATACATTAGACACACTCACAACATCCAAACAATACAAAACACAATTTCTTGCACGTGCTCACATCGTACGAACATAAGATGAGAAGCAGAGAGAAAGAATGCAAATGATTGCATCACACAACACAAACGACGACGTGATACGCGAATAGCAGAAACTCGCTATTGACTCGACACACACATTCGACATTATGCCTCATCATACATACACGATTAAAACCATTCAATCTAAATTATCTCATGCCCTCATACCATTCCATGCACACACGCATGCAAGTAGAAGGACAACAAGCCAAATGCTATTAGTGTAAGGGCCTAATAAACTCAGGCTATTAAGACTTAATCAATCTTAAAACCTCTCCTCGGGGTCACCTCCAAGGGTCCTTGGGTGCCTGGTACAAGACCAGCCCCTATCCTCGGGTCCGAATTTGTAGAGAGAGGAGTCAAGAATGACTTAGCCAAAATAACAAGAGTACCTTGAACGTCGCGCAGCGTGCCGTGCAGACCGTCGATCGGATTAAGCTAAGAAATTGCTATATCGAAGCTCGCTCCAACAGCTTTAAAACGAGCCAAGTGTCATCGCGAAAAGTTCTGCCATTACGAAGTTATGGCTCGGATAGCGTTTGCCTAGCGTTGGAGTGCTAGCGTACTAGCGTTGACTCGGGAAGCATTCCGCCGTCGAACCGTGTAGAAACGAAATTCCAGCAAGGAAGAAATTCGTTTGAATCAAATGACTATATTGAGGTACAAACAGAGAAGGAATAAATAGTTATAGCTAGCAAGGACCTTGGGAATCAACCTGGGAACAACCAGGGATGATCCCAAATAATTCCAAGCAACAGAACTTATCCGGCTGGACAAAATAGCAGGTGGTAGGCTGGTAAACAACCTCTGGTTCTGTTTTTCCAACCTGGGAAAACAACCAGGTTCAGGTTCTAAAAACAGAACCTATTTTGTCTTTGCCCAACCAGCCAAATGCTGGTTCCGCTGGTTTCCCCTGGCCCTGTAGCATGCAGATACAAACAAACAACATCCAACCTTCACCTAAATTGTATCCCTATAGTGCCTGCCCTGCTACACTATAGTCAACCAAACAAAACAGTACAATTTCGAGTTGGATAGAACTGAATCTGCGCAATCAATTCAACCGAACCGCAAAGCTTCCATCTTGGGTTCCTTTGCGAGCTCGTCCTTTCTGCTTGCACTGTTCATAGCGCGTACAATGTTGTGCCGAAGCGCACATTGCGCGAATACCTGCAAATGCATCAAGCAAAATTTTCGAAAGCAAACAAACATACGAACATTCCATTCACACCGAAATGCATTCGCACAAGCATAGTCGTACAAACAGACGGCAGGATGTCGTGCAATATGAATTTGCACCAAACACATTCCCCCTCAGCCTGCCGGCTGCATCTCCATCATTACTGACTAGTTCATGCTCATTCCACTCATGCGCACACAACGCCAATAAGGCTCATCCGCAAGCCTCTTGCGTGCAAACTGAATGTGCACCCAACACGGCGCCGTCAAATAGTCGTCGCCGGCCATCCGCATGTCGGCAGAATTTGCCGAGCCCGGTTGCAATAGTTGGTTGCTGATTCCTACTCGCCCACCCTCAGGTGCGTCAGCTTCTCCAACAAATAATTGATGTACAGGTTGTTGGGGGCTTGGTACGTCGACGTAATGAACCGCCATGCTTGGTGGCCGACGTCCAGTCGACGCTGGTACGGCTTCAGGGCAGCCTGCACCACCAGCAAGCAGCACCGCGAGATGACCATAAAGGTCACCATCGCGAAAATCTGCACGCAGCTCGGCGTTGGTCTTTGACGGCGTCTCCACGTCGCCGTCGGCAAAACACATCAGGCCATCCATCTCCAGCTCGGGCTCGATTGACTCTTCCATGTCCATGTCGGTCTGCAGCAAAACGAATATCCAGCGTTGCACCCGCGTGTGACAGCAGCGCACTTACTTCGCAGGTGCTCGTATTCGGTTGGCGCGATGTGCATCATCACGTGCACAACGCAGGGGCAAAGTTGACTTCCCCAGGTCGGAACCCTCAGGTTGGCGCCCCTCCCAGGTCGACGAGTCCCGTCGTCGACCACCAGTTGAAGTCGGCCGCCAGTTGTCGGCGGCTTCGCAGTGGGCCCCGTCCAGGTCGACCAGATCCGTCGACCTGCTTGCTTACGTCGGCCTTGCCCACTATAGTCGATCGACTGCACTTTTTTTGCACCCGACCACTAAGTCGGCTCCGCCCAAGCGAGGACGGGGTCAACATCCAACTCCCATTTACATTTTTTACTCATGTGGTTGGTACTTAAAGTAAGTGCGTTACTTATCTACATGGTTGGTACGAAGCGTAAGTCCGTTACATACCTATACGTTTCGTGCATTATTTCCTCATATCGTTGGTACTTAGAGTAAGTGTGTTACTTACCCAAATGGATGGTATCAAAAGTTAGTGTGTTACTTCCGCCGTCGAATAGCGCAGAAACGAAATTCCAGTGAGGAAGGAATTCGCTTGAATCAATTGACTATATTCAGGTACAAACAGAGAAGGAATAAATAGTTCTAGCTAGCAAGGACCTTGGAAATCAACCTGGGAACAACCAGGGATGATCCCAAATAATTCCACACAACAAAACCAACCTGGCTGGACAAAATAGCAGGTGGTAGGTTGGTAAACAATCTCTGGTTCTGTTTTTCCAACCTGGGAAAACAACAACCAGGTTCAGGTTCTAAAACAGAACCTGTTTTGTCTTTGCCCAACCAGCCAAATGCTGGTTCCGCTGGTTTCCCCTGGCCCTGTAGCATGCAGATACAGACAAATAACATCCAACCTTCACTAAATTGTACCCCTATAGTGCCTGCCCTGCTACACTATAGTCAACCAAACAAAACAGTACAATTTCGAATTGGATAGAACTGAATCTGCGCAATCAATTCAACCGATCCGCAAAGCTTCCATCTTGAGTTCCTTTGCGAGCTCGTCCTTTCTGCTTGCACAGTTCATAGCGCGTACAATGTTGTGCCAAAGCGCACATTGCGCAAGTACCTGCAAATGCATCAAGCAAAAATTGCGAAAGCAAACAAACACACGAACATTCCATTCACACCCAAATGCATTCACACACGCATACTCGTACAAACAGATGGCAGGATGTCGTGCAAAATGAATTTGCACCCAACAAATCCCCCCTCAGCCTGCCGGCTGCATCCCCATCATTCCATGCTAGTTCATGCTCATTCCACTCATGCGCATACAACGCCTCTGAGGCTCATCCGCAAGCCTCTTGGTGAGGAAGTCTGCTGGCTGCTGGTGAGTCTTGATGTAGATCGGATTCACCGTCCCCCTCTTCACCTTCTTACGCAGCCAGTGCCACTTGATACGCATTCCTTGTTTAGCCCATAAAACAAAGCATTCCTGGCCATCCTCAGAGCGCCCTTGCTATCACAAATCAGCGCCGTAGCAACCTTCTGCTTCTGGCCATTCTCCTGTAACAGCCTCCTCAACCAAATCACCTCCTTCACCCCATGGAACATCGCCATGTACTCTGATTATGCGGAAAGGAGAGTGCCGTCTCCGTCTGCTTCTTAGACCTCCAACTAACAGGTCCTCCCCCAACTACGCAGATGTATCCTCCCACAGATGAGGAATCCTCCTTCTCAGAAGCCCACGTAGCATCGGTAACGCAAGTGAGAAACAACTTGCCTTCACCAATAGTCTCTCCCTTCTCCTTCAGCACCGCAACCCCTTCTGCTTCACCTGTGCAGATGCGGAGTATTGAACTCCAATGCTTGGGTGAGAGTTCAGGTACTTCACCACACGCTCAACTGTATTCACCTGCTCCTCTGATGGATTCTGCACCACCCTAGCCAGCTGCCCAACCGAGAAAGAGATGTCGGGCCTCGTGTGAACCGCTGCATACAAGAGACTGCCCATCAATGACTGAAACTGCTGCTGCTCCTCGGCTTCAACCCCTTCATCCTCTGCAGCCTTCACAAGCTTGAATTCTGCTGGCAGGGGAGTTGCAACTTTGCGCTCATTCTCAATCCCATACTTTTCCCCCAGCTCCTTGATGAACTTTTCCTGGTGCAGCTTCGACCACCTGTGATCAGGATCCCTCACCACGTTTATCCCGAGGTAGTAATTTACCTCCCCAAGGTTCTTGCACTTAAAGTTCTCCATCAGCTGCTGCTGCACCTTCTGGATCTCCTTCATGCTGCTGCTGAAAAGAAGAATGTCGTCCACGTAGACCAGAAACAGCACCAGCTTCTCCCCCTCGCCCTTGAGAAAGAGGCTCTCATCATAGCTGCTGGTCCTGAATCCCATCTCTAAAACAGCTGCCAACTTCTGGTACCAGCAGCGTGGCGCCTGCTTCAAGCCGTAGATGGACTTTTTCAGCTTGCACACCCCCCCTGTACTATCCTCATACCCAGGCAGCTGCGTCATAAACACGTTTTCCTCTAAAATCCCATTGAGGAATGCCGTTGATATATCCATCTAAATGATGAATTTCCCACTAACGGCTGGATCTGCCAACAAGACACAGAGCGTAGGGGGTTTGGCAGTGGGAGCAAAGATCTTGTTGAAGTCCTGCTTCTCCTTCTGCATAAACCCCTTAGCCACCAGCCTACTCTTGTAGATGGTGACCTGCCCCTTGTCATTGGTCTTGATCATCAGGACCCACTTGCATTGTATCGCTTTCTTCCCATCACGCAGCACCACCAGATCCCATGTCCCATTCTCTAGCAGGCTCTTAGACTCAGAATTTTTAGAAGCCAGCCATTTGTCCCTATCTGGTCCAGCTAGTGCCTCCTCCATGCTAGCTTGTTTCTCTGGTGCAGGGGCAAGAAAACAGTACGCAGACTCGTCCTCTTCATGCGGGTCATAGCCATGAGGTAGAATCAGCATTGCCTCCTCGGTCCCAAGCTGCTGCTCCGCTACACCTGATCCTGCAGTCAGCTTCTTAGTAGCCATACGGGTATGTCCTGGCCTGGAGACGGGTGTCCTTATCACCATTCCCCGCAGCTGCCTCCTCTCCCTCCTCCCAGACACTAGGAGTCAGGTCCAGCTGCATGGTGATCTGCTCCATCTGCTGGGACACCCTTGCCTCCGGCTGTTTCTCCCAGCTCCCATACATCATCCCAGCAGCCAGCCCCAAATGCACACACCAGATTGCACTTGCCCCCAACTTACTGCGGTAGGTCTTGGGGACGTGGGCGACTGCCATGCAGCCAAACACCCTCAGCATGTCCACCGGCGGCTTCCTCCCAAGCCACCTCTCCAAAGGCACCCACGAGTCATCCCCAAACCTGGTGAGCACCCTGTTCCTAGCGACGGTAGCGTGCCGGACAGCATGAGGCCACATGGAATTGCTCAGCCCAGATTCTATGAGCAGCGCCCTAGCTGTCTCCAGAATTGTCCGATTCACCTGTTCTGCTATACCGTTGGACTGTGGGGTGTAAGCCGTGGTCAGCTCCCTCTGGATGCCCTGCTTCTTGAGCCAAGCCGTCATCTCAGCTCCAAGAAACTCACCGCCCCGTTCTGTCCTAATCCGCTTCACTACACACTCCGCTTATTTCTCCACGAATGACAGCCAATCGTCCCGCATCATAAAGGCTGCGTGGTCCTTCTGCTTTAGCGGATACGCCCACATCAGCCTACTCCAGTCATCCACTATGGTTAGGAAATACCGCTCCCCCTTGTGCCCTTGCACCGGCAGCGGCCCCACCAAGTCCATGTGGACCAGCTCCAAAGGCTACTTGATCCTGCCAGCCACACTATGGAAAGGGAAACGAGTGAACTTTGAAAGCAAACAGATTTCACAGTTGTCATTGGGTGGCTGTCGTTTCAGCTTCAAACTCCTGACGGCTCCATCCTTCTCCAGCTGCTTCAATAAGGGCATTGCCACATGCCCCAAGCGTCGGTGTGCCATTGCCCAATCTGTCTCCCCAGATCTGGCCGACACTTTCATACCAACCCCTCCGACGGTGTTGCACTCCCCCTGGGATGCAGACCCCTCTCTAGCCTGCCCCCCACTGTGCCACGCCAACGCCGGCAGCTGCCACAGGAATCTGTATACGTCCTTGCTCTCATGCAGATCCCAAAGCACCCGATTGCCCAGCTGCCCCTTGTACGTGCGAGCCCCATCCGTGCTAGTGCTCACCCCAGCCTTGGCAAGCTTACGGAGGGAGATGAGGTTGGCCTTGAGATTAGGAACGAGGAGAACGTCGTGCAGCACCACCGGCTTGCAATCCGCTCCCTTAAACGCAGCTCGTCCCGCACCAGCCACCTTCATCGCGTATCCAGAGGCGGAGCACACCTCGTTAATTGGTGCAGCGCGTACGTCGTCCAGCAGGTCCTTGCGCAGCGTCATCGTCCAAGCAGCGCCCGTGTCCTTGTTGGTCGTTGGAGTCGTCGTCCTTCTTTGCACCGCGCCCAGCACCACCAAAGCCACGTCCTCTGCCACGTCGGCTCCCTTGCATCCCGTAGCCGCTGCTGCCGTCATCTCCACCCCTCAGTTGGCGGCGACGGAAGTCTTCCTCCAGAATCTTCGTCCGCACCCACTATAGCTTCCACGAGCTCTGGTTCTGCGGCAGGCTCTACACGCTCGTGAATTAAAGCCACGATTCCGGCAGCAGCGGATGCATCTTCAGGCACTTGGTCTGCTCCGGGTAGGTGATTCCCGCGATCGCCAGCTTCGCGTAGAGGTCGCGCATCTTGTCTAGGACTGGTTGTACGGCTCTCCCTCATTCAATCGCAACGCGGACAGCTCCCTCTCCATCATGAGCGTCGCGGCGACGGAGGTAGGAGCGTGCAGCTCCTTCAGCACGGTCCACGCCTTTGGACCGCAATCTACATCCGGCAGCTAGTGCATAATGTGGGGACGCTGGTTCAGCTCCAAACTCTGCGACATCAAATAGTAGCCAGCCGAGGCACGCTCGTCCCAATCTTCCTGCAGGGCGGGGTCACTCGGTCTAGGCTCCTCTCCAATTTTTAGTTTCAGCAATCCAATCTGACGGAAGTAGAGTTGCATTTTCCAGGCCCAATCATCATAGCCCTCACCATTGAACTTCTCGACGGTGAAGTTTTTCAGCACCTCCTTGATCAGCGAGCCCTGGTTTGTTCGCGCTCCCCTTGGCGCCGAAACACCAGAATCTTGGCTGCCGCTACGATCTTGGGCTGAAGATTCACCAGCTCCCGCCGAGGTATTGCCTGCCATAGCTGCCTATAACGAGGATCGCTACAACGCAGCTCTGATACCAGCTTGTTAGTGTAAGGGCCTAATAAACTCAAGCTATTAAGACTTAATCAAACTTAAAACCTCTCCTCGAGGTCACCTCCAAGGGTCCCTGGGTGCCTGGTACAAGACCAGCCCCTATCCTCGGGTCCGAATTTGTTGAGAGAAGAGTCAAGAATGACTTAGCCAAAATAACGAGAGTACCTTGAACGTCGCGCAGCATGCCGTGCAGACCGTCGATTGGATTAATCTGAAAAATTGCTGTATCAAAGCTCGCTCCAAGAGCTTTAAAATAAGCCAAGTTGCCTCGCAAAAAGTTCTGCCATTACGAAGTTATGGCCCGGACAGCGTTTGCCTAGCGTTGGAGTGCTAGCGTATTAGCGTTGACTCGGGAAGCATTCTGCTGTCGAGCTGTGTAGAAACGAAATTCCAGCAAGGAAGGAATTTGCTTGAATCAAATTGACTATGTTGAGATACAAACAGAGAAGGAATAAATTGTTGACGGTGTTTGCCTAGCATTAGAGTGCTAGCGTACTAGCGTTGACTTGGGTAGCATTTGTTGGGTGCAAATGCACATTGCACGACATCCTGCCGTCTGTTTGTACGAGTATGCGTGTGCGAATGCATTTGCGTGTGAATGGTGTGTTCGTGTGTTTGTTTGCTTTCGCAATTTTCGCTTGAAGCATTTGCAGGTACTCGCGCAATGTACGCTTCGGCACAACATTGTACGCGCTATGAACAGTGCAAACAGAAAGGACGAGCTCGCAAAGGAACCCAGGATGGAAGCTTTGCGGTTCGGTTGAATTGATTGCGCAGATTCAGTTCTATCCAACTCGAAATTGTACTTTTTTGCTTGGTTGACTATAGTGTAGCAGGGAAGGCACTATAGGGGTACAATTTGGGTGAAGGTTGGATGTTGTTTGTCTGTATCTGCATGCTACAGGGCCAGGGGAAACCAGCGGAACCAGCATTTGGCTGGTTGGGCAAAGACAAAACAGGTTCTGTTTTTAGAACCTGAACCTGGTTGTTGTTTTCCCAGGTTGGAAAAACAGAACCAGAGGTTGTTTACCAACCTACCACCTGCTATTTTGTCCAGCCAGGTTGGTTCTGTTGCTTGGAATTATTTGGGATCATTCCTGGTTGTTCCCAGGTTGATTCCCAAGGTCCTTGCTAGCTAGAACTATTTAATCTTTCTCTGTTTGTACCTGAATATAGTCAAATTGATTCATGCAAATTCCTTCCTCGCTGGAATTTCGTTTCTACGCGGTTCGTTGGCGGAATGCTACCCGAGTCAACGCTAGTACGCTAGCACTCTAATGCTAGGCAAACACCGTCAGAGCCATAACTTCGTAATGGCAGAACTTTTCGCGAGGCAACTTGGCTCATTTTAAAGTCCTTGGAGTGAGCTTCGATATAGCGAATTCTCAGCTTAATCCGATCGACGGTCTGCACGGCACGCTGCGCGACGTTCAAGGTACTCTTGCTGTTTTGACTAAGTTCTTCTTATCCCTCTCTCTACAAACTCGGACCCGAGGATAGGGGCTGGTCTTGTACCAGGCACCCAGGGACCCTTGGAGGTGACCCCGAGGAGAGGTTTTAAGTTTGATTAAGTCCTAATAGCTTGAGTTTATTAGGCCCTTACACCAACAAGCTGGTATCAGAGCTGCGTTATAGTGATCCTCGTTATAGGTAGCTATGGCGGGCAACACCTCGGCGGGAGCTGGTGAATCTTCAGCCCAAGATCGTAGTGGCAGCCAAGATTCTGGTGTTTCGGCGCCAAGGGGAGCGCGAACCAACCAGAGCTCGCTCATCAAGGAGGTGCTGAAGAATTTCACCGTCGAGAAGTTCAATGGTGAGGGCTATGATGATTGGGCCTGGAAAATGCAGCTTTACTTCCGTCAGATTGGATTGCTGAAACTAATGATTGGGGAAGAGCCTAGACCGAGTGACCCCGCGCTGCAGGAAGATTGGGACGAGCGCGCATCGGCTGGCTACTACTTGATGTCGCAGAGTTTGGAGCTGAACCAGCGTCACCATGTCATGCACCTGCTGCCGGAGGTTGATTGCGGTCCGAAGGCATGGACCGTGCTGAAGGAGCTGCACGCTCCTACTTCCGTTGCCGCGACGCTTATGATGGAGAGGGAGCTGTCCGCGTTGCGATTGAGCGAGGGAGAGCCAGTGCAACCAGTTCTGGACAAGATGCGCGACCTCTACGCAAAGTTGGCGACCGCGGAAATCACCTACCCGGAGCAGACCAAGTGCCTGAAGATGCTCTCGCTGCTGCCGGAATCGTGGCTTCAATTCACGAGCGGATTGAGCCTGCCGCAGAACCAGAGCTCGTGGACACTCGAGTGGGTGCGGACGAAGATTCTGGAGGAGGACTTCCGTCGCCGCCAACTGAGGGGTGGAGACGACGGCAGCAGCGGCTATGGGATGCAAGGGAGCCGACGTGGCAGAGGACGTGGCTTCGGTGGTGCTGGACGCGGTGCAAAGAAAGACGACGACTCCAACGACCAACAAGGAGGTACCGGTTGGGGTCGCGGTGCGAAATCTGGACGTGGGGGCAAATCGGGTGCTGGTGGCAAAATGAAAGGGAGTTGCTGGTATTGTGAGAAGGAAGGGCACCCCTGGTTTTTGTGCTATAAGAAACCCGATGGATGGACCCCCCAGAATCGTCAACAGGATGGCGGCGCGCGAAGGAACCAGAAAAACGGCGCCAACATGGTCGCTGATTCGTCCGACAACAACCCGAAGGGCAACGGTGGTGCGGAGAAGAAGGAGCGCACCGCGGGCCAGTTCTTCCATATTGGAGAGCAGGGGGAGCAAGGAGACGCCTCTGCCAAGGTTGGAGCAGAGCTGCACCCCCTGGACTATTGGGTGTTGGACACGGGCGCTGCATGGACGATGACGCCGCGCAAAGACCTGCTGGACGACGTACGCGCTGCACCGATCAATGAGGTGTGCTCCGCCTCTGGACACGCGCTGAAGGTGGCTGGTGCGGGACGAGCTGCGTTCAAGGGAGCGGATGGCAAGCCGGTGGTGCTGCACGACGTTCTTCTCGTTCCTGAACTCAAGGCCAACCTCATCTCCCTCCGTAAGCTTGCCAAGGCTGGGGTGAGCACTAGCACTGCTGGGGCACGCACGTACAAGGGGCAGCTAGGAAACCGGATGCTTTGGGATCTGCACGAGAGCAAAGACGTGTACAGATCTATGTGGCAGCTGCCGGCGTTGGCGTGGCACGGCGGGAGGCAGGCTGGAGAGGGGTCTGCATCCCAGGGGGAGTGCAACGCCGTTGGAGGGGTTGGCGTGAAAGTGTCGGCCAGATCTGGGGAGACGGATTGGGCAACAGCATACCGACGCTTGGGGCATGTGGCAATGCCTCTGCTGAAGCAGCTGGAGAAAGATGGAGCTGTCAAAGGTTTGAAGCTGAACGGACAGCCACCCGATGACAACTGTGAAATCTGTTTGCTTTCAAAGTTCACCCGTTTCCCTTTCCATAGTGTGGCTGGCAGGAGCAAGAAGCCTTTGGAGCTGGTCCACATGGACTTGGTGGGGCCGCTGCCGGTGCAAGGGCACAAGGGGGAGCGGTATTTTCTTACAATTGTGGATGACTGGAGCAGGCTGATGTGGGCGTATCCGCTGAAGCAGAAGGACCATGCCGCCTCCACGATACGGGACGATTGGCTGCCATTCGTGGAGAAGCAGGCGGAGTGTGTAGTGAAGCGGATTAGGACAGACCGGGGTGGTGAGTTCCTTGGAGCTGAAATGACGGCTTGGCTCAAGAAGCAGGGCATCCAGAGACAGCTGACTACGGATTATACCCCACAGTCGAACGGCGTAGCAGAACGGGCGAACCGGACAATTCTGGAGACAGCTAGGGCGCTGCTCATAGAATCTGGGCTGAGCAATTCTATGTGGCCTCATGCTGTCCGGCACGCCACCGTCGCTAGGAACAGGGTGCTCACCAAGGTTGGGGATGACTCGTGGGTGCCGTTGGAGAGGTGGCTTGGGAGGAAGCCGCCGGTGGATATGCTGAGGGTGTTTGGCTGCATGGCAGTCGCCCACGTCCCCAAGACCTACCGCAGTAAGTTGGGGGCAAGTGCAATCTGGTGTGTGCATTTGGGGCTGGCTGCTGAGAGCAAGGGATGGCTGCTGTGGGAACCATCCAAGGGTGTGTTGTTTGACAGCAGGGATGTGAAATTTATTGAGGGCATGATGTATGGGAGCTGGGAGAAACAGCCGGAGGCAAGGGTGTCCCAGCAGATCACCATGCAGCTGGACCTGACTCCTAGTGTGTGGGAGGATGGAGAGGAGGCAGCTGCAGGGGGTGGTGATGGAGCGAGGGTACAGGAGGCACCTGCTGGTGGAGAAAATGGTGTGGAGACTGGCGGTAGCACTAGTGAAGCTGCTGGATCCGAGGGAGGAAAGCAGCAGCAGGGGAAAACTAAGAAGCCGAAGGGTGTAGTTATGAAGGGATGGGAGACACCCGTCTCCAGGCCAGGACGTACCCGTATGGCTACTAAGAAGCTGACTGCAGGAACTGATGCAGCAGAGCAGCAGCTAGGGACCGAGGAGGCATTGCTGATTCTACCGCATGGCTATGACCCGGATGAGGAGGATGAGCCTGCGTACTGTTTTCTTGCCCCTGCACCAGAGGAACCAGCCAGCATGAAGGAGATCCAGAAAGTGCAGCAGCAACTGATGGAAAACTTCAAGTGCAAGAACCTTGGGGAGGTAAAGTACTACCTCGGGATGCACGTGGAGAGGGATCCTGATCACAGGTGGTTGAAGCTGCACCAGGAGAAGTTCATCAAGGAGCTGGGGGAGAAGTATGGGATTGAGAATGAGCGCAAGGTTGCAACTCCCCTGCCAGCAGAATTCAAGCTCGTGAAGGCTGCAGAGGATGAAGGGGTTGAAGCCGAGGAGCAGCAGCAATTTCAGTCCTTGGTGGGCAGCCTCTTGTACGCAGCAGTTCACACAAGGCCCGACATCTCTTTCTCGGTTGGGCAGCTGGCTAGGGTGGTGCAGAATCCATCAGAGGAGCAGGTGGATGCAGCTGAGCGTGTGGTGAAGTACCTGAACTCTCACCCAAGCATTGGAGTTCAATACTCCGCATCTGCACAGGTGAAGCAGAAAGGGGTGGAGGTGCTGAAAGAGAAGGGAGAGAGGCTTGGAGAAGGCAAGCTCTTTCTAACTTGCTTTACCGATGCTACATGGGCTTCTGAGAAGGAGGATTCCTCATCTGTGGGAGGATACATCTGCGTAGTTGGGGGAGGACCTGTTAGTTGGAGGTCCAAGAAGCAGACGGAGACGGCACTCTCTTCCGTAGAATCAGAGTACATGGCGATGTTCCATGGGGTGAAGGAGGTGATTTGGCTTAGGAGGCTGTTAGAGGAGATTGGCCAGGAGCAGAAGGTTGCCACACCGCTGTTTTGTGATAGCAAGGGGGCTCTTGGGATGGCCAGGAACGCTGTGCTTCATGGGCTGAACAAGCACATGCGTATCAAGTGGCACTGGCTGCGTAAGGAGGTGAAGAGGGGGACGGTGAACCCGATCTATATCAAGACTCACCAGCAGCCAGCAGACTTTCTCACCAAGAGGCTTGCGGATGAGCCTCATTGGCGTTGTGTGCGCATGAGTGGAATGAGCATGAACTAGCATGGAATGATGGGGATGCAGCCGGCAGGCTGAGGGGGAGTGTATTGGGTGCAAATTCACATTGCACGACATCCTGCCGTCTGTTTGTACGAGTATGCGTGTGCAAATGCATTTGCGTGTGAATGGTGTGTTCGTGTGTTTGTTTTCTTTCGCAATTTTCGCTTGAAGCATTTGCAGGTACTCGCGCAATGCGCGCTTCGGCACAACATTGTACGCGCTATGAACAGTGCAAGCAGAAAGGACGAGCTCGCAAAGGAACCCAAGATGGAAGCTTTGCAGTTCGGTTTAATTGATTGCGCAGATCCAGTTCTATCCAACTCGAAATTGTACTGTTTTGTTTGGTTGACTATAGTAGCAGGGCAGGCACTATAGGGGTACAAATTAGGTGAAGGTTGGATGTTGTTTGTCTGTATCTGCATGCTACAAGGCCAGGGGAAACCAGCAGAACCAGCATTTGGCTGGTTGGGCAAAGACAAAACAGGTTCTGTTATTAGAACCTGAACCTGGTTGTTGTTTTCCCAGGTTGGAAAAACAGAACCAGAGGTTGTTTACCAACCTACCACCTGCTATTTTGTCCAACCAGGTTGGTTCTGTTGCTTGGAATTATTTGGGATCATCCCTGGTTGTTCCCAGGTTGATTCCCAAGGTCTTTGCTAGCTAGAACTATTTAATCCTTCTCTGTTTGTACCTGAATATAGTCAAATTGATTCATGCGAATTCCTTCCTCGCTGGAATTTCGTTTCTACGCGGTTCGTTGGCGGAATGCTACCCGAGTCAACGCTAGTATGCTAGCACTCCAACGCTAGGCAAACGCTGTCCGAGCCAGAACTTCGTAATGGCAGAACTTTTCGCAAGGCAACTTGGCTCATTTTAAAGCTCTTGGAGTGAGCTTCGATATAGCGTATTCTCAGCTTAATCCGATCGACGGTCTGCACGGCACGCTGCACGACGTTCAAGGTACTCTTGCTGTTTTGACTAAGTCCTTCTTGATCCATCTCTCTACAAACTCGGACCCGAGGATAGGGGCTGGTCTTGTACCAGGCACCCAGGGACCCTTGGAGGTGACCCCGAGGAGAGGTGTTAAGTCTTAATAGCTTGAGTTTATTAGGCCCTTACACCAACAAGCTGGTATCAGAGCTGCGTTATAGTGATCCTCGTTATAGGTAGCTATGGCGGGCAACACCTCGGCGGGAGCTGGTGAATCTTCAGCCCAAGATCGTAGTGGCAGCCAAGATTCTGGTGTTTCGGCGCCAAGGGGAGCGCGAACCAACCAGAGCTCGCTCATCAAGGAGGTGCTGAAGAATTTCACCGTCGAGAAGTTCAATGGTGAGGGCTATGATGATTGGGCCTGGAAAATGCAGCTTTACTTCCGTCAGATTGGATTGCTGAAACTAATGATTGGGGAAGAGCCTAGACCGAGTGACCCCGCGCTGCAGGAAGATTGGGACGAGCGCGCATCGGCTGGCTACTACTTGATGTCGCAGAGTTTGGAGCTGAACCAGCGTCACCATGTCATGCACCTGCTGCCGGAGGTTGATTGCGGTCCGAAGGCATGGACCGTGCTGAAGGAGCTGCACGCTCCTACTTCCGTTGCCGCGACGCTTATGATGGAGAGGGAGCTGTCCGCGTTGCGCTTGAGCGAGGGAGAGCCAGTGCAACCAGTTCTGGACAAGATGCGCGACCTCTACGCAAAGTTGGCGACCGCGGAAATCACCTACCCGGAGCAGACCAAGTGCCTGAAGATGCTCTCGCTGCTGCCGGAATCGTGGCTTCAATTCACGAGCGGATTGAGCCTGCCGCAGAACCAGAGCTCGTGGACACTCGAGTGGGTGCGGACGAAGATTCTGGAGGAGGACTTCCGTCGCCGCCAACTGAGGGGTGGAGACGACGGCAGCAGCGGCTATGGGATGCAAGGGAGCCGACGTGGCAGAGGACGTGGCTTCGGTGGTGCTGGACGCGGTGCAAAGAAAGACGACGACTCCAACGACCAACAAGGAGGTACCGGTTGGGGTCGCGGTGCGAAATCTGGACGTGGGGGCAAATCGGGTGCTGGTGGCAAAATGAAAGGGAGTTGCTGGTATTGTGAGAAGGAAGGGCACCCCTGGTTTTTGTGCTATAAGAAACCCGATGGATGGACCCCCCAGAATCGTCACCAGGATGGCGGCGCGCGGAGGAACCAGAAAAACGGCGCCAACATGGTCGCTGATTCGTCCGACAACAACCCGAAGGGCAACGGTGGTGCGGAGAAGAAGGAGCGCACCGCGGGCCAATTCTTCCATGTGGGAGACAAGGGGGAGCAAGGAGACGCCTCTGCCAAGGTTGGAGCAGAGCTGCACCCCCTGGACTATTGGGTGTTGGACACGGGCGCTGCTTGGACGATGACGCCGCGCAAAGACCTGCTGGACGACGTACGCGCTGCACCGATTAACGAAGTGTGCTCCGCCTCTGGACACTCGCTGAAGGTGGCTGGTGCGGGACGAGCTGCGTTTAAGGGAGTGGATGGCAAGCCGGTGGTGCTGCACGACGTTCTCCTCGTTCCCGACCTCAAGGCCAACCTCATCTCCCTCCGTAAGCTTGCCAAGGCTGGGGTGAGCACTAGCACGGATGGGGCTCGCACATACAAGGGGCAGCTGGGCAATCGGGTGCTTTGGGATCTGCACGAGAGCAAGGACGTGTACAGATCCATGTGGCAGCTGCCGGCGTTGGCGTGGCACGGTGGGGGGCAGGCTAGAGAGGGGTCTGCATCCCAGGGGGAGTGCAACGCCGTTGGAGGGGTTGGCGTGAAAGTGTCGGCCAGATCTGGGGAGACGGATTGGGCAACGGCACACCGACGCTTGGGGCATGTGGCAATGCCTCTGCTGAAGCAGCTGGAGAAAGATGGAGCTGTCAAAGGTTTGAAGCTGAACGGACAGCCACCCGATGACAACTGTGAAATCTGTTTGCTTTCAAAGTTCACCCGTTTCCCTTTCCATAGTGTGGCTGGCAGGAGCAAGAAGCCTTTGGAGCTGGTCCACATGGACTTGGTGGGGCCGCTGCCGGTGCAAGGGCACAAGGGGGAGCGGTATTTTCTTACAATTGTGGATGACTGGAGCAGGCTGATGTGGGCGTATCCGCTGAAGCAGAAGGACCACGCCGCCTCCACGATACGGGACGATTGGCTGCCATTCGTGGAGAAGCAGGCGGAGTGTGTAGTGAAGCGGATTAGGACAGACCGGGGTGGTGAGTTCCTTGGAGCTGAAATGACGGCCTGGCTCAAGAAGCAGGGCATCCAGAGAGAGCTGACCACGGCTTATACCCCACAGTCCAATGGTGTAGCAGAACGGGCAAACCGGACCATTCTGGAGACAGCTAGGGCGCTGCTCATAGAATCTGGGCTGAGCAATTCTATGTGGCCTCATGCTGTCCGGCACGCTACCGTCGCTAGGAACAGGGTGCTCACCAAGGTTGGGGATGACTCGTGGGTGCCTTTGGAGAGGTGGCTTGGGAGGAAGCCGCCGGTGGACATGCTGAGGGTGTTCGGTTGCATGGCAGTCGCCCACGTCCCCAAGACCTACCGCAGTAAGTTGGGGGCGAGTGCAATCTGGTGTGTGCATTTGGGGCTGGCTGCTGAGAGCAAGGGATGGCTGCTGTGGGAACCATCCAAGGGTGTGTTGTTTGACAGCAGGGATGTGAAATTCATTGAGGGCATGATGTATGGGACCTGGGAGAAACAGCCGGAGGCAAGGGTGTCCCAGCAGATCACCATGCAGCTGGACCTGACTCCTAGTGTGTGGGAGGATGGAGAGGAGGCAGCTGCAGGGGGTGGTGATGGAGCGAGGGTACAGGAGGCACCTGCTGGTGGAGAAAATGGTGTGGAGACTGGCGGTAGCACTAGTGAAGCTGCTGGATCCGAGGGAGGAAAGCAGCAGCAGGGGAAAACTAAGAAGCCGAAGGGTGTCGTTATGAAGGGATGGGAGACACCCGTCTCCAGGCCAGGACGTACCCGTATGGCTACTAAGAAGCTGACTGCAGAAACTGATGCAGCAGAGCAGCAGCTAGGGACCGAAGAGGCATTGCTGATTCTACCGCATGGCTATGACCCGGATGAGGAGGATGAGCCTGCGTACTGTTTTCTTGCCCCTGCACCAGAGGAACCAGCTAGCATGGAGGAGGCATTAGCTGGACCAGATAGGGACAAGTGGCTGGTTTCTAGGGATGCTGAGTACCAGAGCCTGCTGGAGAATGGTGTTGGGTGCAAATGCACATTGCACGACATCCTGCCGTCTGTTTGTACGAGTATGCGTGTGCGAATGCATTTGCGTGTGAATGGTGTGTTCGTGTGTTTGTTTGCTTTCGCATTTTTTGCTTGATGCATTTGCAGGTACTCGCGCAATGTGCGCTTCGGCACAACATTGTATGCGCTATGAACAGTGCAAGCAGAAAGGAAGAGCTCGCAAAGGAACCCAAGATGGAAGCTTTGCAGTTCGGTTGAGTTGATTGCGCAGATTCAGTTCTATCCAACTCGAAATTGTACTGTTTTGTTTGGTTAACTATAGTGTAGCAGGGAAGGCACTATAGGGGTACAATTTAGGTGAAGGTTGGATGTTGTTTGTCTGTATCTGCATGCTACAAGGCCAGGGGAAACCAGCGGAACCAGCATTTGGCTGGTTGGGCAAAGACAAAACAGGTTCTGTTTTTAGAACCTGAACCTGGTTGTTGTTTTCCCAGGTTGGAAAAACAGAACCAGAGGTTGTTTACCAACCTACCACCTGCTATTTTGTCCAGCCAGGTTGGTTCTGTTGCTTGGAATTATTTGGGATCATCCCTGGTTGTTCCCAGGTTGATTCCCAAGGTCCTTGCTAGCTAGAACTATTTAATCCTTCTCTATTTGTACCTGAATATAGTCAAATTGATTCATGCGAATTCCTTCCTCGCTGGAATTTCGTTTCTGCGCTATTCGACGGCGGAATGCTACCCGAGTCAACGCTAGTATGCTAGCACTCCAACGCTAGGCAAACGCTGTCCGAGCCATAACTTAGTAATGGCAGAACTTTTCGCGAGGCAACTTGGCTCATTTTAAAGCTCTTGGAGCGAGCTTCGATATAGCGAATTCTCAGCTTAATCCGACCGACGGTCTGCACGGCACGCTGCGCGACGTTCAAGGTACTCTTGCTGTTTTGACTAAGTCCTTCTTGATCCCTCTCTCTACAAACTCGGACCCGAGGAT
Source organism: Closterium sp. Yama58-4 (assembly GCA_947470075.1). Lineage (NCBI taxonomy): Eukaryota > Viridiplantae > Streptophyta > Zygnematophyceae > Desmidiales > Closteriaceae > Closterium > Closterium sp. Yama58-4. The sequence continues at coordinate 45,988 of CANIUD010000808.1, read as the reverse complement.
AGGGGCTGGTCTTGTACCAGGCACCCAGGGACCCTTGGAGGTGACCCCGAGGAGAGGTTTTAAGTTTGATTAAGTCCTAATAGCTTGAGTTTATTAGGCCCTTACACCAACAAGCTGGTATCAGAGCTGCGTTATAGTGATCCTCGTTATAGGTAGCTATGGCGGGCAACACCTCGGCGGGAGCTGGTGAATCTTCAGCCCAAGATCGTAGCGGCAGCCAAGATTCTGGTCTTTCAGCGCCAAGGGGAGCGCGAACAAACCAGGGCTCGCTTGTCAAGGAGGTGCTGAAGAATTTCACCGTCGAGAAGTTCAATGGTGAGGGCTATGATGATTGGGCCTGGAAAATGCAATTATATTTCCGTCAGATCGGTTTGCTGAAACTAATGATTGGGGAGGAGCCTAGACCGAGTGACCCCACGCTGCAGGAAGATTGGGACGAGCGCTCCTCGGCTGGCTACTATTTGATGTCGCAGAGTTTGGAGCTGAACCAGCGTCACCACGTCATGCACCTGCTGCCGGAGGTTGAATGCGGTCCGAAGGCGTGGACCGTGTTGAAGGAGCTGCACGCCCCGACCTCCGTTGTCGCAACGTTGATGCTGGAGAGGGAGCTGTCCGCGTTGCGCCTGAGCGAGGGAGAGCCGGTGCAACCAGTCCTGGACAAGATGCGCGACCTCTACGCGAAGTTGGCGACCGCGGGAATCACCTACCCGGAGCAGACCAAGTGCTTGAAGATGCTCTCGCTGCTGCCAGAATCGTGGCTTCAATTCACGAGCGGATTGAGCCTGCCGCAGAACCAGAGCTTGTGGACTCTCGAGTGGGTGCGGACGAAGATTCTGGAGGAGGACTTTCGTCGCCGCCAACTGAGGGGTGGAGACGACGGCAGCAGCGGCTACGGGATGCAAGGGAGCCGACGTGGCAGAGGACGTGGCTTCGGTGGTGCTGGGCGCGGTGCAAAGAAGGACGACGACTCCAACGACCAACAAGGAGGTACCGGTTGGGGTCGCGGTGCGAAATCTGGACGTGGGGGCAAGTCGGGTGCTGGTGGCAAAATGAAAGGGAGTTGCTGGTATTGTGAGAAGGAAGGGCACCCCTGGTTTTTGTGCTATAAGAAACCCGATGGATGGACCCCCCAGAATCGTCACCAGGATGGCGGCGCGCGGAGGAACCAGAAAAACGGCGCCAACATGGTCGCTGATTCGTCCGACAACAACCCGAAGAGCAACGCTGGTGCGGAGAAGAAGAAGGAGCGCACCGCGGGCCAATTCTTCCATGTAGGAGACAAGGGGGAGCAAGGAGACGCCTCTGCCAAAGTTGGAGCAGAGCTGCACCCCCTAGACTATTGGGTGTTGGACACAGGCGCTGCTTGGACGATGACGCCGCGCAAGGACCTGCTGGACGAAGTACGAGCTGCACCGATCAATGAAGTGTGCTCCGCCTCTGGACACATGTTGAAGGTGGCTGGTGCGGGACGAGCTGCGTTTAAGGGAGCGGATGGCAAGCCGGTGGTGCTGCACGACGTTCTCTTCGTCCCCGACCTGAAGGCCAACCTTATCTCCCTCCGTAAGCTTGGCAAGGCTGGGGTGAACACCAACACGGATGGGGCACGCACTTATAAGGGGAAGCTGGGCAATCGGGTGCTTTGGGATCTGCACGAGAGCAAGGACGTGTACAGATCTATGTGGCAGCTGCCGGCCCTGGCGTGGCATGGTGGGGGGCAGGCTGGAGAGGGGTCTGCATCCCAGGGGGAGTGCAATGCCGTTGGAGGGGTTGGTGTGAAAGTGTCGGCCAGATCTGGGGAGACAGATTGGGCAACGGCACACCGGCGCTTAGGGCATGTGGCAATGCCTTTGCTGAAGCAGCTGGAGAAGGATGGAGCCGTTAAGGGTCTGAAGCTGAACGGACAGCCACCCGATGACAACTGTGAAATCTGTTTGCTTTCAAAGTTCACCCGTTTCCCTTTCCATAGTGTGGCTGGCAGGAGCAAGAAGCCTTTGGAGCTGGTCCACATGGACTTGGTGGGGCCGCTGCCGGTGCAAGGGCACAAGGGGGAGCGGTATTTTCTTACAATTGTGGATGACTGGAGCAGGCTGATGTGGGCGTATCCGCTGAAGCAGAAGGACCACGCCGCCTCCACGATACGGGACGATTGGCTGCCATTCGTGGAGAAGCAGGCGGAGTGTGTAGTGAAGCGGATTAGGACAGACCGGGGTGGTGAGTTCCTTGGAGCTGAAATGACGGCCTGGCTCAAGAAGCAGGGCATCCAGAGAGAGCTGACCACGGCTTATACCCCACAGTCCAATGGTGTAGCAGAACGGGCAAACCGGACCATTCTGGAGACAGCTAGGGCGCTGCTCATAGAATCTGGGCTGAGCAATTCTATGTGGCCTCATGCTGTCCGGCACGCCACTGTCGCTAGGAACAGGGTGCTCACCAAGGTTGGGGATGACTCGTGGGTGCCTTTGGAGAGGTGGCTTGGGAGGAAGCCGCCGGTGGACATGCTGAGGGTGTTCGGTTGCATGGCAGTCGCCCACGTCCCCAAGACCTACCGCAGTAAGTTGGGGGCGAGTGCAATCTGGTGTGTGCATTTGGGGCTGGCTGCTGAGAGCAAGGGATGGCTGCTGTGGGAACCATCCAAAGGTGTGTTGTTTGACAGCAGGGATGTGAAATTCATTGAGGGCATGATGTATGGGAGCTGGGAGAAACAGCCGGAGGCAAGGGTGTCCCAGCAGATGGAGCAGATCACCATGCAGCTGGACCTGACTCCTAGTGTGTGGGAGGAGGGAGAGGAGGCAGCTGCTGGAAATGGTGATGGAGAGAAGGTACAGGAGGCATCTGCTGGTGGAGAAAATGGTGTGGAAACTGGCGGCAGCACTAGTGGAGCTGCTGGACCCGAGGGAGGAGAGAAGCAGCAGGGAAAAACTAAGAAGCCGAAGGGTGTCGTTATGAAGGGATGGGAGACACCCGTCTCCAGGCCAGGACGTACCCGTATGGCTACTAAGAAGCTGACTGCAGGAACTGATGCAGCAGAGCAGCAGCTAGGGACCGAAGAGGCATTGCTGATTCTACCTCATGGCTATGACCCGGATGAGGAGGATGAGCCTGCGTACTGTTTTCTTGCCCCTGCACCAGAGGAACCAGCTAGCATGGAGGAGGCATTAGCTGGACCAGATAGGGACAAGTGGCTGGCTTCTAGGGATGCTGAGTACCAGAGTCTGCTGGAGAATAGGACATGGGATCTGGTGGTGCTGCCTGATGGGAAGAAAGCGATACAATGCAAGTGGGTGCTGAGGATCAAGACCGATGACAAGGGGCAGGTCACCATCTACAAGAGTAGGCTGGTGGCGAAGGGGTTTATGCAGAAGGAGAAGCAGGACTTCAACGAGATCTTTGCTCCCACTGCCAAACCCCCTACCCTCCGTGTCTTGTTGGCAGATGCAGCTGTTAGTGGAAAATTCATCATTCAGATGGATATTTCAACGGCATTCCTGAATGGGATTTTAGAGGAGGATGTGTACATGACGCAGCCGCCTGGGTATGAGGATGGTACGGGCAGGGTGTGCAAGCTCAACAAGTCCATCTACGGCTTGAAGCAGGCGCCACGCTGCTGGTACCAGAAGTTGGCAGCTGTTTTAGAGGAGATGGGATTCAGGACCAGCAGCTGTGATGAGAGCCTCTTTCTCAAGGGCGAGGGGGAGAAGCTGGTGCTGTTTCTGGTTTATGTGGACGACATTTTTCTCTTCAGCAGCAGCATGAAGGAGATCCAGAAAGTGCAGCAGCAACTGATGGAAAACTTCAAGTGCAAGAACCTTGGGGAGGTAAAGTACTACCTCGGGATGCACGTGGAGAGGGATCCTGATCACAGGTGGTTGAAGCTGCACCAGGAGAAGTTCATCAAGGAGCTGGGGGAGAAGTATGGGATTGAGAATGAGCGCAAGGTTGCAACTCCCCTGCCAGCAGAATTCAAGCTTGTGAAGGCTGCAGAGGATGAAGGGGTTGAAGCCGAGGAGCAGCAGCAATTTCAGTCCTTGGTGGGCAGCCTCTTGTACGCAGCAGTTCACACGAGGCCCGATATCTCTTTCTCGGTTGGGCAGCTGGCTAGGGTGGTGCAGAATCCATCAGAGGAGCAGGTGGATGCAGCTGAGCGTGTGGTGAAGTACCTGAACTCTCACCCAAGCATTGGAGTTCAATACTCCGCATCTGCACAGGTGAAGCAGAAAGGGGTGGAGGTGCTGAAAGAGAAGGGGGAGAGGCTTGGAGAAGGCAAGCTATTTCTCACTTGCTTTACCGATGCTACGTGGGCTTCTGAGAAGGAGGATTCCTCATCTGTGGGAGGATACATCTGCGTAGTTGGGGGAGGACCTGTTAGTTGGAGGTCCAAGAAGCAGACGGAGACGGCACTCTCTTCCGTAGAATCAGAGTACATGGCGATGTTCCATGGGGTGAAGGAGGTGATTTGGCTGAGGAGGCTGTTAGAGGAGATTGGCCAGGAGCAGAAAGTTGCTACGCCGCTGTTTTGTGATAGCAAGGGGGCTCTTGGGATGGCCAGAAACGCTGTGCTTCATGGGCTGAACAAGCACATGCGTATCAAGTGGCACTGGCTGCGTAAGGAGGTGAAGAGGGGGACGGTGCATCCGATCTACATCAAGACTCACCAGCAGCCAGCAGACTTTCTCACCAAGAGGCTTGCGGATGAGCCTCATTGGCGTTGTGTGCGCATGAGTGGAATGAGCATGAACTAGCATGGAATGACGGGGATGCAGCCGGCAGGCTGAGGGGGAGTGTGTTGGGTGCAAATGCACATTGCACGACATCCTGCCGTCTGTTTGTACGAGTATGCGTGTGCGAATGCATTTGCGTGTGAATGGTGTGTTCGTGTGTTTGTTTGCTTTCGCATTTTTTGCTTGATGCATTTGCAGGTACTCGCGCAATGTGCGCTTCGGCACAACATTGTATGCGCTATGAACAGTGCAAGCAGAAAGGACGAGCTCGCAAAGGAACCCAAGATGGAAGCTTTGCAGTTCGGTTGAGTTGATTGCGCAGATTCAGTTCTATCCAACTCGAAATTGTACTGTTTTGTTTGGTTAACTATAGTGTAGCAGGGAAGGCACTATAGGGGTACAATTTAGGTAAAGGTTGGATGTTGTTTGTCTGTATCTGCATACTACAAGGCCAGGGGAAACCAGCGGAACCAGCATTTGGCTGGTTGGGCAAAGACAAAACAGGTTCTGTTTTTAGAACCTGAACCTGGTTGTTGTTTTCCCAGGTTGGAAAAACAGAACCAGAGGTTGTTTACCAACCTACCACCTGCTATTTTGTCCAGCCAGGTTGGTTCTGTTGCTTGGAATTATTTGGGATCATCCCTGGTTGTTCCCAGGTTGATTCCCAAGGTCCTTGCTAGCTAGAACTATTTAATCCTTCTCTGTTTGTACCTGAATATAGTCAAATTGATTCATGCGAATTCCTTCCTCGCTGGAATTTCGTTTCTGCGCTATTCGACGGCGGAATGCTACCCGAGTCAACGCTAGTATGCTAGCACTCCAACGCTAGGCAAACGCTGTCCGAGCCATAACTTAGTAATGGCAGAACTTTTCGCGAGGCAACTTGGCTCATTTTAAAGCTCTTGGAGCGAGCTTCGATATAGCAAATTCTCAGCTTAATCCGATCGACGGTCTGTACGGCACGCTGCGCGACGTTCAAGGTACTCTTGCTGTTTTGACTAAGTCCTTCTTGATCCCTCTCTCTACAAACTCGGACCCGAGGATAGGGGCTGGTCTTGTACCAGGCACCCAGGGACCCTTGGAGGTGACCCCGAGGAGAGGTTTTAAGTTTGATTAAGTCCTAATAGCTTGAGTTTATTAGGCCCTTACACCAACAAATGGGACATGGGATCTGGTGGTGCTGCCTGATGGGAAGAAAGCGATACAATGCAAGTGGGTGCTGAGGATCAAGACCGATGACAAGGGGCAGGTAACCATCTACAAGAGTAGGCTGGTGGCGAAGGGGTTTATGCAGAAGGAGAAGCAGGACTTCAACGAGATCTTTGCTCCCACTGCCAAACCCCCTACCCTCCGTGTCTTGTTGGCAGATGCAGCTGTTAGTGGGAAATTCATCATTCAGATGGATATTTCAACGGCATTCCTGAATGGGATTTTAGAGGAGGATGTGTACATGACGCAGCCGCCTGGGTATGAGGATGGTACGGGCAGGGTGTGCAAGCTCAACAAGTCCATCTACGGCTTGAAGCAGGCGCCACGCTGCTGGTACCAGAAGTTGGCAGCTGTTTTAGAGGAGATGGGATTCAGGACCAGCAACTGTGATGAGAGCCTCTTTCTCAAGGGCGAGGGGGAGAAGCTGGTGCTGTTTCTGGTCTACGTGGACGACATTCTTCTCTTCAGCAGCAGCATGAAGGAGATCCAGAAAGTGCAGCAGCAACTGATGGAAAACTTCAAGTGCAAGAACCTTGGGGAGGTAAAGTACTACCTCGGGATGCACGTGGAGAGGGATCCTGATCACAAGTGGTTGAAGCTGCACCAGGAGAAGTTCATCAAGGAGCTGGGGGAGAAGTATGGGATTGAGAATGAGCGCAAGGTTGCAACTCCCCTGCCAGCAGAATTCAAGCTTGTGAAGGCTGCAGAGGATGAAGGGGTTGAAGCCGAGGAGCAGCAGCAATTTCAGTCCTTGGTGGGCAGCCTCTTGTACGCAGCAGTTCACACGAGGCCCGACATCTCTTTCTCGGTTGGGCAGCTGGCTAGGGTGGTGCAGAATCCATCAGAGGAGCAGGTGGATGCAGCTGAGCGTGTGGTGAAGTACCTGAACTCTCACCCAAGCATTGGAGTTCAATACTCCGCATCTGCACAGGTGAAGCAGAAAGGGGTGGAGGTGCTGAAAGAGAAGGGGGAGAGGCTTGGAGAAGGCAAGCTCTTTCTAACTTGCTTTACTGATGCTACGTGGGCTTATGAGAAGGAGGATTCCTCATCTGTGGGAGGATACATCTGCGTAGTTGGGGGAGGACCTGTTAGTTGGAGGTCCAAGAAGCAGACGGAGACGGCACTCTCTTCCGTAGAATCAGAGTACATGGCGATGTTCCATGGGGTGAAGGAGGTGATTTGGCTGAGGAGGCTGTTAGAGGAGATTGGCCAGGAGCAGAAAGTTGCTACGCCGCTGTTTTGTGATAGCAAGGGGGCTCTTGGGATGGCCAGGAACGCTGTGCTTCATGGGCTGAACAAGCACATGCGTATCAAGTGGCACTGGCTGCATAAGGAGGTGAAGAGGGGGACGGTGAATCCGATCTACATCAAGACTTACCAGCAGCCAGCAGACTTTCTCACCAAGAGGCTTGCGGATGAGCCTCATTGGCGTTGTGTGCGTATGAGTGGAATGAGCATGAACTAGCATGGAATGATGGGGATGCAGCCGGCAGGCTGAGGGGGAGTGTGTTGGGTGCAAATTCACATTGCACGACATCCTGCCGTCTGTTTGTACGAGTATGCGTGTGAGTATGTTTGCATTTGCGTGTGAATGGTGTGTTCGTGTGTTTGTTTGCTTTCGCAATTTTCGCTTGAAGCATTTGCAGGTACTCGCGCAATGCGCGCTTCGGCACAACATTGTACGCGCTATGAACAGTGCAAGCAGAAAGGACGAGCTCGCAAAGGAACCCAAGATGGAAGCTTTGCAGTTCGGTTGAGTTGATTGCGCAGATTCAGTTCTATCCAACTCGAAATTGTACTGCTTTGTTTGGTTAACTATAGTGTAGCAGGGAAGGCACTATAGGGGTACAATTTAGGTAAAGGTTGGATGTTGTTTGTCTGTATCTGCATGCTACAAGGCCAGGGGAAACCAGCGGAACCAGCATTTGGCTGGTTGGGCAAAGACAAAACAGGTTCTGTTTTTAGAACCTGAACCTGGTTGTTGTTTTCCCAGGTTGGAAAAACAGAACCAGAGGTTGTTTACCAACCTACCACCTGCTATTTTGTCCAGCCAGGTTGGTTCTGTTGCTTGGAATTATTTGGGATCATCCCTGGTTGTTCCCAGATTGATTCCCAAGGTCCTTGCTAGCTAGAACTATTTAATCCTTCTCTGTTTGTACCTGAATATAGTCAATTGATTCAAGCGAATTCCTTCCTCGCTGGAGTTTCGTTTCTGCGCTATTCGACAGCGGAATGCTACCCGAGTCAACGCTAGTATGCTAGCACTCCAACGCTAGGCAAACGCTGTCCGAGCCAGAACTTGGCTCATTTTAAAGCTCCTGGAGCGAGCTTCGATATAGCGAATTCTCAGCTTAATCCGATCGACGGTCTGCACGGCACGCTGCGCGACGTTCAAGGTACTCTTGCTGTTTTGACTAAGTCCTTGATCCCTCTCTCTACCAACTCGGACCCGAGGATAGGGGCTGGTCTTGTACCAGGCACCCAGGGACCCTTGGAGGTGACCCCGAGGAGAGGTTTTAAGTTTGATTAAGTCCTAATAGCTTGAGTTTATTAGGCCCTTACACCAACAAATACCGACCATATAAGTACGTACCGCACTTGCTCTAGACACCAACCATATTGGTAAGTTACAAATTTACCTTTGATATCAACTATATAAGTAACGTGCATACTATACGTACCCATCCACATGAGTAAGTACGCACCTATTCTTGGTACTAACCATATGGGTAAGTAACGCACTTATTCTTAGTACCAACCATATAGGTAAGTAACGCACATACACTTGATACCAACCATACGGTAAAATAACACACTTACTCTTGAAACCAACCATGTGACTAAGCAACACACTTACTCTTAATACCAACCATATGAGTAATTAACGCACGTGCTCTTGGTTCCAAGCATATTGGTAATTAACCAAATACTCTAATTACATACTATGTGGGTAAGTAACACATTTACTCTTGAGACCAACCATATGAGTAAGCAATGCACTTACACTTGATACCTACCATATGAATAAGAAACGCATTTACTCTTGGTACCAACCAAATGAGTAAGTAAGGCACTTACTCTTGATTGGCCATATAAGCAACAACGCACTTACTCTTGGTACCAACCATATCAGTAAGTAATGCACTTAACTTGGTACTAACCATTTGGGTAAATTACGCACTTGGTACCTACCATGTAGGTAACTAACGCACTTATTTTTTACACTAACCATATGAGTACGTTCTGCACTTTCTCTTAATACTGACCATATGAGTACATACTGTTGGTGTAAGGACCTAGTAAACTCAGGCTATTAAGACGTAATCCAACTTAAAACCTCTCCTCGGGGTCACCTCCAAGGGTCCCTGGGTGATTGGTACAAAACCATCCCCTATCCTCGGGTCCGAGATTGTAGACAGAGGGATCAAGAGGGGCTGAGTCAAAACAGCAAGAGTATATTGAACGTAGCGCATCATGCGGTGCACACCGTCGATCGGATAAAGCTGAGAATTCTCTATTTCGAAGCTCGCTCCAAGAGCTTTAAAACAAGCCAAGTTGCCTCGCGAAAAGTTCTGCCATTACGAAGTTATGGCTCGGACAGCGTTTGCCTAGCGTTGTAGTGCTAGCGTACTAGCATTGACCCGGGTGGCATTTCGCATAGAGACGAAATTCCAGCGAGGAAGGAATTCGCTTGAATCAAATTAAATATGTCCAGGTACAAACAGAGAAGGAATATATAGTTCTAGCTAGCAAAAACCTTCGGAATCAACCTGGAAATAACCAGGGATAATCCCTAATAATTCCAAGCAACGGAACCAACCTGGCTGGACAAAACAGCAGGCGGTAGGTTGGTAAACAACCTCTGGTTCTGTTTTTTTAACGTGGGAAAACAACAACCATGTCCAAGTCCTAAGAACAAGCTGCCAAATTCTGGTTCTGCTTGTTTCCCCTGGTCCTGTAGCATGCAGATACAGACAAACAACATCTAACCTTCACCTAAATTGTACCCCTATAGTGCCTACCATGCTACGCTATAGTTAACAATTCAAAACAGTACAATTTCAAGTTGGATAGAACTGAATCTTCGAAATCAATCAAACCGAACTGCAAAGCTTCCATCTTGGGTTCCTCTGCGAGCTCGCTATTTTTTCTTGCACTGTTCATAGCGCATACAATGTTATACCCAAGTGCACAATGCGCGAGTACCTGCAAATGCATCAAGCAAAAATTGCAAAAGCAAACAAACAATTGAACATTCCATTCACACGCAAATGCATTCGCACACGCATACTCGTACAAACAGATGGCAGGATGTCGTGCAAAGTGAATTTGCACCCAACACACTCTCCCTCAGCCTGCCGGCTGCATCCCCAATATTCCATGTTAGTTTATGCTGATTCCACTCATGCGGACATAACGCTTATCAGGCTCATCCGCAAGCCTCTTGGTGAATAAGTCTGCTGTCTGCTGGTGGGTCTTGATATAGATTGGATCACCATCCCCCTCTTCACCTCCTTACGCAGCCAGTGTCACTTGATACGCATGTGCTTGTTCAGCCCGTCAAGCACAACGTTCTTGGCCATCCCGAGAGCCCCCATGGTATCATAAAACAGCGGCGTAGCAACCTTCTGCTCCTGGCCAATCTCCTGTAAGAGCCTTCTAAGCCAAATCACCTACTTCTCCTGGCCAATCACCTTCTACACCATGAAATATCGCCATGTATCCTAACTCTACAAAAGAGAGTGCCGTCTCTATCTACTTCTTGGACCTCCAACTAACAGGTCCTCCCCTAACTTCGCAGATGTATCCTCCCACAGATGATGAATCCTCCTTCTCAGAAGCCCAAGTAGCATCGGTAAAGCAAGTGAGAAAGAGCTTGCCTTCTCCAAGCCGCTCCCCCTTCTCCTTCAGCACCTCAACCCCTTTCTGCTTTACCTGTGCAAATGGGGAGTAGTGAACTCCAATGCTTAGGTCAGAGTTCAGATACTTCACTACACGTTCAGCTGCATCCACCAGCTCCTCAGATGGATTCTGCACGACCTTTGCCAGCTGCCCAATCGAGAATGAAACGTCTGGCCTCGTGTGAACTGCTGCATACAAGAGGCTGCCTACCAAGGACTGAAAATGCTGCTGCTCCTCGGCTTCAACCCCTTCATCATCTGAAGCCTTCACAAGCTTGAATTTAGCTGACAAGGGAGCTGCAACCTTGCGCTCATTCTTAATTCCATACTTCTCCCCCAGCTCCTTGATGAACTTTTCCTGGTGCAGCTTCAACCACCTGTGATCCAGATCTCACTCCACGTGCATCCAGATCTCTCTCCACCTCCCCAAGGGTCTTTCACTATCAGATTTCCATCAGCTGCTGCTGCACCTTCTGGATCTCCTTCATGCTGCTGCTGAAGAGAAGAATGTCGTCCACGTAGACCAAAAACAGCACAAGCTCCTCCCTCTTCCCCCTTGAGAAAGAGGCTCTCATTACAGCTGCTGGTCCTGAATCCTATCTCCTCTAAAACAGCTGCCAACTTCTAGTACCAGCAACGTCGCACCTGCTTCAAGCCGTAGATGGACTTGTTGAGCTTGCACACCCTGCCCGTACAATCCTCATTCCCAGGTGGCTGCGTTATGTACACCTCCTCCTTTAAAATCCCATTGAGAAAGGCCGCTGATACATCCATATGAATGATGTACTTCCCACTAACGGCTGCATCTGCCAACTAGATAAGGAGAGTAGGGGGGTTGGCAGTGGGAGCAAAGACCTTGTTGAAGTTCTGCTTCTCCTTCTGCTGGAACCCCTTAGCCACCAAGCTGCCATTTATCATCGGTCTTGATCCTCAGCACCCACTTTGCAATGTACCGCTTTCTTCCCCTCAGGCAGCACCACCAGATCCCATGTTTAATTCTGTAGCTGGCTCTGGTACTCAGCATCCCTAGAAGCCAGCCACTTGTCTCTATCTGGTCCAGCTAGTGCCTACTCCATGCTAGCAGATTCCTCTGGTGCAGGGGCAAGAAAACAGTATGCAGGCTCGTCCTCCTCATCCGGGTCATAGCCTTGAGGCAAAATCAGCGACGCATCCGCATTCCCATGCTGCTGCTCTACTACATCAGCCACTGTAGTCAGCTTTGTTGTTGCCATGCGAGTGCAACCTGACCTAAAGACGGGTGCCTCTCATTCCTTTATAACGGCACCCTTCGACTTCCTCCTTTGTGGTAGCTTCGGCAGCTTAGCTTTGCCCTGCTTCTACTCTTTTCGCTCAGATTCAGCAGCTATATCACTAGCCTCCACACCATCTCCTCCACCAGCAGGTGCCTCCTGTACCCTCTCTCCATCACCACCCTGTGCAGCTGCCTCCTCTTCCTCCTCCCACACACTAGGAGTCAGGTCCAGCTGCATGGTGATCTGCTCCATCTTCTGGGACACCTTAGCCTCCGGCTATTTCTCCCAGCTCCCATACATCATGCCCTCAACAAACTTCACATCCCTGCTGTCAAACAACAAACCCTTGGATAGTTCCCACAGCAGCAACTCCTTACTTTCAGCAGCCAGCCCCAAATGCACACACCAGATTGCACTCGCCCCCAACTTACTGTGGTAGGTCTTGGGGACGTGGGCGACTGCCATGCAACCAAACACCCTCAGCATGTCCACCGGCAGCTTCCTCCCAAGCCACCTCTCCAAAGGCACCCACGAGTCATTACAAACCTTAGTGAGCACCCTGTCTCCAGAATTGTCTGGTTTCGCCCATTCTGCTACCCCGTTGAACTGTGGGGTGTAAGCCGTGGTCAGCTCCCTCTGGATGCCCTGCTTCTTGAGCCAGGCCGTCATCTCAGCTCCAAGAAACTCACCACCCCGGTCTGTCCTAATCCGCTTCACCACACACTCCGCCTGCTTCTCCACGAATGGCAGCCAATCGTCCCGTATCGTGGAGGCGGCGTGGTCCTTCTGCTTCAGCAGATACGCCCACATCAGCCTGCTCCAGTCATCCACTATGGTTAAAAAATACCGCTCCCCCTTGTGCCCTTGCAGCGGCAGCGGCCCCTCCAATTCCATATGGACCAGCTCCAAAGGCTTCTTGCTCCTGCCAGCCACACTTTGGAAGGGGAAACGGCTTAACTTTGAGAGCAAACAGATTTCACAATTTTCATCGAGTGGCCCTTAAGGGCTCCATTACCACATGCCCCAATCGTCGGTATACCATTGCCCAATCTGTCTCCCCAGATCTGGCCGACACTTTCACACCAACCCCTCCAACGGCGTTGCACTCCCCCTGGGATGCAGACCCCTCTCTAGCCTGCCCCCCTCCGTGCCATGCCATCGCCAGCAGCTGCCACAAAAATCTGTGTGCGTCCTTGCTATCGTGCAGATCCCAAAGCACTCGTTCGCCCAGCTGCCCCTTTTACGTGCGAGCCCTATCCATGCTAGTACTCACCCCAGCCCTGGCAAGCTTGTGGAGGGAATCAGATTTGCCTTGAGCTCGGGGACGAGGAGAACGCCCTGCAGCACCACCGGCTTGCCATCCGCTCCCTTAAACGCAGCTCGTCCCGCACCAGCCACTTTCAATGCGTGTCCAGAGGCGGAGCACACCTCATTGATCGGTGCAGTACATACGTCGTCAACCAGGTCCTTGCGCAGCGTCATCATCCATGTGGCACCGGTCCAACACCCAAAAAAGGAGGGGGTGCAGCTCCGCTCTAACCTTGGCAGAGCCGTCTCCTTGCTCCCCCTTGCCTCCAACATGGAAGAATTGGCCTGCGACCCACTCGTTTTTCTTCTAAGCACCGCAATTGATTTTCGGGTTTTTGTCGGAAGAATCTGTTACCAAGTTTGCGCCGTTTTTCTGGTTCCTTCGCGCGCCGCCATCCTGGTGACGATTCTGGGGGGTTCATCCATCGGGTTTGTTATAGCACAAAAACGAGGGATGCCCCTCTTTCTCACAATACCAGCCACTTTTTTTCATTTTGTCACCAACACCCGATCTCCCCCCACGTCCAGATTTCGCACCGCGACCCCAACCGGTACCTCCTTGTTGGTCGTTAGAGTCGTCGTCCTTCATTGCACTGCATCAAGCATCAACGAAGCGCAGTCCTCTGCCACGTTTGCCTCCTGTCATGCCATAGCCGCTGCTGCCGTCGTCTCCACCCCTCAGTTGGCGGCGACGAAAGTCCTCCTCCAGAATCTTCGTCCGCACCCATTCGAGCGTCCATAAGCTCTGGTTCTGCGGCTTCCTCAATCCATTTGTGAACTGATCCACGATTCCGGCAGCAGCGAGAGCATCTTCAGGCACTTGGTCTGCTCCGGGTAGGTGATTCCCGCGATCGCCAGCTTCGCGTAGAGATCACGCATCTTGTCCAAAACAGGTTGCACCGGCTCTCCCTCGCTCAAGCGCAACGCGGACAGCTTCCACTCTATCATGAGCGTCACGGGGACGGAGGTAGGGGTGGGCAGCTTCTTCAACGTAGTCCAAACCTTCGGACCGCAATCAACCTCCGGCAGCAGGTGCATGACGTGGTGACGCTGGTTCAGCTCCAAACTCTGCGACATCAAGTAGTAGCCAGCCGAGGCGCACTCGTCCCAATCTTCCTGCAGCGCGGGGTCACTCGGTCTAGGCTCCTCCCCAATCATTAGTTTCAGCAAACTGATCTGAGTTTGTAGAGAGAGGGATCAAGAGGGACTTAGTCAAAACAGCAAGAGTACCTTGAACGTCGCGCAGCGTGCCGTGCAGACCGTCGATCGGATTAAGCTGAGGATTCTCTATATCAAAGCTCCCTCCAAAAGCTAAAAAAAAGCCAAGTTGCCTCACGAAAAGTTCTGCCATTACGAAGAAACTGCTCGGACAGCGTTTGCCTGTCGTTAGAGTACTAGCATACTAGCGTTGACTCGGGTAGCATTTGTTGGGTGCAAATTCACATTGCACGACATCCTGCCGTCTGTTTGTACAAGTATGCGTGTGCGAATGAATTCGGGTGTGAATGGAATGTTCGTGTGTTTGTTTGCTTTCGCAATTTTTGCTTGATGCATTTGCAGGTACTCGCGCTTTGGACGCTTTGGCACAACATTGTACACGCTATGAACAGTGCAAGCAGAAAGGACGAGCCCGCAAAGGAACCCAAGATGGAAGCTTTGCGGTTCGGTTAAATTGATTGCGCAGATCCAGTTCTATCCAACTCGAAATTGTACTGTTTTGTTTGGTTGACTATAGTGTAGCAGGGCAGGCACTATCGGGGTACAATTTACGTGACGGTTGGATGTTGTTTGTTTGTATCTGCATGCTACAAGGCCAGGGGAAACCAGCGGAACCAGCATTTGGTTGGTTGGGCAAAGACGAAACAGGTTCTGTTTTTAGAACCTGAACCTGATTGTTGTTTTCCCAGGTTGGAAAAAACAGAACCAAAGGTTGTTTACCAACCTACCACCTGCTATTTTGTCCAGCCAGGTTGATTCTGTTGCTTGGAAATATTTGGGATCATCCCTGGTTGTTCCCAGGTTGATTCCCAAGGTTCTTGCTAGCTAGAAGTATTTATTCCTTCTCTGTTTGTACCTGGATATAGTCAATTGATTCAAGCAAATTCCTTCCTGGCTGGAGCATCGTTTCTGCGCCATTCGACGGCGGAATGCTACCCGAGTTGCTATTTTGTCCAACCAGGTTGGTTCTGTTGCTAGGAAATATTTGGGATCATCCTTGGTTGTTCCCAGGTTGATTCCCAAGGTCCTTGGTAGCTAGAACTATTTATTCCTTCTCTGTTTGTACCTGTATATAGTCAAACGAATTGATTCAAACGAATTCCTTCTTTCTTCGTTTGAATTTTGTTTCTGCGATATTTAACGCTAGTACGCTAGCACTCCAACGCTAGGCAAACGCTGTTCGAGCCATAACTTCATAATGGCAGAACTTTTTGCAAGGAAACTTGGCTTATTTTAAAGCTCTTGGAGCGAGCTTCAATATAGCAAATTCTCAGCTTAATCCAATCGACGGTCTACACGGCACACTGCGTGACAATCAAGGTACTCTTGCTGTTTTGACTAAGTCATTCTTGACTCCTCTCTCTACAAACTCGGACCCGAGGATAGGGGCTGGTCTTGTACCAGGCACCCAAGGACCTTTGAAGGTGACCTTGAGGAGAGGTTTTAAGTTTCATTAAGTCTTAATTGTTTGAGTTAATTAGGCCCTTTTTACTAACAAGCTGGTATCAGAGCTGCGTTCTAGTGACCCGAGGATCACCTCGTAGCTATGGCGGGCAACACTTCGCAGGGAGCGGGTGAATCTTCAGCCCAAGATCATAGCGGCAGCCAAGATTCTGGTGTTTCGGCGCCAAGGGGAGCGCGAACAAACCAGGGCTCGCTGATCAAGGAGGTGGTTAAGAACTTCACTGTCGAGAAGTTCAATGATGGGGGTTGTGATGATTGGGCCTGGAAAATGCAACTCTACTTTCGTCAAATTGGATTGCTGAAACTAATGATTAGGGAGGAGCCTAGACCGAGTGACCCCACCCTACAAGAAGATTGGGACGAGCGCGCATCGGCTGGCTACTATTTGATGTCGCAGAGTTTGGAGCTCAACCAACGTAACCGCGTTATGCACTTGCTGCTAGAGGTTGATTGCGGTCCATCGCCGCAACGCTCATGATGGAGAGGGAGCTGTCTGCGTTGCGTTGAGCGAGGGAGAGCCCGTACAACCTGTTCTGGACAAGATGTGTGATCTCTACGCGAAGTTGGCGATCGCGGGAATCACCTACCCGGACCAGACCAAGTGCCCGAACATACTCTCGCTGCTGCCGGAATCGTGGCTTCAATTTACGAGCGGATTGAGCTTGCCGCAGAACCAAAGTTCGTGGACGCTCGAGTGGGTGCGGACGAAGATTCTGGAGGAGAACCTCAGTCGCCGCCAACTGAGGGGTGGAGACAACGGCAGCAGCGGCTACGGGATGCAAGGGAGCCGACGTGGTAGAGGACGTGGCTTCGGTGGTGCTGGACGCGGTGCAAAGAAGGACGACGACTCCAACGACCAACAAGGAGGTATCGGTTGGGGCCGCGGTGCGAAATCTGGACGTTGGGGCTAGTTGGGTGCTGGTGGCAAAATAAAAGGGAGTTGCTGGTATTGTGAGAAGGAGGGGCACCCCTGGTTTTTGTGCTATAAGAAACCCGATGGATGGACCCCCCAGAATCGTCACCAGGATGGCGGCGCGTGGAGGAACCAGAAAAATGGCGCGAACATGGTCACTGATTTGTCCAACAACAACACGAAGAGCAACAGTGGTGCAGAGAACGAGGAGCGTGTTGGGTGCAAATTTACATTGCACGACATCCTGCCGTCTGTTTGTACGAGTATGCGTGTGCGAATGCATTTGCGTGTGAATGGTGTGTTCGTGTGTTTGTTTGCTTTCGCATTTTTCGCTTGATGCATTTGCAGGTACTCGCGCAATGTGCGCTTCGGCACAACATTGTATGCGCTATGAACAGTGCAAGCAGGAAGGACGAGCTTGCAAAGGAACCCAAGATGGAAGCTTTGCAGTTCGGTTGAGTTGATTGCGCAGATTCAGTTCTATCCAACTCGGAATTGTACTGTTTTGTTTGGTTAACTATAGTGTAGCAGGGAAGGCACTATAGGGGTACAATTTAGGTGAAGGTTGGATGTTGTTTGTCTGTATCTGCATGCTACAAGGCCAGGGGAAACCAGCGGAACCAGCATTTGGCTGGTTGGGCAAAGACAAAACAGGTTCTGTTTTTAGAACCTGAACCTGGTTGTTGTTTTCCCAGGTTGGAAAAACAGAACCAGAGGTTGTTTACCAACCTACCACCTGCTATTTTTGTCCAGCCAGGTTGGTTCTGTTGCTTGGAATTATTTGGGATCATCCCTGGTTGTTCCCAGGTTGATTCCCAAGGTCCTTGCTAGCTAGAACTATTTAATCCTTCTCTGTTTGTACCTGAATATAGTCAAATTGATTCAAGCGAATTCCTTCCTCGCTGGAATTTCGTTTCTGCGCTATTCGACGGCGGAATGCTACCCGAGTCAACGCTAGTATGCTAGCACTCCAACGCTAGGCAAACGCTGTCCGAGCCATAACTTAGTAATGGCAGAACTTTTCGCGAGGCAACTTTGTTGGTGTAAGGGCCTAATAAACTCAAGCTATTAGGACTTAATCAAACTTAAAACCTCTCCTCGGGGTCACCTCCAAGGGTCCCTGGGTGCCTGGTACAGAACCAGCCCCTATCCTCGGGTCCGAGTTTGTAGAGAGAGGGATCAAGAAGGACTTAGTCAAAACAGCAAGAGTACCTTCAACGTCGCGCAGCGTGCCGTGCAGACCGTCGATCGGATTAAGCTGAGAATTCGCTATATCGAAGCTCGCTCCAAGAGCTTTAAAATGAGCCAAGTTGCCTCGCGAAAAGTTCTGCCATTACTAAGTTATGGCTCGGACAGCGTTTGCCTAGCGTTGGAGTGCTAGCATACTAGCGTTGACTCGGGTAGCATTCCGCCGTCGAATAGCGCAGAAACGAAATTCCAGCGAGGAAGGAATTCGCTTGAATCAATTTGACTATATTCAGGTACAAACAGAGAAGGATTAAATAGTTCTAGCTAGCAAGGACCTTGGGAATCAACCTGGGAACAACCAGGGATGATCCCAAATAATTCCAAGCAACAGAACCAACCTGGCTGGACAAAATAGCAGGTGGTAGGTTGGTAAACAACCTCTGGTTCTGTTTTTCCAACCTGGGAAAACAACAACCAGGTTCAGGTTCTAAAAACAGAACCTGTTTTGTCTTTGCCCAACCAGCCAAATGCTGGTTCCGCTGGTTTCCCCTGGCCTTGTAGCATGCAGATACAGACAAACAACATCCAACCTTCACCTAAATTGTACCCCTATAGTGCCTTCCCTGCTACACTATAGTTAACCAAACAAAACAGTACAATTTCGAGTTGGATAGAACTGAATCTGCGCAATCAACTCAACCGAACTGCAAAGCTTCCATCTTGGGTTCCTTTGCAAGCTCGTCCTTTCTGCTTGCACTGTTCATGGCGCGTACAATGTTGTGCCGAAGCGCACATTGCACGAGTACCTGCAAATGCATCAAACGAAAAATGCGAAAGCAAACAAACACACGAACATTCCATTCACACCCAAATGCATTCGCACACGCATACTCGTACAAACAGACGGCAGGATGTCGTGCAATGTGCATTTGCACCCAACACACTCCCCCTCAGCCTGCCGGCTGCATCCCCGTCATTCCATGCTAGTTCATGCTCATTCCACTCATGCGTACACAACGCCAATGAGGCTCATCCGCAAGCCTCTTGGTGAGAAAGTCTGCTGGCTGCTGGTGAGTCTTGATGTAGATTGGATTCACCGTCCCCCTCTTCACCTCCTTACGCAGCCAGTGCCACTTGATACGCATGTGCTTGTTCAGGCCATGAAGCACAGCGTTCCTGGCCATCCCAAGAGCCCCCTTGCTATCACAAAACAGCGGCGTAGCAACTTTCTGCTCCTGGCCAATCTCCTCTAACAGCCTCCTCAGCCAAATCACCTCCTTCACCCCATGGAACATCGCCATGTACTCTGATTCTACGGAAGAGAGTGCCGTCTCCGTCTGCTTCTTGGACCTCCAACTAACAGGTCCTCCCCCAACTACGCAGATGTATCCTCCCACAGATGAGGAATCCTCCTTCTCAGAAGCCCACGTAGCATCGGTAAAGCAAGTGAGAAATAGCTTGCCTTCTCCAAGCCTCTCCCCCTTCTCTTTCAGCACCTCCACCCCTTTCTGCTTCACCTGTGCAGATGCGGAGTATTGAACTCCAATGCTTGGGTGAGAGTTCAGGTACTTCACCACACGCTCAGCTGCATCCACCTGCTCCTCTGATGGATTCTGCACCACCCTAGCCAGCTGCCCAACCGAGAAAGAGATGTCGGGCCTCGTGTGAACTGCTGCGTACAAGAGGCTGCCCACCAAGGACTGAAATTGCTGCTGCTCTTCAGCTTCAACCCCTTCATCCTCTGCAGCCTTCACAAGCTTGAATTCTGCTGGCAGGGGAGTTGCAACCTTGCGCTCATTCTCAATCCCATACTTCTCCCCCAGCTCCTTGATGAACTTCTCCTGGTGCAGCTTCAACCACCTGTGATCTGGATCCCTCTCCACGTGCATCCCGAGGTAGTACTTTACCTCCCC
The DNA here is from genome assembly GCA_947470075.1 of Closterium sp. Yama58-4. Classification (NCBI taxonomy): domain Eukaryota; kingdom Viridiplantae; phylum Streptophyta; class Zygnematophyceae; order Desmidiales; family Closteriaceae; genus Closterium; species Closterium sp. Yama58-4. The sequence goes on along the minus strand of CANIUD010000808.1, from coordinate 25,903 downwards.
AAGGTTCTTGCACTTGAAGTTTTCCATCAGTTGCTGCTGCACTTTCTGGATCTCCTTCATGCTGCTGCTGAAGAGAAGAATGTCGTCCACATAGACCAGAAACAGCACCAGCTTCTCCCCCTCGCCCTTGAGAAAGAGGCTCTCATCACAGCTGCTGGTCCTGAATCCCATCTCCTCTAAAACAGCTGCCAACTTCTGGTACCAGCAGCGTGGCGCCTGCTTCAAGCCGTAGATGGACTTGTTGAGCTTGCACACCCTGCCCGTACCATCCTCATACCCAGGCGGCTGCGTCATGTACACATCCTCCTCTAAAATCCCATTCAGGAATGCCGTTGAAATATCCATCTGAATGATGAATTTCCCACTAACAGCTGCATCTGCCAACAAGACACGGAGGGTAGGGGGTTTGGCAGTGGGAGCAAAGATCTCGTTGAAGTCCTGCTTCTCCTTCTGCATAAACCCCTTCGCCACCAGCCTACTCTTGTAGATGGTGACCTGCCCCTTGTCATCGGTCTTGATCCTCAGCACCCACTTGCATTGTATCGCTTTCTTCCCATCAGGCAGCACCACCAGATCCCATGTCCTATTCTCCAGCAGACTCTGGTACTCAGCATCCCTAGAAGCCAGCCACTTGTCCCTATCTGGTCCAGCTAATGCCTCCTCCATGCTAGCTGGTTCCTCTGGTGCAGGGGCAAGAAAACAGTACGCAGGCTCATCCTCCTCATCCGGGTCATAGCCATGAGGTAGAATCAGCAATGCCTCTTCGGTCCCTAGCTGCTGCTCTGCTGCATCAGTTCCTGCAGTCAGCTTCTTAGTAGCCATACGGGTACGTCCTGGCCTGGAGACGGGTGTCTCCCATCCCTTCATAACGACACCCTTCGGCTTCTTAGTTTTTCCCTGCTGCTTCTCTCCTCCCTCGGGTCCAGCAGCTCCACTAGTGCTGCCGCCAGTTTCCACACCATTTTCTCCACCAGCAGATGCCTCCTGTACCTTCTCTCCATCACCATTTCCAGCAGCTGCCTCCTCTCCCTCCTCCCACACACTAGGAGTCAGGTCCAGCTGCATGGTGATCTGCTCCATCTGCTGGGACACCCTTGCCTCCGGCTGTTTCTCCCAGCTCCCATACATCATGCCCTCAATGAATTTCACATCCCTGCTGTCAAACAACACACCCTTGGATGGTTCCCACAGCAGCCATCCCTTGCTCTCAGCAGCCAGCCCCAAATGCACACACCAGATTGCACTCGCCCCCAACTTACTGCGGTAGGTCTTGGGGACGTGGGCGACTGCCATGCAACCGAACACCCTCAGCATGTCCACCGGCGGCTTCCTCCCAAGCCACCTCTCCAACGGCACCCACGAGTCATCCCCAACCTTGGTGAGCACCCTGTTCCTAGCGACAGTGGCGTGCCGGACAGCATGAGGCCACATAGAATTGCTCAGCCCAGATTCTATGAGCAGCGCCCTAGCTGTCTCCAGAATGGTCCGGTTTGCCCGTTCTGCTACACCATTGGACTGTGGGGTATAAGCCGTGGTCAGCTCTCTCTGGATGCCCTGCTTCTTGAGCCAGGCCGTCATTTCAGCTCCAAGGAACTCACCACCCCGGTCTGTCCTAATCCGCTTCACTACACACTCCGCCTGCTTCTCCACGAATGGCAGCCAATCGTCCCGTATCGTGGAGGCGGCGTGGTCCTTCTGCTTTAGCGGATACGCCCACATCAGCCTGCTCCAGTCATCCACAATTGTAAGAAAATACCGCTCCCCCTTGTGCCCTTGCACCGGCAGCGGCCCCACCAAGTCCATGTGGACCAGCTCCAAAGGCTTCTTGCTCCTGCCAGCCACACTATGGAAAGGGAAACGGGTGAACTTTGAAAGCAAACAGATTTCACAGTTGTCATCGGGTGGCTGTCCGTTCAGCTTCAGACCCTTAACGGCTCCATCCTTCTCCAGCTGCTTCAGCAAAGGCATTGCCACATGCCCTAAGCGCCGGTGTGCCGTTGCCCAATCTGTCTCCCCAGATCTGGCCGACACTTTCACACCAACCCCTCCAACGGCATTGCACTCCCCCTGGGATGCAGACCCCTCTCCAGCCTGCCCCCCACCATGCCACGCCAGGGCCGGCAGCTGCCACATAGATCTGTACACGTCCTTGCTCTCGTGCAGATCCCAAAGCACCCGATTGCCCAGCTTCCCCTTATAAGTGCGTGCCCCATCCGTGTTGGTGTTCACCCCAGCCTTGCCAAGCTTACGGAGGGAGATAAGGTTGGCCTTCAGGTCGGGGACGAAGAGAACGTCGTGCAGCACCACCGGCTTGCCATCCGCTCCCTTAAACGCAGCTCGTCCCGCACCAGCCACCTTCAACATGTGTCCAGAGGCGGAGCACACTTCATTGATCGGTGCAGCTCGTACTTCGTCCAGCAGGTCCTTGCGCGGCGTCATCGTCCAAGCAGCGCCTGTGTCCAACACCCAATAGTCTAGGGGGTGCAGCTCTGCTCCAACTTTGGCAGAGGCGTCTCCTTGCTCCCCCTTGTCTCCCACATGGAAGAATTGGCCCGCGGTGCGCTCCTTCTTCTTCTCCGCACCGCCGTTGCCCTTCGGGTTGTTGTCGGACGAATCAGCGACCATGTTGGCGCCGTTTTTCTGGTTCCTCCGCGCGCCGCCATCCTGGTGACGATTCTGGGGGGTCCATCCATCGGGTTTCTTATAGCACAAAAACCAGGGGTGCCCTTCCTTCTCACAATACCAGCAACTCCCTTTCATTTTGCCACCAGCACCCGACTTGCCCCCACGTCCAGATTTCGCACCGCGACCCCAACCGGTACCTCCTTGTTGGTCGTTGGAGTCGTCGTCTTTCTTTGCACCGCGTCCAGCACCACCGAAGCCACGTCCTCTGCCACGTCGGCTCCCTTGCATCCCGTAGCCGCTGCTGCCGTCGTCTCCACCCCTCAGTTGGCGGCGACGGAAGTCCTCCTCCAGAATCTTCGTCCGCACCCACTCGAGCGTCCACAAGCTCTGGTTCTGCGGCAGGCTCAATCCGCTCGTAAATTGAAGCCACGATTCTGGCAGCAGCGAGAGCATCTTCAAGCACTTGGTCTGCTCCGGGTAGGTGATTCCCGCGGTCGCCAACTTCGCGTAGAGGTCGCGCATCTTGTCCAGGACTGGTTGCACCGGCTCTCCCTCGCTCAGGCGCAACGCGGACAGCTCCCTCTCCAGCATCAACGTTGCGACAACGGAGGTCGGGGCGTGCAGCTCCTTCAACACGGTCCACGCCTTCGGACCGCATTCAACCTCCGGCAGCAGGTGCATGACGTGGTGACGCTGGTTCAGCTCCAAACTCTGCGACATCAAATAGTAGCCAGCCGAGGAGCGCTCGTCCCAATCTTCCTGCAGCGTGGGGTCACTCGGTCTAGGCTCCTCCCCAATCATTAGTTTCAGCAAACCGATCTGACGGAAATATAATTGCATTTTCCAGGCCCAATCATCATAGCCCTCACCATTGAACTTCTCGACGGTGAAATTCTTCAGCACCTCCTTGACAAGCGAGCCCTGGTTTGTTCGCGCTCCCCTTGGCGCTGAAAGACCAGAATCTTGGCTGCCGCTACGATCTTGGGCTGAAGATTCACCAGCTCCCGCCGAGGTGTTGCCCGCCATAGCTACCTATAACGAGGATCACTATAACGCAGCTCTGATACCAGCTTGTTGGTGTAAGGGCCTAATAAACTCAAGCTATTAGGACTTAATCAAACTTAAAACCTCTCCTCGGGGTCACCTCCAAGGGTCCCTGGGTGCCTGGTACAGAACCAGCCCCTATCCTCGGGTCCGAGTTTGTAGAGAGAGGGATCAAGAAGGACTTAGTCAAAACAGCAAGAGTACCTTGAACGTCGCGCAGCGTGCCGTGCAGACCGTCGATCGGATTAAGCTGAGAATTCGCTATATCGAAGCTCGCTCCAAGAGCTTTAAAATGAGCCAAGTTGCCTCGCGAAAAGTTCTGCCATTACTAAGTTATGGCTCGGACAGCGTTTGCCTAGCGTTGGAGTGCTAGCATACTAGCGTTGACTCGGGTAGCATTCCGCCGTCGAATAGCGCAGAAACGAAATTCCAGCGAGGAAGGAATTCGCTTGAATCAATTTGACTATATTCAGGTACAAACAGAGAAGGATTAAATAGTTCTAGCTAGCAAGGACCTTGGGAATCAACCTGGGAACAACCAGGGATGATCCCAAATAATTCCAAGCAACAGAACCAACCTGGCTGGACAAAATAGCAGGTGGTAGGTTGGTAAACAACCTCTGGTTCTGTTTTTCCAACCTGGGAAAACAACAACCAGGTTCAGGTTCTAAAAACAGAACCTGTTTTGTCTTTGCCCAACCAGCCAAATGCTGGTTCCGCTGGTTTCCCCTGGCCTTGTAGCATGCAGATACAGACAAACAACATCCAACCTTCACCTAAATTGTACCCCTATAGTGCCTTCCCTGCTACACTATAGTTAACCAAACAAAACAGTACAATTTCGAGTTGGATAGAACTGAATCTGCGCAATCAACTCAACCGAACTGCAAAGCTTCCATCTTGGGTTCCTTTGCAAGCTCGTCCTTTCTGCTTGCACTGTTCATGGCGCGTACAATGTTGTGCCGAAGCGCACATTGCGCGAGTACCTGCAAATGCATCAAGCAAAAAATGCGAAAGCAAACAAACACACGAACATTCCATTCACACCCAAATGCATTCGCACACGCATACTCGTACAAACAGACGGCAGGATGTCGTGCAATGTGCATTTGCACCCAACAAACTTGGCTCATTTTAAAGCTCTTGGAGCGAGCTTCGATATAGCGAATTCTCAGCTTAATCCGATCGACGGTCTGCACGGCACGCTGCGCGACGTTCAAGGTACTCTTGCTGTTTTGACTAAGTCCTTCTTGATCCCTCTCTCTACAAACTCGGACCCGAGGATAGGGGCTGGTCTTGTACCAGGCACCCAGGGACCCTTGGAGGTGACCCCGAGGAGAGGTTTTAAGTTTGGTTAAGTCCTAATAGCTTGAGTTTATTAGGCCCTTACACCAACAAGCTGGTATCAGAGCTGCGTTATAGTGATCCTCGTTATAGGTAGCTATGGCGGGCAACACCTCGGCGGGAGCTGGTGAATCTTCAGCCCAAGATCGTAGCGGCAGCCAAGATTCTGGTCTTTCAGCGCCAAGGGGAGCGCGAACAAACCAGGGCTCGCTTGTCAAGGAGGTGCTGAAGAATTTCACCGTCGAGAAGTTCAATGGTGAGGGCTATGATGATTGGGCCTGGAAAATGCAATTATATTTCCGTCAGATCGGTTTGCTGAAACTAATGATTGGGGAGGAGCCTAGACCGAGTGACCCCACGCTGCAGGAAGATTGGGACGAGCGCTCCTCGGCTGGCTACTATTTGATGTCGCAGAGTTTGGAGCTGAACCAGCGTCACCACGTCATGCACCTGCTGCCGGAGGTTGAATGCGGTCCGAAGGCGTGGACCGTGTTGAAGGAGCTGCACGCCCCGACCTCCGTTGTCGCAACGTTGATGCTGGAGAGGGAGCTGTCCGCGTTGCGCCTGAGCGAGGGAGAGCCGGTGCAACCAGTCCTGGACAAGATGCGCGACCTCTACGCGAAGTTGGCGACCGCGGGAATCACCTACCCGGAGCAGACCAAGTGCTTGAAGATGCTCTCGCTGCTGCCAGAATCGTGGCTTCAATTTACGAGCGGATTGAGCCTGCCGCAGAACCAGAGCTTGTGGACGCTCGAGTGGGTGCGGACGAAGATTCTGGAGGAGGACTTCCGTCGCCGCCAACTGAGGGGTGGAGACGACGGCAGCAGCGGCTACGGGATGCAAGGGAGCCGACGTGGCAGAGGACGTGGCTTCGGTGGTGCTGGACGCGGTGCAAAGAAAGACGACGACTCCAACGACCAACAAGGAGGTACCGGTTGGGGTCGCGGTGCGAAATCTGGACGTGGGGGCAAGTCGGGTGCTGGTGGCAAAATGAAAGGGAGTTGCTGGTATTGTGAGAAGGAAGGGCACCCCTGGTTTTTGTGCTATAAGAAACCCGATGGATGGACCCCCCAGAATCGTCACCAGGATGGCGGCGCGCGGAGGAACCAGAAAAACGGCGCCAACATGGTCGCTGATTCGTCCGACAACAACCTGAAGGGCAACGGCGGTGCGGAGAAGAAGAAGGAGCGCACCGCGGGCCAATTCTTCCATGTAGGAGACAAGGGGGAGCAAGGAGACGCCTCTGCCAAAGTTGGAGCAGAGCTGCACCCCCTAGACTATTGGGTGTTGGACAAAGCGCTGCTTGGACGATGACGCCGCGCAAGGACCTGCTGGACGAAGTACGAGCTGCACCGATCAATGAAGTGTGCTCCGCCTCTGGACACATGTTGAAGGTGGCTGGTGCGGGACGAGCTGCGTTTAAGGGAGCGGATGGCAAGCCGGTGGTGCTGCACGACGTTCTCTTCGTCCCCGACCTGAAGGCCAACCTTATCTCCCTCCGTAAGCTTGGCAAGGCTGGGGTGAACACCAACACGGATGGGGCACGCACTTATAAGGGGAAGCTGGGCAATCGGGTGCTTTGGGATCTGCACGAGAGCAAGGACGTGTACAGATCCATGTGGCAGCTGCCGGCGTTGGCATGGCACGGTGGGGGGCAGGCTGGAGAGGGGTCTGCATCCCAGGGGGAGTGCAATGCCGTTGGAGGGGTTGGTGTGAAAGTGTCGGCCAGATCTGGGGAGACGGATTGGGCAACGGCACACCGACGCTTGGGGCATGTGGCAATGCCTTTGCTGAAGCAGCTGGAGAAGGATGGAGCCGTTAAGGGTCTGAAGCTGAACGGACAGCCACCCGATGACAACTGTGAAATCTGTTTGCTTTCAAAGTTCACCCGTTTCCCTTTCCATAGTGTGGCTGGCAGGAGCAAGAAGCCTTTGGAGCTGGTCCACATGGACTTGGTGGGGCCGCTGCCGGTGCAAGGGCACAAGGGGGAGCGGTATTTTCTTACAATTGTGGATGACTGGAGCAGGCTGATGTGGGCGTATCCGCTGAAGCAGAAGGACCACGCCGCCTCCACGATACGGGACGATTGGCTGCCATTCGTGGAGAAGCAGGCGGAGTGTGTAGTGAAGCGGATTAGGACAGACCGGGGTGGTGAGTTCCTTGGAGCTGAAATGACGGCCTGGCTCAAGAAGCAGGGCATCCAGAGAGAGCTGACCACGGCTTATACCCCACAGTCCAATGGTGTAGCAGAACGGGCAAACCGGACCATTCTGGAGACAGCTAGGGCGCTGCTCATAGAATCTGGGCTGAGCAATTCTATGTGGCCTCATGCTGTCCGGCACGCCACTGTCGCTAGGAACAGGGTGCTCACCAAGGTTGGGGATGACTCGTGGGTGCCGTTGGAGAGGTGGCTTGGGAGGAAGCCGCCGGTGGACATGCTGAGGGTGTTCGGTTGCATGGCAGTCGCCCACGTCCCCAAGACCTACCGCAGTAAGTTGGGGGCGAGTGCAATCTGGTGTGTGCATTTGGGGCTGGCTGCTGAGAGCAAGGGATGGCTGCTGTGGGAACCATCCAAGGGTGTGTTGTTTGACAGCAGGGATGTGAAATTCATTGAGGGCATGATGTATGGGAGCTGGGAGAAACAGCCGGAGGCAAGGGTGTCCCAGCAGATGGAGCAGATCACCATGCAGCTGGACCTGACTCCTAGTGTGTGGGAGGAGGGAGAGGAGGCAGCTGCTGGAAATGGTGATGGAGAGAAGGTACAGGAGGCATCTGCTGGTGGAGAAAATGGTGTGGAAACTGGCGGCAGCACTAGTGGAGCTGCTGGACCCGAGGGAGGAGAGAAGCAGCAGGGAAAAACTAAGAAGCCGAAGGGTGTCGTTATGAAGGGATGGGAGACACCCGTCTCCAGGCCAGGACGTACCCGTATGGCTACTAAGAAGCTGACTGCAGGAACTGATGCAGCAGAGCAGCAGCTAGGGACCGAAGAGGCATTGCTGATTCTACCTCATGGCTATGACCCGGATGAGGAGGATGAGCCTGCGTACTGTTTTCTTGCCCCTGCACCAGAGGAACCAGCTAGCATGGAGGAGGCATTAGCTGGACCAGATAGGGACAAGTGGCTGGCTTCTAGGGATGCTGAGTACCAGAGTCTGCTGGAGAATAGGACATGGGATCTGGTGGTGCTGCCTGATGGAAAGAAAGCGATACAATGCAAGTGGGTGCTGAGGATCAAGACCGATGACAAGGGGCAGGTCACCATCTACAAGAGTAGGCTGGTGGCGAAGAGGTTTATGCAGAAGGAGAAGCAGGACTTCAACGAGATCTTTGCTCCCACTGCCAAACCCCCTACCCTCCGTGTCTTGTTGGCAGATGCAGCTGTTAGTGGGAAATTCATCATTCAGATGGATATTTCAGGAGGATGGGATTTTAGAGGAGGATGTGTACATGACGCAGCCGCCTGGGTATGAGGATGGTACGGGCAGGGTGTGCAAGCTCAACAAGTCCATCTACGGCTTGAAGCAGGCGCCACGCTGCTGGTACCAGAAGTTGGCAGCTGTTTTAGAGGAGATGGGATTCAGGACCAGCAGCTGTGATGAGAGCCTCTTTCTCAAGGGCGAGGGGGAGAAGCTGGTGCTGTTTCTGGTCTATGTGGACGACATTCTTCTCTTCAGCAGCAGCATGAAGGAGATCCAGAAAGTGCAGCAGCAACTGATGGAAAACTTCAAGTGCAAGAACCTTGGGGAGGTAAAGTACTACCTCGGGATGCACGTGGAGAGGGATCCAGATCACAGGTGGTTGAAGCTGCACCAGGAGAAGTTCATCAAGGAGCTGGGGGAGAAGTATGGGATTGAGAATGAGCGCAAGGTTGCAACTCCCCTGCCAGCAGAATTCAAGCTTGTGAAGGCTGCAGAGGATGAAGGGGTTGAAGCTGAAGAGCAGCAGCAATTTCAGTCCTTGGTGGGCAGCCTCTTGTACGCAGCAGTTCACACGAGGCCCGACATCTCTTTCTCGGTTGGGCAGCTGGCTAGGGTGGTGCAGAATCCATCAGAGGAGCAGGTGGATGCAGCTGAGCGTGTGGTGAAGTACCTGAACTCTCACCCAAGCATTGGAGTTCAATACTCCGCATCTGCACAGGTGAAGCAGAAAGGGGTGGAGGTGCTGAAAGAGAAGGGGGAGAGGCTTGGAGAAGGCAAGCTATTTCTCACTTGCTTTACCGATGCTACGTGGGCTTCTGAGAAGGAGGATTCCTCATCTGTGGGAGGATACATCTGCGTAGTTGGGGGAGGACCTGTTAGTTGGAGGTCCAAGAAGCAGACGGAGACGGCACTCTCTTCCGTAGAATCAGAGTACATGGCGATGTTCCATGGGGTGAAGGAGGTGATTTGGCTGAGGAGGCTGTTAGAGGAGATTGGCCAGGAGCAGAAAGTTGCTACGCCGCTGTTTTGTGATAGCAAGGGGGCTCTTGGGATGGCCAGAAACGCTGTGCTTCATGGGCTGAACAAGCACATGCGTATCAAGTGGCACTGGCTGCGTAAGGAGGTGAAGAGGGGGACGGTGCATCCGATCTACATCAAGACTCACCAGCAGCCAGCAGACTTTCTCACCAAGAGGCTTGCGGATGAGCCTCATTGGCGTTGTGTGCGCATGAGTGGAATGAGCATGAACTAGCATGGAATGACGGGGATGCAGCCGGCAGGCTGAGGGGGAGTGTGTTGGGTGCAAATTTACATTGCACGACATCCTGCCGTCTGTTTGTACGAGTATGCGTGTGCGAATGCATTTGCGTGTGAATGGTGTGTTCGTGTGTTTGTTTGCTTTCGCATTTTTCGCTTGATGCATTTGCAGGTACTCGCGCAATGTGCGCTTCGGCACAACATTGTATGCGCTATGAACAGTGCAAGCAGGAAGGACGAGCTTGCAAAGGAACCCAAGATGGAAGCTTTGCAGTTCGGTTGAGTTGATTGCGCAGATTCAGTTCTATCCAACTCGGAATTGTACTGTTTTGTTTGGTTAACTATAGTGTAGCAGGGAAGGCACTATAGGGGTACAATTTAGGTGAAGGTTGGATGTTGTTTGTCTGTATCTGCATGCTACAAGGCCAGGGGAAACCAGCGGAACCAGCATTTGGCTGGTTGGGCAAAGACAAAACAGGTTCTGTTTTTAGAACCTGAACCTGGTTGTTGTTTTCCCAGGTTGGAAAAACAGAACCAGAGGTTGTTTACCAACCTACCACCTGCTATTTTTGTCCAGCCAGGTTGGTTCTGTTGCTTGGAATTATTTGGGATCATCCCTGGTTGTTCCCAGGTTGATTCCCAAGGTCCTTGCTAGCTAGAACTATTTAATCCTTCTCTGTTTGTACCTGAATATAGTCAAATTGATTCAAGCGAATTTCGTTGGAATTTCGTTTCTGCGCTATTCGACGGCGGAATGCTACCCGAGTCAACGCTAGTATGCTAGCACTCCAACGCTAGGCAAACGCTGTCCGAGCCATAACTTAGTAATGGCAGAACTTTTCGCGAGGCAACTTGGCTCATTTTAAAGCTCTTGGAGCGAGCTTCGATATAGCAAATTCTCAGCTTAATCGGATCGACGGTCTGCACGGCACGCTGCACGACGTTCAAGGTACTCTTGCTGTTTTGACTAAGTCCTTCTTGATCCCTCTCTCTACAAACTCGGACCCGAGGATAGGGGCTGGTCTTGTACCAGGCACCCAGGGACCCTTGGAGGTGACCCCGAGGAGAGGTTTTAAGTTTGGTTAAGTCCTAATAGCTTGAGTTTATTAGGCCCTTACACCAACAGAGCGCACCACTGGCCAGTTCTTCCATATTGGAGAGCAGGGGGAGCAAGGAGATGCCTCTGCCAAGGTTGGAGCAGAGCTGCACCCCCTGGACTATTGGGTGTTGGACACGGGCGCTGCTTGGACGATGACGCCGCGCAAGGACCTGCTGGACGACGTACGCGCTGCACCGATTAACGAAGTGTGCTCCGCCTCTGGACACTCGCTGAAGGTGGCTGGTGCGGGACGAGCTGCGTTTAAGGGAGCGGATGGCAAGCTGGTGGTGGTGCACGACGTTCTCCCCGTTCCAAATCTCAAGGCCAACCTCATCTCCCTCCGTAAGCTTGCCAAGGCTTGGGTGAGCACTAGCACGGATGAGGCATGCACTTACAAGGGGCAGCTGGGCAATCGGGTGCTTTGGGATCTGCACGAGAGCAAGGACGTGTACAGATCCATGTGGCAGCTGCCGGCGCTGGCGTGGCACGGTGGGGGGCAGGCTAGAGAGGGGTCTGCATCCCAGGGGGAGTGCAATGCCGTTGGAGGGGTTGGTGTGAAAGTGTCGGCCAGATCTGGGGAGACAACTTGGGCAACGGCACACCGACGCTTGGGGCATGTGGCAATGCCCTTGTTGAAGCAGTTGGAGAAGGATGGAGCCGTTAAGGGCTTGAAGCTGAACGGACAGCCACCCGATGACAATTGTGAAATCTGTTTGCTCTCAAAGTTTACCCGTTTCCCTTTCCATAGTGTGGCTGGCAGGAGCAAGAAGTGTTGGGTGCAAATGCACATTGCACGACATCCTGCCGTCTGTTTGTACGAGTATGCGTGTGCGAATGCATTTGCGTGTGAATGGTGTGTTCGTGTGTTTGTTTGCTTTCGCAATTTTCGCTTGAAGCATTTGCAGGTACTCGCGCAATGTGCGCTTCGGCACAACATTGTACGCGCTATGAACAGTGCAAGCAGAAAGGACGAGCTCGCAAAGGAACCCAGGATGGAAGCTTTGCGGTTCGGTTGAATTGATTGCGCAGATTCAGTTCTATCCAACTCGAAATTGTACTGTTTTGCTTGGTTGACTATAGTGTAGCAGGGCAGGCACTATAGGGGTACAATTTGGGTGAAGGTTGGATGTTCTTTGTCTGTATCTGCATGCTACAGGGCCAGGGGAAACCAGCAGAACCAGCATTTGGCTGGTTGGGCAAAGACAAAACATGTTCTGTTATTAGAACCTGTACCAGGTTGTTGTTTTCCCAGGTTGGAAAAACAGAACCAGAGGTTGTTTACCAACCTACCACCTGCTATTTTGTCCAGCCAGGTTGGTTCTGTTGCTTGGAATTATCTGGGATAATCCCTGGTTGTTCCCAGGTTGATTCCCAAGGTCCTTGCTAGCTAGAACTATTTAACCCTTCTCTGTTTGTACCTGAATATAGTCAAATGATTCAAGCGAATTCCTTCCTCGCTGGAGTTTCGTTTCTGCGCTATTCGATGGTGGAATGCTACCCGAGTCAACGCTAGTACGCTAGCACTCCAACGCTAGGCAAACGCTCTCCGAGCCATAACTTCGTAATGGCAGAACTTTTCGTGAGGCAACTTGGCTTATTTTAAAGCTCTTGGAGCGAGCTTCGATATAGCACATTCTCAGCTTTATCCGATCGACGGTCTGCACGGCACGCTGCGCAACGTTCAAGGTACTCTTGCTATTTTGGCTAAGTCATTCTTAGCTCCTCTCTCTACTAACTCGGACCCGAGGATAGGGGCTGGTCTTGTACCAGGCACCCAGGGACCGTTGGAGGTGACCCCGAGGAGAGGTTTTAAGTTTGATTAAGTCCTAATAGCTTGAGTTTATTAGGCCCTTACACCAACAAGCTGGTATCAGAGCTGCGTTATAGTGATCCTCGTTATAGGTAGCTATGGCGGGCAACACCTCGGCGGGAGCTGGTGAATCTTCAGCCCAAGATCGTAGCGGCAGCCAAGATTCTGGTGTTTCAGCGCCAAGGGGAGCGCGAACCAACCAGAGCTCACTGATCAAGGAGGTGCTGAAGAATTTCACCGTCGAGAAGTTTAATGGTGAGGGCTATGATGATTGGGCCTGGAAAATGCAGCTTTACTTCCGTCAGATTGGATTGCTGAAACTAATGATTGGGGAAGAGCCTAGACCGAGTGACCCCGCGCTGCAGGAAGATTGGGACGAGCGCGCATCGGCTGGCTACTACTTGATGTCGCAGAGTTTGGAGCTGAACCAGCGTCACCACGTCATGCACCTGCTGCCGGAGGTTGATTGCGGTCCAAAGGCGTGGACCGTGCTGAAGGAGCTGCACGCTCCTACCTCCGTCGCCGCGACGCTCATGATGGAGAGGGAACTGTCTGCGTTGCGACTGAGCGAGGGGAGAGCCGGTGCAACCAGTTCTGGACAAGATGCGCGACCTCTACGCGAAGTTGGCGACCGCGGGAATCACCTACCCGGAGCAGACCAAGTGCCTGAAGATGCTCTCGCTGCTGCCGGAATCGTGGCTTCAATTCACGAGCGGATTGAGCCTGCCGCAGAACCAGAGCTCGTGGACGCTCGAGTGGGTGCGGACGAAGATTCTGGAAGAGGACTTCCGTCGCCGCCAACTGAGGGGTGGAGACGACGGCAGCAGCGGCTACGGGATGCAAGGGAGCCGACATGGCAGAGGACGTGGCTTCGGTGGTGCTGGGCGCGGTGCAAAGAAGGACGACGACTCCAACGACCAACAAGGAGGTACCGGTTGGGGTCGCGGTGCGAAATCTGGACGTGGGGGCAAGTCGGGTGCTGGTGGCAAAATGAAAGGGAGTTGCTGGTATTGTGAGAAGGAAGGGCACCCCTGGTTTTTGTGCTATAAGAAACCCGATGGATGGACCCCCCAGAATCGTCAACAGGATGGCGGCGCGCGGAGGAACCAGAAAAACGGCGCGAACATGGTCGCTGATTCGTCCGACAACAACCCGAAGAGCAACGGTGGTGCGGAGAAGAAGAAGGAGCGCACCGCGGGCCAATTCTTCCATATTGGAGAGCAGGGGGAGCAAGGAGACGCCTCTGCCAAGGTTGGAGCAGAGCTGCACCCCCTGGACTATTGGGTGTTGGACACGGGCGCTGCTTGGACGATGACGCCGCGCAAAGACCTGCTGGATGACGTACGCGCTGCACCGATTAACGAGGTGTGCTCCGCCTCTGGACACGCGCTGAAGGTGGCTGGTGCGGGACGAGCTGCGTTTAAGGGAGCGGATGGCAAGCTGGTGGTGCTGCACGACGTTCTCCCCGTTCCAAATCTCAAGGCCAACCTCATCTCCCTCCGTAAGCTTGCCAAGGCTGGGGTGAGCACTAGCACGGATGGGGCTCGCACATACAAGGGGCAGCTGGGCAATCGGGTGCTTTGGGATCTGCACGAGAGCAAGGACGTGTACAGATCCATGTGGCAGCTGCCGGCGTTGGCGTGGCACGGTGGGGGGCAGGCTAGAGAGGGGTCTGCATCCCAGGGGGAGTGCAACGCCGTTGGAGGGGTTGGCGTGAAAGTGTCGGCCAGATCTGGGGAGACGGATTGGGCAACGGCACACCGACGCTTGGGGCATGTGGCAATGCCTTTGCTGAAGCAGCTGGAGAAAGATGGAGCTGTCAAAGGTTTGAAGCTGAACGGACAGCCACCCGATGACAACTGTGAAATCTGTTTGCTTTCAAAGTTCACCCGTTTCCCTTTCCATAGTGTGGCTGGCAGGAGCAAGAAGCCTTTGGAGCTGGTCCACATGGACTTGGTGGGGCCGCTGCCGGTGCAAGGGCACAAGGGGGAGCGGTATTTTCTTACAATTGTGGATGACTGGAGCAGGCTGATGTGGGCGTATCTGCTGAAGCAGAAGGACCACGCCGCCTCTACGATACGGGACGATTGGCTGCCGTTCGTGGAGAAGCAGGCGGAATGTGTAGTGAAGCGGATTAGGACAGACCGGGGTGGTGAGTTCCTTGGAGCTGAAATGACGGCCTGGCTCAAGAAGCAGGGCATCCAGAGGGAGCTGACTACGGCTTACACCCCACAGTCTAATGGTGTAGCAGAACGGGCAAACTGGACCATTCTGGAGACAGCTAGGGCGCTGAAAGAAAAAAGAAAGAAAGAGTAAGAGTAAGAGAGGAAAAAAAAAATGATACAACCAAAGATCCCTTTGTACTCATGAATAACAAAAAATGATACATAACTTGGGCAATCTTGGTCAGAATAAGGAGATCTTGGTATTGTTGTAAAACTCTGGATTTCTCCTGCATGATCATTAAGAGAGAGTCGGTTATTAACTCATTTGGTTGGTACTGAAAGTGAGTGTGTTACTTACCCAATGTTGTTGGTACTAAGAGTCAGTGCTGCAATGATTCACTCAACAACGGTGACAGTAGCGCAGGTGCCACTTCGTGGTGCGCGGCGACGGTCGAGCTCGTTCTCTACCGTTGCGCAGGTGCCAGGTCGGCCACATGCCAACAGACGCGCCAGAAGCTCCGCGTCGACCTCGGGACACCAGCCCTAGGTCGCCTTCACCATCGCAGCCTTGACAACGTTCGCGCCCCTCTGCAGAACCTCGTCGAGGAGGTAACTTTGTCGACCGGGTCGACCATCCAGCGCGCTAGTCGACGACCTCCCTCGTTGACCACCGCTCCCGTCCAAGACCACCCTGATCGACGGACCCCTCCGTCGATGAACTCGGTCAGCTGCTGACGTCAAACTCCTACCTTTGAAGGTCGCTCACAAGTCCCGCACAGGTCGACGAACTGCTTCGTCGACCTTCCCCGTCGAACTGGGCCACCAATTTCCCTTTGTCCACGGCGTAACACCGGCCCTCTGAAGGCCGGCCAACTCCATCGACCTGCACGCGTCAAATTCTGCAGACCCGCGCACACCCAACCATATCGTCGGCATTGCCCAAGCGAGGGCGGGGCCAACACTCTACTCCCGTCAACAAGTGCGTTACATAACCTTATGGTTAGTACTCAAAGTAAGGACGTTACTTACCCATTCAGTTGGTACTTAGAGTTAGTGCGTTACTTACCATACGGTTGGTACTTCAAAAAGTGAGTGCGTTACTTACCCATATGGTTGGCACTAAGAGTGAGTGAGTTACGTACCATTATGGTTGATACTGCGGAAAAAAAACTTTACACCGAGAGCTGGACTACGGTGGAAGGCACGGAGGTACGAGTGATTGTAGCATTTGCTTGTGGGTCTTTGCTTGCGCATTCACAGTGAAAGTTGGCTAGAGTTTCATTAGCAAAGTTGGATACAATGATGCAACATATGGGAACCATCTGTTGCAGCCAGGTATAGCGTCGCTCATGCGCTTGAGGTTTCCCTTCAGCCCTAAGCCTTCGGCGACCGCAATAGCTTAGTGGCTGTCCACAATGTGGACGATCGGCATCCCAGTATCGAGCAGCTAGAACTTACCGAGGAGGAAGCGAAGGCAGCGAGCCTTCTTGTCGGCTTTCGTATCTGCGAAATACTCCAACTCGGTCGACGAGAATGTCATGCACTTGTTGAGCTGACTCGTCCAGGGTTGAAGACGAAAACGTAGCTGTTCGTGCTACTGCAATTCTACTTGTTGCTGGTGTTGTCTGCATCTGCGTAGCCGACCAGACACAGCAACTTAGGTCTAGCGCTGAACTCCAGGGCGGCGTCACGGGTGTTGGCGATGTAGTGCAAGCAGCGGCGACCTTACACGAATGCTGATTGCTCCGCATGGTCAGGCCCGACCCCAGATTGCTGCACGCGAAGGCGATATAGGGCCTTGTCGTCGTGGCCGCGAACTGGAGCAAGCCGACCTTTGGCGCGCGACTAAAACTCCTCATCGTCAAATGCCAGCAGGGCGTAGGAGTCGATTGAGACTGCGTCATCGGGATCCGCCTAGTATTCTCCACATCGATGAAGCGTCTGCGCAGCTAGTCGACATAGGCATGCTAGTAAATTCACAGCTTCCGAGCAAGTTGGTTGCGCATGATCTAAAATGCGAGATACTTCTCGAGCGCCGAGTGCCACAACAGCGGGAACTACTTAAGGCAGTACAGGCTCTTAGGCAGCTTACATACGTGACCGGTCCTGTCGTCGTAGTAGTCGGGCTGGAACATGTAGAACACACGACCTGTCGAGCTTGCTCTGCAGGAAGGCGTTCTTCATGTCAAGCTGCATCAGGTGCATGTCGAGAACGGCAACAATGTCAAAGAAGATTCTCCGCGTGACGTAGCTTCCGACCTGTGTGTACGCCTCGTCGCGCAAGTAGGTGCTGTACCTGCGTGAAGCCTTTCACGACAAGGCGTGCCTTCTCGGGACGACTGTGTGGTACTTGGTCATCATCACCTAGCGGACCTCTCTCGGATGCTCGAACAGCTCCCATGTGCCATTGGCGATGAGGCTCCGGATTTCCTCATCCATGGCGGCCTTCACCGCCTTGCCCTTCCAGCTCGCTAACGCCTCCTTCACCGTCATGTTGACAATATCCCTACGGTTCTCCGGATCGGCGTGCACGTCGGGTCGAGCTCGGGTAGGTCGACGTCGGCCTGCATGTCGTCAGGCAACGTGCTATTGGCGGTCAGCTGCAGGCATGTGCGGTAGCTCCACTTCTCTGGCGGCATGCAGAAGTTGGAACAAGTGGAAAACGTCGCAGCTCGATGACTCCGGCTCATCGACCGGAACTTCCATCACGTCACAGTCGATAGACTACTCCCCTGCCGACATCTCTCCTTTGTCGACCCCGGCTTCGTCGTCGGCGAGCTGCGCCACCAGCGTCGGCTCCTTGTGCAACTTCTTCCCTATCGCCGGCCCACTTGCCGACTTCTCCTTCACCAACTTCTCGCCTGTCATCAGCGACATCTCCAATAGCTGCTCCCCTGTCGTCAGCGGCTTCACTCCTGCGCCAACTTGCACGACGTCACAATGGCTGACGATGTCACTGGCCGACGCCACAGGTAAAACATCTTTTCTCTCTTCATCCTTGGTGGCCGACATATGCATCGGCGAAGGCAAGTCGGCGATGAGGGGTGGAGGAGAGACCACCGCGGATGACGGCAGGGCCACCAACGGCAGAGCCACGAGAGCAGAGGGAGGAGGAGGGTCTTTCTTGGCATCCTAGGCATCAGGTTTGCCGTCCTCGGCAAGAAGCAGAGTTATCACCGAAAAGGAATCCGTCGGTGGGGTAGACGGCGTCCGTGACGACGCCGGCCCGTACTATGCCTTCCACATTCTGTTGCCCATGATTCGTCAATTAAGAACTTACTACGAATCAAATCTCAACTAAACGCAAATCCGCATGGTAGGATTATGCGCCATAGCTTTAGCTACTATCTTCATTTAAAATCAGTCGTTAAGATGGTCTCTACAGTGAAAACAAATAAAAAACTGTTGGTGTAAGGGCCTAATAACCTCAGGCTATTAGGACTTAATCAAACTTAAAACTTCTCCTCTCGGTCACCTCCAAGGGTCCCTGGGTGTCTGGTACAAGGCCAGCCCCTATCCTCGGGTCCGAGTTTGTAGAGAGAGGAGTTAAGAATGACTTAAACAAAATAACAAGAGTACCTTGAACGTCGTGCAGCGTGCCGTGCAGATCATCGATTGGATTAAGCTGAGAATTCGCTACATCGAAGCTCGCTCCAAGAGCTTTAAAATGAGCCAAGTTGCCTCGCGAAAAGTTCTGCCATTACGAAGTTATGGCTCAGACAGCGTTTGCCTAGCATTAGAGTGCTAGCGTACTAGCGTTGACTCGGGTAGCATTCCGCCAACGAACCAAGTAGAAACGAAATTCCAGCGAGGAAGGAATTCGCTTGAATCAATTTGACTATATTCAGGTACAAACAGAGAAGGATGAAATAGTTCTAGCTAGCAAGGACCTTGGGAATCAACCTGGGAACAACCAGGGATGATCCCAAATAATTCCAAGCAACAGAACCAACCTGGCTGGACAAAATAGCAGGTGGTAGGTTGGTAAACAACCTCTGGTTCTGTTTTTCCAACCTGGGAAAACAACAACCAGGTTCAGGTTCTAATAACAGAACCTGTTTTGTCTTTGCCCAACCAGCCAAATGCTGGTTCCGCTGGTTTCCCCTGGCCCTGTAGCATGCAGATACAGACAAAGAACATCCAACCTTCACCCAAATTGTACCCCTATAGTGCCTGCCCTGCTACACTATAGTCAACCAAGCAAAACAGTACAATTTCGAGTAGGATAGAACTGAATCTGCGCAATCAATTCAACCGAACCGCAAAGCTTCCATCTTGGGTTCCTTTGCGAGCTCGTCCTTTCTGCTTGCACTGTTCATAGCGCGTACAATGTTGTGCCGAAGCGCAAATTGCGCGAGTACCTGCAAATGCATCAAGCGAAAATTGCGAAAGCAAACAAACACACGAACATTCCATTCGCAAAGGAACCCAAGATGGAAGCTTTGCAGTTCGGTTGAGTTGATTGCGCAGATTCAGTTCTATCCAACTCGAAATTGTACTGTTTTGTTTGGTTAACTATAGTGTAGCAGGGAAGGCACTATAGGGGTACAATTTAGGTAAAGGTTGGATGTTGTTTGTCTGTATCTGCATGCTACAAGGCCAGGGGAAACCAGCGGAACCAGCATTTGGCTGGTTGGGCAAAGACAAAACAGGTTCTGTTTTTAGAACCTGAACCTGGTTGTTGTTTTCCCAGGTTGGAAAAACAGAACCAGAGGTTGTTTACCAACCTACCACCTGCTATTTTGTCCAGCCAGGTTGGTTCTGTTGCTTGGAATTATTTGGGATCATCCCTGGTTGTTCCCAGGTTGATTCCCAAGGTCCTTGCTAGCTAGAACTATTTAATCCTTCTCTGTTTGTACCTGAATATAGTCAATTGATTCATGTGAATTCCTTCCTCGCTGGAATTTCGTTTCTGCGCTATTCGACGGCGGAATGCTACCCGAGTCAACGCTAGTATGCTAGCACTCCAACGCTAGGCAAACGCAGTCCGAGCCATAACTTAGTAATGGCAGAACTTTTCGCGAGGCAACTTGGCTCATTTTAAAGCTCTTGGAGCGAGCTTCGATATAGCGAATTCTCAGCTTAATCCGACCGACGGTCTGCACGGCACGCTGCGCGACGTTCAAGGTACTCTTGCTGTTTTGACTAAGTCCTTCTTGATCCCTCTCTCTACAAACTCGGACCCGAGGATAGGGGCTGGTCTTGTACCAGGCACCCAGGGACCCTTGGAGGTGACCCCGAGGAGAGGTTTTAAGTTTGATTAAGTCTTAATAGCTTGAGTTTATTAGGCCCTTACACCAACAAGCTGGTATCAGAGCTGCGTTATAGTGATCCTCGTTATAGGTAGCTATGGCGGGCAACACCTCGGCGGGAGCTGGTGAATCTTCAGCCCAAGATCGTAGCGGCAGCCAAGATTCTGGTCTTTCAGCGCCAAGGGGAGCGCGAACAAACCAGGGCTCGCTTGTCAAGGAGGTGCTGAAGAATTTCACCGTCGAGAAGTTCAATGGTGAGGGCTATGATGATTGGGCCTGGAAAATGCAATTATATTTCCGTCAGATCGGTTTGCTGAAACTAATGATTGGGGAGGAGCCTAGACCGAGTGACCCCACGCTGCAGGAAGATTGGGACGAGCGCTCCTCGGCTGGCTACTATTTGATGTCGTAGAGTTTGGAGCTGAACCAGCGTCACCACGTCATGCACCTGCTGCCGGAGGTTGAATGCGGTCCGAAGGCGTGGACCGTGTTGAAGGAGCTGCACGCCCCGACCTCCGTTGTCGCAACGTTGATGCTGGAGAGGGAGCTGTCCGCGTTGCGCCTGAGCGAGGGAGAGCCGGTGCAACCAGTCCTGGACAAGATGCGCGACCTCTACGCGAAGTTGGCGACCGCGGGAATCACCTACCCGGAGCAGACCAAGTGCTTGAAGATGCTCTCGCTGCTGCCGGAATCGTGGCTTCAATTTACGAGCGGATTGAGCCTGCCGCAGAACCAGAGCTTGTGGACGCTCGAGTGGGTGCGGACGAAGATTCTGGAGGAGGACTTCCGTCGCCGCCAACTGAGGGGTGGAGACGACGGCAGCAGCGGCTACGGGATGCAAGGGAGCCGACGTGGCAGAGGACGTGGCTTCGGTGGTGCTGGACGCGGTGCAAAGAAAGACGACGACTCCAACGACCAACAAGGAGGTACCGGTTGGGGTCGCGGTGCGAAATCTGGACGTGGGGGCAAGTCGGGTGCTGGTGGCAAAATGAAAGGGAGTTGCTGGTATTGTGAGAAGGAAGGGCACCCCTGGTTTTTGTGCTATAAGAAACCCGATGGATGGACCCCCCAGAATCGTCACCAGGATGGCGGCGCGCGGAGGAACCAGAAAAACGGCGCCAACATGGTCGCTGATTCGTCCGACAACAACCCGAAGGGCAACGGCGGTGCGGAGAAGAAGAAGGAGCGCACCGCGGGCCAATTCTTCCATGTGGGAGACAAGGGGGAGCAAGGAGACGCCTCTGCCAAAGTTGGAGCAGAGCTGCACCCCCTAGACTATTGGGTGTTGGACACAGGCGCTGCTTGGACGATGACGCCGCGCAAGGACCTGCTGGACGAAGTACGAGCTGCACCGATCAATGAAGTGTGCTCCGCCTCTGGACACATGTTGAAGGTGGCTGGTGCGGGACGAGCTGCGTTTAAGGGAGCGGATGGCAAGCCGGTGGTGCTGCACGACGTTCTCTTCGTCCCCGACCTGAAGGCCAACCTTATCTCCCTCCGTAAGCTTGGCAAGGCTGGGGTGAACACCAACACGGATGGGGCACGCACTTATAAGGGGAAGCTGGGCAATCGGGTGCTTTGGGATCTGCACGAGAGCAAGGACGTGTACAGATCTATGTGGCAGCTGCCGGCCCTGGCGTGGCATGGTGGGGGGCAGGCTGGAGAGGGGTCTGCATCCCAGGGGGAGTGCAATGCCGTTGGAGGGGTTGGTGTGAAAGTGTCGGCCAGATCTGGGGAGACAGATTGGGCAACGGCACACCGGCGCTTAGGGCATGTGGCAATGCCTTTGCTGAAGCAGCTGGAGAAGGATGGAGCCGTTAAGGGTCTGAAGCTGAACGGACAGCCACCCGATGACAACTGTGAAATCTGTTTGCTTTCAAAGTTCACCCGTTTCCCTTTCCATAGTGTGGCTGGCAGGAGCAAGAAGCCTTTGGAGCTGGTCCACATGGACTTGGTGGGGCCGCTGCCGGTGCAAGGGCACAAGGGGGAGCGGTATTTTCTTACAATTGTGGATGACTGGAGCAGGCTGATGTGGGCGTATCCGCTGAAGCAGAAGGACCACGCCGCCTCCACGATACGGGACGATTGGCTGCCATTCGTGGAGAAGCAGGCGGAGTGTGTAGTGAAGCGGATTAGGACAGACCGGGGTGGTGAGTTCCTTGGAGCTGAAATGACGGCCTGGCTCAAGAAGCAGGGCATCCAGAGAGAGCTGACCACGGCTTATACCCCACAGTCCAATGGTGTAGCAGAACGGGCAAACCGGACCATTCTGGAGACAGCTAGGGCGCTGCTCATAGAATCTGGGCTGAGCAATTCTATGTGGCCTCATGCTGTCCGGCACGCCACTGTCGCTAGGAACAGGGTGCTCACCAAGGTTGGGGATGACTCGTGGGTGCCGTTGGAGAGGTGGCTTGGGAGGAAGCCGCCGGTGGACATGCTGAGGGTGTTCGGTTGCATGGCAGTCGCCCACGTCCCCAAGACCTACCGAAGTAAGTTGGGGGCGAGTGCAATCTGGTGTGTGCATTTGGGGCTGGCTGCTGAGAGCAAGGGATGGCTGCTGTGGGAACCATCCAAAGGTGTGTTGTTTGACAGCAGGGATGTGAAATTCATTGAGGGCATGATGTATGGGAGCTGGGAGAAACAGCCGGAGGCAAGGGTGTCCCAGCAGATGGAGCAGATCACCATGCAGCTGGACCTGACTCCTAGTGTGTGGGAGGAGGGAGAGGAGGCAGCTGCTGGAAATGGTGATGGAGAGAAGGTACAGGAGGCATCTGCTGGTGGAGAAAATGGTGTGGAAACTGGCGGCAGCACTAGTGGAGCTGCTGGACCCGAGGGAGGAGAGAAGCAGCAGGGAAAAACTAAGAAGCCGAAGGGTGTCGTTATGAAGGGATGGGAGACACCCGTCTCCAGGCCAGGACGTACCCGTATGGCTACTAAGAAGCTGACTGCAGGAACTGATGCAGCAGAGCAGCAGCTAGGGACCGAAGAGGCATTGCTGATTCTACCTCATGGCTATGACCCGGATGAGGAGGATGAGCCTGCGTACTGTTTTCTTGCCCCTGCACCAGAGGAACCAGCTAGCATGGAGGAGGCATTAGCTGGACCAGATAGGGACAAGTGGCTGGCTTCTAGGGATGCTGAGTACCAGAGTCTGCTGGAGAATAGGACATGGGATCTGGTGGTGCTGCCTGATGGGAAGAAAGCGATACAATGCAAGTGGGTGCTGAGGATCAAGACCGATGACAAGGGGCAGGTCACCATCTACAAGAGTAGGCTGGTGGCGAAGGGGTTTATGCAGAAGGAGAAGCAGGACTTCAACGAGATCTTTGCTCCCACTGCCAAACCCCCTACCCTCCGTGTCTTGTTGGCAGATGCAGCTGTTAGTGGGAAATTCATCATTCAGATGGATATTTCAACGGCATTCCTGAATGGGATTTTAGAGGAGGATGTGTACATGACGCAGCCGCCTGGGTATGAGGATCGGGCAGGGGGTGTGCAAGCTCAACAAGTCCATCTACGGCTTGAAGCAGGCGCCACGCTGCTGGTACCAGAAGTTGGCAGCTGTTTTAGAGGAGATGGGATTCAGGACCAGCAGCTGTGATGAGAGCCTCTTTCTCAAGGGCGAGGGGGAGAAGCTGGTGCTGTTTCTGGTCTATGTGGACGACATTCTTCTCTTCAGCAGCAGCATGAAGGAGATCCAGAAAGTGCAGCAGCAACTGATGAAAAACTTCAAGTGCAAGAACCTTGGGGAGGTAAAGTACTACCTCGGGATGCACGTGGAGAGGGATCCAGATCACAGGTGGTTGAAGCTGCACCAGGAGAAGTTCATCAAGGAGCTGGGGGAGAAGTATGGGATTGAGAATGAGCGCAAGGTTGCAACTCCCCTGCCAGCAGAATTCAAGCTTGTGAAGGCTGCAGAGGATGAAGGGGTTGAAGCTGAAGAGCAGCAGCAATTTCAGTCCTTGGTGGGCAGCCTCTTGTACGCAGCAGTTCACACGAGGCCCGACATCTCTTTCTCGGTTGGGCAGCTGGCTAGGGTGGTGCAGAATCCATCAGAGGAGCAGGTGGATGCAGCTGAGCGTGTGGTGAAGTACCTGAACTCTCACCCAAGCATTGGAGTTCAATACTCCGCATCTGCACAGGTGAAGCAGAAAGGGGTGGAGGTGCTGAAAGAGAAGGGGGAGAGGCTTGGAGAAGGCAAGCTATTTCTCACTTGCTTTACCGATGCTACGTGGGCTTCTGAGAAGGAGGATTCCTCATCTGTGGGAGGATACATCTGCGTAGTTGGGGGAGGACCTGTTAGTTGGAGGTCCAAGAAGCAGACGGAGACGGCACTCTCTTCCGTAGAATCAGAGTACATGGCGATGTTCCATGGGGTGAAGGAGGTGATTTGGCTGAGGAGGCTGTTAGAGGAGATTGGCCAGGAGCAGAAAGTTGCTACGCCGCTGTTTTGTGATAGCAAGGGGGCTCTTGGGATGGCCAGAAACGCTGTGCTTCATGGGCTGAACAAGCACATGCGTATCAAGTGGCACTGGCTGCGTAAGGAGGTGAAGAGGGGGACGGTGCATCCGATCTACATCAAGACTCACCAGCAGCCAGCAGACTTTCTCACCAAGAGGCTTGCGGATGAGCCTCATTGGCGTTGTGTGCGCATGAGTGGAATGAGCATGAACTAGCATGGAATGACGGGGATGCAGCCGGCAGGCTGAGGGGGAGTGTGTTTGGGTGCAAATGCACATTGCACGACATCCTGCCGTCTGTTTGTACGAGTATGCGTGTGCGAATGCATTTGGGTGTGAATGGGTGTTCGTGTGTTTGTTTGCTTTCGCAATTTTCGCTTGATGCATTTGCAGGTACTCGCGCAATGTGCGCTTCGGCACAACATTGTACGCGCTATGAACAGTGCAAGCAGAAAGGACGAGCTCGCAAAGGAACCCAAGATGGAAGCTTTGCAGTTCGGTTGAGTTGATTGCGCAGATTCAGTTCTATCCAACTCGAAATTGTACTGTTTTGTTTGGTTAACTATAGTGTAGCAGGGAAGGCACTATAGGGGTACAATTTAGGTAAAGGTTGGATGTTGTTTGTCTGTATCTGCATGCTACAAGGCCAGGGGAAACCAGCGGAACCAGCATTTGGCTGGTTGGACAAAAACAGGTTCTGTTTTTAGAACCTGAACCTGGTTGTTGTTTTCCCAGGTTGGAAAAACAGAACCAGAGGTTGTTTACCAACCTACCACCTGCTATTTTGTCAGCCAGGTGTTCTGTTCTTGGAATTATTTGGGATCATCCCTGGTTGTTCCCAGGTTGATTTCCAAGGTCCTTGCTAGCTAGAACTATTTAATCCTTCTCTGTTTGTACCTGAATATAGTCAAATTGATTCAAGCGAATTCCTTCCTCGCTGGAATTTCGTTTCTGCGCTATTCGACGGCGGAATGCTACCCGAGTCAACGCTAGTATGCTAGCACTCCAACGCTAGGCAAACGCTGTCCGAGCCATAACTTAGTAATGGCAGAACTTTTCGCGAGGCAACTTGGCTCATTTTTAAGCTCTTGGAGCGAGCTTCGATATAGCGAATTCTCAGCTTAATCCGATCGACGGTCTGCACGGCACGCTGCGCGACGTTCAAGGTACTCTTGCTGTTTTGACTAAGTCCTTCTTGATCCCTCTCTCTACAAACTCGGACCCGAGGATAGGGGCTGGTCTTGTATCAGGCACCCAGGGACCCTTGGAGGTGACCCCGAGGAGAGGTTTTAAGTTTGATTAAGTCCTAATAGCTTGAGTTTATTAGGCCCTTACCCCAACAAGGGTTTGGAAGTCTAGTCCGTGAGAGAGAGGCTTATAGAGGGGTGCTGCAGCTTTGAGCAAACGGAGATGTTGGAAGTGGGATGT
>CANIUD010000807.1:0-93147 GCA_947470075.1 Closterium sp. Yama58-4 | reverse complement strand
TCCAGGGCTAGATCTCAACCTTAGCAGTAGAGGTCGAGACCGAGGAGGAACGCGTGGACCTCCACGAAACAGCTCCAGAGCCCAGGCTGAAACAGTACCCCTGAGTATGTTTGGGTGCAAATGCACATTGCACGACATCTTGCCGTCTGTTTTGTACGAGTATGCGTGTGCAATGCATTGTGTGTGAATGGTGTGTTCGTGTGTTTGTTTGCTTTCGCTTTTTTCGCTTGATGCATTTGCAGGTACTCGCGCAATGTGCGCTTCGGCACAACATTGTATGCGCTATGACATGCAAGCAGAAAGGACGAGCTCGCAAAGGAACCCAAGATGGAAGCTTTGCAGTTCGGTTTGATTGATTGCGCAGATTCAGTTCTATCCAACTCGGAATTGTACTGTTTTGTTTGGTTAACTATAGTGTAGCAGGGAAGGCACTATAGGGGTACAATTTAGGTGAAGGTTGGATGTTGTTTGTCTGTATCTGCATGCTACAAGGCCAGGGAAAACCAGCGGAACCAGCATTTGGCTGGTTGGCAAAGACAAAACAGGTTCTGTTTTTAGAACCTGAACCTGGTTATTGTTTTCCCAGGTTGGAAAAACAGAACCAGAGGTTGTTTACCAACCTACCACCTGCTATTTTGTCCAGCAGGTTGGTTCTGTTGCTTGGAATTGTTTGGGATCATCCCTGGTTGTTCCCAGGTTGATTCCCAAGGTCCTTGCTAGCTAGAACTATTTAATCCTTCTCTGTTTGTACCTGAATATAGTCAAATTGATTCAAGCGAATTCCTTCCTCGCTGGAATTTCGTTTCTACGCGGTTCGTTGGCGGAATGCTACCCGAGTCAAAGCTAGTACGCTAGCGCTCCAACCTAGGCAAAAACGCTGTCCGAGCCAGAACTTAGTAATGGCAGAACTTTTCGCGAGGCAACTTGGCTCATTTTAAAGCTCTTGGAGCGAGCTTCGATATAGCAAGTTCTCAGCTTAATCCGACCGACGGTCTGCACGGCACGCTGCGCGACGTTCAAGGTACTCTTGCTGTTTTGACTAAGTCCTTCTTGATCCCTCTCTCTACAAACTCGGACCCGAGGATAGGGGCTGGTCTTGTACCAGGCACCCAGGGACCCTTGGAGGTGACCCCGAGGAGAGGTTTTAAGTTTGATTAAGTCCTAATAGCTTGAGTTTATTAGGCCATTATACCAACAAGCTGGTATCAGAGCTGCGTTATAGTGATCCTCGTTATAGGTAGCTATGGCGGGCAACACCTCGGCGGGAGCTGGTGAATCTTCAGCCCAAGATCGTAGCGGCAGCCAAGATTCTGGTCTTTCAGCGCCAAGGGGAGCGCGAACAAACCAGGGCTCGCTTGTCAAGGAGGTGCTGAAGAATTTCACCGTCGAGAAGTTCAATGGTGAGGGCTATGATGATTGGGCCTGGAAAATGCAATTATATTTCCGTCAGATCGGTTTGCTGAAACTAATGATTGGGGAGGAGCCTAGACCGAGTGACCCCACGCTGCAGGAAGATTGGGACGAGCGCTCCTCGGCTGGCTACTATTTGATGTCGCAGAGTTTGGAGCTGAACCAGCGTCACCACGTCATGCACCTGCTGCCGGAGGTTGAATGCGGTCCGAAGGCGTGGACCGTGTTGAAGGAGCTGCACGCCCCGACCTCCGTTGTCGCAACGTTGATGCTGGAGAGGGAGCTGTCCGCGTTGCGCCTGAGCGAAGGAGAGCCGGTGCAACCAGTCCTGGACAAGATGCGCGACCTCTACGCGAAGTTGGCGACCGCGGGAATCACCTACCCGGAGCAGACCAAGTGCTTGAAGATGCTCTCGCTGCTGCCAGAATCGTGGCTTCAATTTACGAGCGGATTGAGCCTGCCGCAGAACCAGAGCTTGTGGACGCTCGAGTGGGTGCGGACGAAGATTCTGGAGGAGGACTTCCGTCGCCGCCAACTGAGGGGTGGAGACGACGGCAGCAGCAGCTACGGGATGCAAGGGAGCCGACGTGGCAGAGGACGTGGCTTTGGTGGTGCTGGAC
This sequence comes from Closterium sp. Yama58-4, assembly GCA_947470075.1. Classification (NCBI taxonomy): domain Eukaryota; kingdom Viridiplantae; phylum Streptophyta; class Zygnematophyceae; order Desmidiales; family Closteriaceae; genus Closterium; species Closterium sp. Yama58-4. The sequence continues at coordinate 91,117 of CANIUD010000807.1, read as the reverse complement.
GCGGTGCAAAGAAAGACGACGACTCCAACGACCAACAAGGAGGTACCGGTTGGGGTCGCGGTGCGAAATCTGGACGTGGGGGCAAGTCGGGTGCTGGTGGCAAAATGAAAGGGAGTTGCTGATATTTGAGAAGGAAGGGCACCCCTGGTTTTTGTGCTATAAGAAACCCGATGGATGGACCCCCCAGAATCGTCACCAGGATGGCGGCGCGCGGAGGAACCAGAAAAACGGCGCCAACATGGTCGCTGATTCGTCCGACAACAACCCGAAGGGCAACGGCGGTGCGGAGAAGAAGAAGGAGCGCACCGCGGGCCAATTCTTCCATGTGGGAGACAAGGGGGAGCAAGGAGACGCCTCTGCCAAAGTTGGAGCAGAGCTGCACCCCCTAGACTATTGGGTGTTGGACACAGGCGCTGCTTGGACGATGACGCCGCGCAAGGACCTGCTGGACGAAGTACGAGCTGCACCGATCAATGAAGTGTGCTCCGCCTCTGGACACATGTTGAAGGTGGCTGGTGCGGGACGAGCTGCGTTTAAGGGAGCGGATGGCAAGCCGGTGGTGCTGCACGACGTTCTCTTCGTCCCCGACCTGAAGGCCAACCTTATCTCCCTCCGTAAGCTTGGCAAGGCTGGGGTGAACACCAACACGGATGGGGCACGCACTTATAAGGGGAAGCTGGGCAATCGGGTGCTTTGGGATCTGCACGAGAGCAAGGACGTGTACAGATCTATGTGGCAGCTGCCGGCCCTGGCGTGGCATGGTGGGGGGCAGGCTGGAGAGGGGTCTGCATCCCAGGGGGAGTGCAATGCCGTTGGAGGGGTTGGTGTGAAAGTGTCGGCCAGATCTGGGGAGACAGATTGGGCAACGGCACACCGGCGCTTAGGGCATGTGGCAATGCCTTTGCTGAAGCAGCTGGAGAAGGATGGAGCCGTTAAGGGTCTGAAGCTGAACGGACAGCCACCCGATGACAACTGTGAAATCTGTTTGCTTTCAAAGTTCACCCGTTTCCCTTTCCATAGTGTGGCTGGCAGGAGCAAGAAGCCTTTGGAGCTGGTCCACATGGACTTGGTGGGGCCGCTGCCGGTGCAAGGGCACAAGGGGGAGCGGTATTTTCTTACAATTGTGGATGACTGGAGCAGGCTGATGTGGGCGTATCCGCTGAAGCAGAAGGACCACGCCGCCTCCACGATACGGGACGATTGGCTGCCATTCGTGGAGAAGCAGGCGGAGTGTGTAGTGAAGCGGATTAGGACAGACCGGGGTGGTGAGTTCCTTGGAGCTGAAATGACGGCCTGGCTCAAGAAGCAGGGCATCCAGAGAGAGCTGACCACGGCTTATACCCCACAGTCCAATGGTGTAGCAGAACGGGCAAACCGGACCATTCTGGAGACAGCTAAGGCGCTGCTCATAGAATCTGGGCTGAGCAATTCTATGTGGCCTCATGCTGTCCGGCACGCCACTGTCGCTAGGAACAGGGTGCTCACCAAGGTTGGGGATGACTCATGGGTGCCGTTGGAGAGGTGGCTTGGGAGGAAGCCGCCGGTGGACATGCTGAGGGTGTTCGGTTGCATGGCAGTCGCCCACGTCCCCAAGACCTACCGCAGTAAGTTGGGGGCGAGTGCAATCTGGTGTGTGCATTTGGGGCTGGCTGCTGAGAGCAAGGGATGGCTGCTGTGGGAACCATCCAAGGGTGTGTTGTTTGACAGCAGGGATGTGAAATTCATTGAGGGCATGATGTATGGGAGCTGGGAGAAACAGCCGGAGGCAAGGGTGTCCCAGCAGATGGAGTAGATCACCATGCAGCTGGACCTGACTCCTAGTGTGTGGGAGGAGGGAGAGGAGGCAGCTGCTGGAAATGGTGATGGAGAGAAGGTACAGGAGGCATCTGCTGGTGGAGAAAATGGTGTGGAAACTGGCGGCAGCACTAGTGGAGCTGCTGGACCCGAGGGAGGAGAGAAGCAGCAGGGAAAAACTAAGAAGCCGAAGGGTGTCGTTATGAAGGGATGGGAGACACCCGTCTCCAGGCCAGGACGTACCCGTATGGCTACTAAGAAGCTGACTGCAGGAACTGATGCAGCAGAGCAGCAGCTAGGGACCAAAGAGGCATTGCTGATTCTACCTCATGGCTATGACCCGGATGAGGAGGATGAGCCTGCGTACTGTTTTCTTGCCCCTGCACCAGAGGAACCAGCTAGCATGGAGGAGGCATTAGCTGGACCAGATAGGGACAAGTGGCTGGCTTCTAGGGATGCTGAGTACCAGAGTCTGCTGGAGAATAGGACATGGGATCTGGTGGTGCTGCCTGATGGGAAGAAAGCGATACAATGCAAGTGGGTGCTGAGGATCAAGACCAATGACAAGGGGCAGGTCACCATCTACAAGAGTAGGCTGGTGGCGAAGGGGTTTATGCAGAAGGAGAAGCAGGACTTCAACGAGATCTTTGCTCCCACTGCCAAACCCCCTACCCTCCGTGTCTTGTTGGCAGATGCAGCTGTTAGTGGAAAATTCATCATTCAGATGGATATTTCAACGGCATTCCTGAATGGGATTTTAGAGGAGGATGTGTACATGACGCAGCCGCCTGGGTATGAGGATGGTACGGGCAGGGTGTGCAAGCTCAACAAGTCCATCTACGGCTTGAAGCAGGCGCCACGCTGCTGGTACCAGAAGTTGGCAGCTGTTTTAGAGGAGATGGGATTCAGGACCAGCAGCTGTGATGAGAGCCTCTTTCTCAAGGGCGAGGGGGAGAAGCTGGTGCTGTTTCTGGTCTATGTGGACGACATTCTTCTCTTCAGCAGCAGCATGAAGGAGATCCAGAAAGTGCAGCAGCAACTGATGGAAAACTTCAAGTGCAAGAACCTTGGGGAGGTAAAGTACTACCTCGGGATGCACGTGGAGAGGGATCCAGATCACAGGTGGTTGAAGCTGCATCAGGAGAAGTTCATCAAGGAGCTGGGGGAGAAGTATGGGATTGAGAATGAGCGCAAGGTTGCAACTCCCCTGCCAGCAGAATTCAAGCTTGTGAAGGCTGCAGAGGATGAAGGGGTTGAAGCTGAAGAGCAGCAGCAATTTCAGTCCTTGGTGGGCAGCCTCTTGTACGCAGCAGTTCACACGAGGCCCGACATCTCTTTCTCGGTTGGGCAGCTGGCTAGGGTGGTGCAGAATCCATCAGAGGAGCAGGTGGATGCAGCTGAGCGTGTGGTGAAGTACCTGAACTCTCACCCAAGCATTGGAGTTCAATACTCCGCATCTGCACAGGTGAAGCAGAAAGGGGTGGAGGTGCTGAAAGAGAAGGGGGAGAGGCTTGGAGAAGGCAAGCTATTTCTCACTTGCTTTACCGATGCTACGTGGGCTTCTGAGAAGGAGGATTCCTCATCTGTGGGAGGATACATCTGCGTAGTTGGGGGAGGACCTGTTAGTTGGAGGTCCAAGAAGCAGACGGAGACGGCACTCTCTTCCGTAGAATCAGAGTACATGGCGATGTTCCATGGGGTGAAGGAGGTGATTTGGCTGAGGAGGCTGTTAGAGGAGATTGGCCAGGAGCAGAAAGTTGCTACGCCGCTGTTTTGTGATAGCAAGGGGGCTCTTGGGATGGCCAGAAACGCTGTGCTTCATGGGCTGAACAAGCACATGCGTATCAAGTGGCACTGGCTGCGTAAGGAGGTGAAGAGGGGGACGGTGCATCCGATCTACATCAAGACTCACCAGCAGCCAGCAGACTTTCTCACCAAGAGGCTTGCGGATGAGCCTCATTGGCGTTGTGTGTGCATGAGTGGAATGAGCATAAACTAGCATGGAATGACGGGGATGCAGCCGGCAGGCTGAGGGGGAGTGTGTTGGGTGCAAATGCACATTGCACGACATCCTGCCGTCTGTTTGTACGAGTATGCGTGTGCGAATGCATTTGTGTGTGAATGGTGTGTTCGTGTGTTTGTTTGCTTTCGCATTTTTCGCTTGATGCATTTGCAGGTACTCGCGCAATGTGCGCTTCGGCACAACATTGTATGCGCTATGAACAGTGCAAGCAGAAAGGACGAGCTCGCAAAGGAACCCAAGATGGAAGCTTTGCAGTTCGGTTGAGTTGATTGCGCAGATTCAGTTCTATCCAACTCGGAATTGTACTGTTTTGTTTGGTTAACTATAGTGTAGCAGGGAAGGCACTATAGGGGTACAATTTAGGTGAAGGTTGGATGTTGTTTGTCTGTATCTGCATGCTACAAGGCCAGGGGAAACCAGCGGAACCAGCATTTGGCTGGTTGGGCAAAGACAAAACAGGTTCTGTTTTTAGAACCTGAACCTGGTTGTTGTTTTCCCAGGTTGGAAAAACAGAACCAGAGGTTGTTTACCAACCTACCACCTGCTATTTTGTCCAGCCAGGTTGGTTCTGTTGCTTGGAATTATTTGGGATCATCCCTGGTTGTTCCCAGGTTGATTCCCAAGGTCCTTGCTAGCTAGAACTATTTAATCCTTCTCTGTTTGTACCTGAATATAGTCAAATTGATTCAAGCGAATTCCTTCCTCGCTGGAATTTCGTTTCTACGCGGTTCGTTGGCGGAATGCTACCCGAGTCAACGCTAGTACGCTAGCGCTCCAACGCTAGGCAAACGCTGTCCGAGCCATAACTTAGTAATGGCAGAACTTTTCGCGAGGCAACTTGGCTCATTTTAAAGCTCTTGGAGCGAGCTTCGATATAGCAAGTTCTCAGCTTAATCCGACCGACGGTCTGCACGGCACGCTGCGCGACGTTCAAGGTACTCTTGCTGTTTTGACTAAGTCCTTCTTGATCCCTCTCTCTACAAACTCGGACCCGAGGATAGGGGCTGGTCTTGTACCAGGCACCCAGGGACCCTTGGAGGTGACCCCAAGGAGAGGTTTTAAGTTTGATTAAGTCCTAATAGCTTGAGTTTATTAGGCCATTATACCAACAGAGTAGACCTGTGAGTCTCGGCGTCGTCAGCGTAAGAAGAGTCACAGTGACCAGTAAGTACGACAGGCTGACTCCCTCCAAGAACCAGCCCCACGCCCGACATCGTCGCTAGGTACTTTGCCACCCTCACAGCAGCTGTCCAGTGAATAGGACGGTGTCTCCCTGGCGCAACAAAGCGAGCAAGGATGCTGAGAGGGAAGGCGAGGTCAAGACAAGTACAAGTCATCAGGTACATGAGGCAACCCACAAGCTCTGCGTAGGGACCACTAGGCTCCAACGGCTTGTCGGGAAAGGGTCAATAGCAAGAGGTGTGCGCTATACTGTGGAGTGCTGAAGCTCGAACCGCTGAAGGACCTGCTGCGCCATGTAAGACTGTGAGAGTGTAATGGTGCGAGCAGCTCTGTCCTTGGTGATCTGCAGGCCAAGGTAGTGGCGCAGCTCACCAAGGTCAGTGCACGTGTGTCTCTTCTGCAGTTCGGACTTCACGTCAGCCAAAGCAACCCTGTCAGCAGTGGCGAAAACCAGGTCGTCAATGTAGACCAGTACAAAGAACGGTGTGGAGCCACGACGAACAAACAGCGACGGGTCGGCAGAAGACTGCTCGAAACCAAGGTCAGACAGGGTAGAACGAAGGGTGTCGTGCCACTCACGAGGAGCCTGACGGAGACCGTAGACCGGTTGCCACAGCCTCCACTGGGTCCCAGGAGGGAAAGTGCTAGTGAAGGCAGAGGGACGACGCAACCAGACCTCCTCGTGTAGGCTACCCTGAAGGAAGGTAGTGGAGAAGTCGAGAGAGTGTAGCTCGTAGTCTCTCTGTGCTGCTACATGCAGTAACACCCGAAGAGTGGTCATCTTCGGGGTAGGCGCGAAGGTCTGAAAGAAGTCAACTCCCTCGTGCTGACTGAAACCTCTAGCCACGTAGCGCGCCTTGAAGACCGGAGGAGATCCCGGTGGCCGCTTCACCCTGAAGATCCACATGCCATCGACTACGTTCGCCCCCCGGGGGGGGGGAACCTCGTCGATGTAGGTGCCTGTGGAACTGTAAGAGGCCATCTCTGCATCCATGGCAGCTCTCCACTGAGAGGCCCAAGGCCCTGACACTGCCTCAGCGTAAGTGCGAGGAGTCGGTATGTCAAGGGCGTCGGGGTCTCCCTCAGGGGCGAGCAGCATGGCACAGAGATGAGGGGAAGCGGCTGCCAGGAACTCTAGCTCAAACTGCCTGTCCTCTAGGGCGTCACATCCAAGGGCAAACTCACCCAAGACGGCCAGAGGACTGGCAAGAGGAGCAGCCACAAGACTGGTGGCGTAGTCAAGGCGGCGAGTAGAGGCAAACTCAGTGACTGCGGCAGTAAGAGCGGAGACAGAGGACACAGAGGCACGAGGGTGAGTAACAAGAGAGGCGAGAACACGAGAGAGAACAGGACGGTACGTGCGGTAGTAGTCAGTGACAGGAGTAGAGAGGGAAGCAGTGAGGGCCGACTTAGGAGGAGAAGGAAGCACAGACGAAGACGAACGAGGCGGACTAGAATGAAACAGTGCATTACGAAGGTCAGTGACGGGAACAGGGGACGAGGGACGAGCACGAGGAGAGCGACGAGAGGCCCAAGTGTGAGAAAGAGGAGGGGACAAAGGAGCCTGAGAACGAGGGAAAACAGCTGGGGAGGGGTCAGGAGGAGGAAGCGGAGGACCAGAGACAGGAGGAGAGGGGAGGAGGGGGGAGAGGGAGAGGGTGAGGGTCCGAAGACCAGAGACAGGAGGAGGCGGTGACGGCTGCTGCTCCTGCTGCGGCCGCTGTTGCTGCACCTCCAGCTATTGCTACTGCTGTGCCTGCTCCTCCGGCTGCTGCTGCTGCTGCTGCTGCTCCTTCGACTGCGGCTGCTGCTACTGGGCACTGCTGCTGCTCCTCCAGCTGCTGTAGCTCTAGCAGCTGCCGCTCTTATTCGAGGCCCTCTCTTTCCAAATCCAGCTGCTCCTCACGTGCACGGCGAAGATGGGTCTGGTGTCGGGTCGGGTAGGGGTGCGGGCGCGGAGTAGTGTCCGGGGCAGGGGCAGCCCCAGGACTACCCTCCAAGGCACCAGCCGCACCACCCCCAGAGCCAGCACCACCAGAAGTAACAGGGTCAGTCCCAGGCTCTCCAGGTCCAGCAGAGGGCGCACCCCCAGTCGTAGCACCCCCAGGGACAGCTCGACTAACACCAGCTTCCCGAAGACCAGAGTATCCTGCAGGCACGGGCTTAGCTCCAACTCCAGCACCCCCACAACCAGGACCTCGCACAACCAAAGGGTCTGCAGTAGGCTGTGAGGAGGACTGCGGGGAAGGAGGCTGTACCTGAGGGGCTACCGAGGGGGGGGTGGGGGGGAAGCGTGGGACACACCTGACGGGGTTGGATCAGAGGGGGGAGGCTGTACCGGGGGAGCAGGAGGTGGAGCAGAAGTCAGGAAGAGAGGGGGAGGAGGAACCGGGAGACCTCGACAAGGCTACCTGGCGTAGTAGGGGACGGATTTGTCGAAACGAAAGTTACGGGAGTCAAAGAAAAGGTGAAGGGGAGGGTGGTAGAAGGTGAAGTCAGAGGAGTCCTCAGGGAAACCAAGGAAGACACAAGGAACGGCGCGAGGCGAGATCTTGTCCGCGGAGGTGTCGCGAACAAGTGCCAAGCAACCCCAGACACGAAAACGCGACGCAGCACCAGGGGACCCGGTCCAAAGACTGGTCGGTGAAACCTCTGGCCGAGAGACACGTGGCCAGAGGTTCAGCTGGTGAGCGGCGTACCGAACCGCGTAGGGCCACAGAAAATGGGGGGCATGGGCGTGAGTCATGGAGGTGCGGGCGATCTCCATGACCAAGCCTATGCGGCGCTCAGCAACCCCATTCTGCTGTGGGGACTTTGGAAGCGTCCAGGACTGACGGATGCCCTGCTCGCGACAGAATCCAGCGAGTACGCCGGAGCGAAACTCACCCCCTCGGTCGGTGTGAAGACAGCTGACACGACGACCACGAGTGTCTGCAATGGTATGTAACCACCTGATTAGCGTAGAATTCACCCCAGACTTCTTCGCCAGGGGGAACACTGTGGTGTAGTCGTCAACGACCACGAGAAAGAAATGCTCGGGCTCAGGGCCAGGGCGAGAGGCGGGGCCCCAGACGTCCAAGTGGAGAGTCTCAAAGGGCTCGGTGGCCGGACGAAGGGAGGAGTGAGGGGTGGCGCGCAGCCGACCCTCGACGCAGGGACCGCAAGGTGGTGCAAGCGAAGGCGGAAGCGACGGCAAGATGCTGACTAGACATAGCGCCTAGGCGAGGAATGGGCGAGTGCCCCAGCCATAGAACGGTGGGGTGGACAAGCGGCCGGTAGGAGCAAGACGCAGCAACTGGACCAGACACGGGAACCTGACCAGACACAGCTACCTGGGGAGACGCGGCAACCTGGTGAGACGCGGTGACCTGGCGGGAGGCTGTGACAGGTGTCGGGGGCAGTAGTTGCTGCTGCTGCTGCTGCTGCTGCTGCTGCTGCTGCTGCTGCTGCTGCTGCTGCTGCTGCTGCTGCTGCTGCTGCTGCTGCTGCTGCTGCTGCTGCTGCTGCTGCTGCTGTTGCTGCTGCTGCTGCTGCTGTTGCTGCTGCTGCCGCCCTCAAGGACCAGTGTGAAGTGTGTAGAGACTAGGGCCCGGCTCAACGGCAAAGGTGGCCAGAGGCGCGTACGTGTCACCGTCTACACAAACCGTAGTCTCGCCAGACGGCTCTATCCAAACACCCACGTGACTACTCACAAACGGCCTCACGCCCACCAAGTTCCTGGAGAACGAGGGGACGTGGAAGCCTGTCAGAGAGCCTGAGGGAACAGCTGGGCACGGAAGCGTAGTAGTGTAGCGAGCAGTGACTGGTCCCGAAATGGGATCAGCTAGTGCTACATAGACCGGCACAGGAAGCATAGTAAGCGTCGTGTGGTCGCGGAAGAAACAGTGCGAAGCTCCGGAGTCCAGAGTGAAAGACAGCGAAGCGTCCTCCGGAGCAGCTCCTAGTCTACACAAGTACCTACACTAGCAACAGGCACCTCAGCAACACTAGCACCTAAGCTAACAACACTCGAGTAAACAAAGTCAGAAGCACTAGAGTCAACAACAGCATACAAAGCATGAGGAGCTCCCAAGAGATCAAGCAACTGAGAAGCCGACATGTCTCACAGAGCAGGGCCGTACGTCCGAACAAGGAGAAGCCAGTCAGGGGCAGGGCTGTCAATGACATAGGCCGCACGAAGTGTGTTAGTCAACTGAGCAAAGCACTGACCCGGTGGGTGGCTGCGGCCACAGGGGAGGCCTCGGCGAGTACCTGTCTGAACGAGGTAGGTGCAGTGAGGGTGGACGGCACTGCGCGAGAGCTGACGCGGTCCTGACCCCTGCCCCGGAACCTGCTGCTGCCTCTGCTACTGCTGTGGTTGCTGCAAGAGGAGTGGCTGCTGCTGCTGCCGCTGAGTCAGGTACCAAGCCGCCACTCCAGCGCCTGCAGCTGGCAGACCAACAGGTGCCTGACGGACCCAAGCGTCACCTCCACCAGCTGCAGCAGGGGAGTCACTAGCCGCTGCACGAGGCGCTCCTCCAACCCCTGCACTCCCGCCACCGCCGCTCGCCACGACACCTCCGCCGCCTCCGCCGCCGCCGCCTGCACCCTGACCGCCCCTCATCCCACTCCTACCCCTAGACCGCGAAGAAGTCGTAACAGCAGCTGCGGTCACGTCAGTAGCGGCAGTGGCGAGGGAGGTAGTAAAGGTGGGTAGCTGAGGGACACTGCACCCGTAAAACAGTGGCGGAGGCACAGCGCCAGAGGCGGAGGCTACCGAGCGGAGGTTGCTCTCAACGTCCTTGAGGGCACACTGAAGGACCTCGATAGTGAGCTCGCTAGGGTGCTTCAGAAGAAGCGTGTAACGAACCGAGGCAAGGTGGCCAGGGAGGCTAGTGGCGATGAAATATATAGTAATCGCCATGGGGGGAGGGAGAGGTGCAAGCTGTGCATCAGTGCAGGCAGCGCAGAAACTAGAATCGAGCGAGCGCAGGTGAGCGATCAAGTCAGCACGACGCTCAAATGAGGCGAGGTCAGGGAACAGGAACGGGAGGAACAGTCGACCAAGAGAGACAGGAACTCACTAGCCGTGCGAACCTGAGTGAAGTGGGTCTCCTCAGACTCAGGGAGTAGGCTGCTGAGAGCGATGCAGGCTGCAGTGTCACACGACTTCCACGCGGTGACGTCAGCACGCCGGCGGGCATAACGGTCTCTGTCTGCAGTGCTGGCGTCAGCGCCTAAGGGTGCAGGGTCGGAGGGCGCAGGAAGGTCACCGGAAGCGTGCGCCCACAGAGACTCGTCTGCCTGAACCTGACTCTCTAGGAGGTGGCGCGCACGCAGGAGCCAGACAGCGAGTTCCAGCGGCCTACCCTCGGCATAAATACGTAGAACCCTAGGTGTCGCCATAGCGGCTGTGGCAGGGTGTGACGGGCGCGAGGGTGCGGGATCGAGCGGGCGCGACGGGCGCCTAGGAACGAGCACCTAGAGACGGGCGCCTAGGGATGGGCGCCTAGGGACGGGCGCGGCGCGACGGACGCGACAGACGCGACGGGATGCGAGTGACGGACGGGACGAGGGCGACGGGACGCGTGCGACGCGGGCGACGGGACGCGGGCGACCGGACGGGCGCGACGCCGTTGGGGGGAGACGCGGGCGACGGGACGGGACGGGCCGGGCGCGAAGCGACGCAAGCACGCTGACATGAGATTTCTGGAGAGGGGGTGGGGGGGACACGGGCGACAGGACGGGACGGACGGGCGTGACGCGACGCAAGCACGTTGACAACAGATTTGGGGGGGGGGGGGGGGGGGGGGAAACGTGGACGGGACGGGACGGACGGGCGCGACAGGCGCTAGAGAACGGAACGGGCGCAACGGTCTCTAGTGTACAGGACGGGCTCGACGGTAGGGCGCTACGGGTGGTAGAAGGAACACGATCCCACAGCATCCTGACCTAGGTGATACCATGTCAAGAACTGAATGATGGTTTGACTAAGGTTGGTTGGGGTACATAAACCTAACCCTAACTGCTGTACCCCACATGACATGCCTCACTACAGGCTACAACATTTGACACCCGGGTCTATAATACGGGGGGGGGGATATTCTATTTGTGTGTATCCGAGTTATACCCCCCTAAATGGCACCTGACATTATCAAACCGACACCCTAGGAAATTGCGGATTGTCAGCGAATGCAATGGATAATTGTCATATTCCATGTTAAGGGAGAGACAACACACCCATGACCGCACATGCACAGGAACATTATCATCCTAATCCTGTCCAGCAACCCAGATCTCCACCTCCTCCCCATCATATCGCCCTTCTGCCCACTACTCGTCGCCATCATCCTCCCATCCCGCTCCACTCCCCACCTCCTCCGCGACCGCACCCCCTTCCTCCTCACCCTCATCCTCGTCATCCTCCTCATCCTTCTCCTCGTCCTCCTCGGAGTCCTCCTCGGAGTCCTCCTCCGAGTCCTCCTCCTCCTCCGTGTCCTCCTCCGTGTCCTCCTCAGTTTCCTCCTCCTCCTTCTCCTCCTCCTCCTCCTCCTCCTCCTCCTCCTCCTCCTCCTCCTCCTCCTCCTCCTCCTCCTCCTACTCCTCAGCTGGAGAGGAGGAAGCATTGCTGTCCTTGCTCGCAGGGGCAGCAGGGTCCGGGTAGAAAGGGTTGGGGACGAGCTCTTCCATCTCCTCCTCGCACGCATCCTCCAGCACCTCCACCTCCGCCTTATCCCGGAGGTAAGCGAGAATCAACTGATCCTCGCTTCCGTCGACGGCGGTGGAAATGCCGCAGGTCACGAGGGCTTTGTTGATCAAATCTTCAGGGACGTCTGCCCAGGCCTCCGCAATCCATATCAGAACCTTTTCCGGCGGGGGGGGGGGGGGGGGGGGGGGCTTCAAATTTCCTGAGAGAAACAACACGGACAAGGCAGTTGTGAGTCAACACACGGTCGCTAGCACACAGTAGTGCGGGTTCAACTCACGTGGTCACCTGCACAGATGAAAGACTCAATCCCCTCATCCTGGAACTACGTGGAGTAGTGGTGGCAAACCCCAGCTTTGAAGCTGTGGTTCATCGAAACGTCCAGTGGTTGCACCAGCGAGGTGCAATCGCCAGGAATTACCGCGCGCGTGAGCTTGAACAGCTTCATCATCTGGCCAACTACTTCCGTGGCGTGCCCTCGGTAGGAGTCGAGGATGAGGAGCGCATCCTTGCGCTGCCTTTCCTCTTCGCGGTGCGGCTTCAGGAAGGGGACGAGAACCTGCGTTGTCCAGTCTTGGACAAGCTTCTTGTCCATCCAGCCCTTTTCCTGGGCTTGCACGATAACACCTGCACATAATAAAAAGATACATTAGCAGTGGAATTCCTTCAACCAACCCCGGCAGAGCAAGTCACATCTCACCTCGGGGTATGGGGATCTTCGGCATGGTCTTCCGCTTGAAGACCACATACGGAGGGAGCTTCAAGCCGCCCGCGGTCACTGCAAGCATGACGATGACGCGCCACTTCTCGTACCCCGCGCTGCACACGTGCATGGTCCGAGCGCCTTTCATCTCGAGTGTGCGCTCGGCAGGCATATCAAGGAATAGGGGTCTCTGATCCGCGTTCACGATCAGGTTGAGGGGGTTGGAGTTGAGCATGCGCATTTGCCTCACGAATTCCTAGAAGGCCTCACACCTCTACTTGTAATCTGCATCGCACGGCATAAGGGTGAGTCAGGCCCGGTGGATATGGTACGACTTTACATCTGTGAATATTGGGAAGGCCGAGGTTAAGGTACCTGCAGCTAGCTTCTGCCCGATCTTTGTCTTCACGCTGTGCCAGGGACCACCGCCTGCGTAACCTCTTTGTCCAACCGTGGGACGACCGCCACTTCGCCTGGGGTTGGCGATGCTACATGTAGGTCGCCGCCCAACTCTGCAGCAGGCTCACGGAAACTGGCAGGCCTCTCCCACCATGCGACAAGAAACCTGCGGTAGACCGCAACCTCCATCAGGGGGTACTTGGGCTTTCGTCCCGCACTAGTGAGACGTTGGCGACACCCTGCCGCTTTGTCGAGCCGCTCCTTCAAGCTGCGCCACTCGCCGATCTGCTTCGGCTGGACATTGGCGAGCCTAGCCAAACCCCGGACTCTCATATGGGGCTGCACGTCTAGCATCTTGAGCCAGTAAAGCTTCCCCTTGACGGTGTAAGCTTTCCGCGCCTTCGTTGTTTGACAACGCCTTTGCTCTGGCGTCTCTGCGTCGCACACCCGCTTCTTCTGTCCCCACGGTCGGCTCGATTCCAAAAATACGGGAACCTTCACGTGCGGAAGCAGACGGCGTGGGCTCCCGCTGGGCTCCTTAACTGTCTACTTGCTGCTAGAGGAACTTGGCGTTGGCATGATGGGCCTGGGCGACGGCCTAGGAACAGGAGGCTTCTGAACTTTCTTGCGGCGCCTGCATCGAGCACCGGACGTCCCAGCATCTGGTGATGTCACCATGGCGGCTAGAGTGGGGATAAAGTGGCTGCTAGCTTCGAGGGGAAAATGGAGCAGGCATCCATATTTTAAGCGGTAGCTAGCTGAGCACAGTAAGGGGAGAAGAAACAGGAGGGGGAAGTGAATGACAACCCTCACAAACAAGGACGTGCGAGCAGACAGTAGGGGTGTCTGCACGAAGACACCAGGACTGTGCAGCCCGCACAAAGCGTACATGGGGTGTGAAGGCCGAGGCGACACCGTGCGCTGGGCCCATCAAACGGTGCCCTTCTCGCTCATGTGGACACCAAGTGGTGTTTGTGGCCAATGGGAGGAGGCTCCTAGATAGAGTTCATGATGACGTGGGTTTGGCCCTCGTGGAGACCAGTTCGAGTATCTTTGGGAGGTGCTAAAAACGTAGCATTTCCAATTCACTTGTTTGAGCTCAAAAGCATGTGTCTTATAAAATATATGCCATTTATTTAGACCCCCCCCATTATTTGAGGTGCGATTATCATAATACCCCGGGGTCTTATATACGGGGGTTTACGGTAGGCTGTATTGGGGTTAGCACTAGAGGGCACACAAATCTTCTCAACATTCTTCTTGTACCCCCCTTTGACCTAATCCACTCATTCCTACCTACCTATCTTAACATGGTATTAAGAGCACTTAGGTCTTTAGGACCGTTTTTTCTAAGGGCCCACCGTTAGTTCTTCCCCTTCCACTGACCAAATCGCGCCCCTAGGGCGCGTTGATTTTGTGCCCACATCGCGCCCCTAGGCACGTCGATTTTCTGCCCACAAGGCATGTCGCGACCAAATCGCGTGGTGTTCATTTCCCGACCAAATCGCGCCCCAAGGCATGTCGTTTTTCCTGCCCAAATCGCGCCCCTAGAGCGTGTCGATTATCTGTCCGAATCGCGCCCCTACGCGCGTCGTTTTTCCTGCCCGGAGCATGCCCCTTAGTGCACAGTTTTCTGCCCTGCCTGCGCGTATGCGCCCTGCCCCGCGCTGTTGCCCTGCACACGCGACTACCCTGCCCTGCCCGCGCACGTGAGCCCTGCCCCAAGTGCCTGCCCTGCCCCGTGCTGCTGCCCTGCACGCGCGAATGCCCTGCCCTGCCCGCGCGTGTTTGCCCTGCCCTGTGTGCCTGCCCTGCCACGCGCTACTGCCCTGCACGCGCGACTGCCCTGCCAGCTGCCTGCGCTACCCGCATGCTGCCTGCGCAGCCTGTGCGGCCCGCGCCCTGCCCATGCCGCAGCTGCTGCTATCTTGCCTGGCCGTCGCTAGCGCTGCCCTGCCAAGCCGCAGCTGCTGCCTGCCACTGCCACTGCTGCTGCCGGCCGCTGCCACTGCTGCCCTGCCTGCACGCCTTGCACAGCGTTGCCCTGCCCTGCCTGGCCGCCGCCAGCGCTGCCCTGCCAATCCGCAGCTGCTGCCTGCTGCTGCCGCCACTGCTGCCTGCCACTGCCGCTGCTGCTGCCGGCCACTGCCGCTGCTGCTGCCGGCCGCTGCCACTGCTGCCCTGCCTGCACACGCTGGCCAGTGCTGCCCTGCCCTGCCTGGCCGCCGCCAACGCTGCCCTGCCAAGCCGCAGCTGCTGCCTGCTGCTGCCGCCACTGCTGCCGGCCACTGCTGCTGCTGCTGCCGGCCGCTGCCACTGCTGCCCTGCCTGCACGTGCTGCCAAGCGCTGCCCTGCCCTGCCTGGCCGCCACCAGCACTGCCCTGCATGCTGCAGAGCGCTTCCTTGCCAAGCCGCAGCTACTGCCTGCTGCTGCCTCCACTGCTGCCGGCCACTGCCACTACTGCTGCCGGCCGCTGCCACTGCTGCCTTGCCTGCACGCGCTGCTTAGTGCTGCCCTGCCCTGCCTGACTGCTGCCAGCGCTGCCCTGCACACTGCCCAGCGCTACCGTGCCAAGCCGCAGCTGCTGCCTGCTGCTGCCGCCACTGTTGCAGTCCACTGCCGCTGCTGCTGCCGGCCGCTGCCACTGCTGCCTGCTACTGCCGCTATAGTCCCTGCCACCGCTGCCCTTGCGCCGCTGCTGCTGATTTCTCCTGCCTGTCATGGCCACGCGTGTAGGTACCAGTACCAGTACATCTGCTCCTACAGGTGGTGCTGCTGGTGTAGGCGGAGGTTCTGGGGGTGGACAGGAACGGCAGCAGCGTCAGCCGGGGACTCTCTTGCCGCAGCAACATCGTGACTGGGTCATTCGGCGAGGCCACTCTCGTTGGGGTACTGGTGCTGGAGGTACTGGACAGTAGCGGCAGCCTCGTCGACAGGAGACTCTCTCGTTGCAGCAGCTGCGTGAGTGAGTTATTCAGCGAGGCCGCTCTGGTTGGGGTACTGGTGCTGGAGGTACTGGACAGCAGCGGCAGTATCGCTCATCGACAAGAGACTCTCTCGCCGCAGCAGCTTCGCGAGTGGGTTCTTCGGCGAGGCCGCTCTGGTTGGGGTACTGGTGCTGGAGGTACTAGACAGCAGCGTCAGGCTCGTCGACAGGAGACTCTCTCGCCGCAGCAGCTTCGGGAGTGGGATTCTCAGCGACCCGTCCCTGGTAGTTTAGAGGCTACTAGTCTAGGTGCCATTGAGCCTGCTAGCACAGGTGCAGCACCTGCGGAGGCTCTACACACCTTCACGCTTGACTCAGGCGCGTCTCGCTGCTTCTTCCGCGACTGCACCACAGTCTCACCACTCACTACACCTATCCCGGTCACTCTGGCTGACCCCTCTAGGGGCATAGTAGTAGCACGTGCCTCCACCATTCTCCCGTGTCCGGCAGCCCCTTCCGGCTCGCTTGCGGGTCTCCACCTCCCCTCTTTCACTACGAACTTGCGGCTTGCCTGCACCGCTCTACCTTCCCTGCGTCGAAGGGCGGCAGCGCGCCGCTCCTCACTCCTCCTCGTTTCCTCCGACCACTGCTCCTCTGCAGACTCTCCACATGGACGTGTGGGGCCCCGCCCGCGTCAGTGGACCGGACCGAGAGCGCTACTTTCTGCTGGTTGTTGACGACTACACGCGCTACATCACGATCTTCCCCTTGCAGAGCAAGGCGGATGTTCCAAGTGTCTTGATCTCTTAGATCCGCGCTATTGGTCGCCAGCTGCGTGTCCGGTTCTAGCAGGACCTCCCGGTCCTTCGTCTGCACTCCGACAGTGTTGGTGAGTTTTCTTCTCGCCTCCTTGGGGTTTTTTGTTGTGAGGAGGGCAGCGTCTAGTCGTTCACGCTTCCGGCCTCTCCACATCAGAATGGGGTTGCTGAGCGCTGTATCGACTTGATCATGGAGGTTGCTCGCACCTCCGTGATCCATGCGAGTGCTCCCTATTTCTGTGGCCGTTTGCAGTCTGATACGCCACACAGCAGCTCAACCTCTAGCCTCGTGTCTCCGTGCTAGAGACCTCGCCTACACTGCGTTGGACAGGGAAGGCTGGCGATGCGTCGGCATTTCGGGTCTGGGGTTCGATGGCCCTTGTCCGCGATACCACCGCGAACAAGCTCTCTTCTTGCACCATTCCTTGGCATTCCCACCGACGCGCCTGGCTGGGAGTTTTAGCACCCAGCTTCGCGTCGCGTCCTGTCCTCCCAGGACGTCACCTTTGTCTAGTCGGTTTGCTTCTACCGCCTCTACCGCCACTGCACTACCCTCGTTCCCCCCCCCCCCCTGCCTTTCTTCCTGGTTCTAGGTCCCCCTCCGGTAGACCCTCTCCCCCCACAGAGTCCTGCTCCCTCAGGTGTGTCTCAGGTAGACCCACCCCCCTTGGTTGAGCCTTTGGAGGTCACCTCTGACACCTCTGGCCCTGCAGAGGGGGGTGACGCTGCTGTAGACGACACAGCAGCCACTCACCGCTCACCGCGCCTGGAGACCCCTCCTAGTTTTCCGCCTCGGCCGTCTTCGCCGCCTCTGCAGCCTGTTGCTGTAGACTCCGGTGCTAGTGGGGGAGGTGACACTGGAGGTCCGGACTATGGGAGTGGTGACACTGGAGGTGCTGGTTCTAGGGGTGCTGAGTCTGGGGGTGCTGAGCCTGGAGGTGCTGGTTCTGGGGGTGCTGAGCGTCCTAGTGGTGGTGATGTCGTTGGTGCTTTTGCTGGAGGTTCTGGGGATGGACAGCAGCAGCAGTCTCGTCAGCAGGAGGCTCTCTTGTCACAGCACCTTCGCGAGTGGATTATTCGGCGGTTCCGCTCTGGTGGCGGAGCTAGAGGTGCTGGAGGTGATGGAGGGCGCTGAGACTGGAGGTACCAGCGCTGGAGGCGCTGGAGTTGTAGGTCCTGGTGTAGGTGGTGCTGGTGCTGGAGGTGCTGGTGCTGGAGGCGCTGGAGCTGGAGGTACTGGTGCTGGAGGCGTTGGAGGTGCTGGAGCTGCTGGTGCTGGAGGTACTGGAGCTGGAGGTGCTGGAGGTGCTGGGACTGGAGGTACTGGTGCTGGAGGTGCTGGAGGCGCTGGAGCTGTAGGTCCTGGCGCTGGAGCTACTTGAGCTGCCGGCACTGGAGCTGTAGGTACTGGTGCTGGAGCTGCTGGAGGTGCTGGAGGTGCTGGTGCTGGAGGTACTGGAGCTGGAGGCTCTGTGTGAGGATCGAAGGAACTGGTTCATAAAATAAAATATGAGCACCTGGGTACAAGGCAAGGCTATATATAGGCTCGACACAAAGGCTGAATATAATGGCCCTGTTCGATAGGCTAACGCTTTGCAAAAGGCGAAGGTTAGACTAGTGTTAAGAGGAGGGTTCAGCGCAATTTCCTCTAGCTAACTGAGCGCCCACCCAATCGGAAGCCCTGCCCCTACAAATCGGAAGGAGCGGGGCCCTGAGGGCGATGTTGCTCGCCCCCTTCTACCTGGGTCATCGCGGTCTGTGTTGAAAGATTTGGATTGCTCGTTAGAGGGGTCTGTGTAACAACGCTAGAAAAAAAAAGGCCCTCCCCACCAATCGCTCGCCTCACAAAAAGTTTTGCAGAATTTTTACGACGAGTCTGGTCTGGCTTGTTTTTTTTTGGGGCTCCACGGAGAGGGTATCTCTACCACTGCAAACACTTGACGAGCCCTTTGGCAAACCCCACTTTGGGGTGGCGAGGGTTAGGCTAGGCGAGGGCTAAAACTTTGCTCGATGGCGAAGGACGCTGGATCTTTCCGAGCGGGCTAACGCTTCTTGAATGGGATGCGTTCGACAGGCTAACACTAACCCTTCAGGTTCGAGAGCGTTAAAGCCCGGTGACACCAAATTACGGGCTGATGGTGGAAAAAATCCTAAATCAAAACAGCCGCGATGATTTCGCGGGTGTTAGTGTTAGCCTATCGAACAGGGCCAATATGAGCACCCGGGTGTTACGAGAAGGTTCTGCGGGTCGCGAAGCGTCCCGAACAGGTCCTTCCCAAATTCGGTAAAAGACAATTCAGTGGCAACTTAAAAGACTAGAATTTGGTGCAGTCAACCTAGTCCGGTGCCTATAACTGCAATAAATATAGTAAAAGCAAAAGCATGCAAGATAAAATAAAGCTAAGCTAGATAATGCGTAATAAAGCAGAGTAGAGGAAGTAAAGTCCAGCAAAGTCGTCGTACTCTCACACGTCCCCCCCTCAAAGCTGGGTGGCATGAGATACACCCTACTTGACAAGATAGTCCTTGAGAGCACGTCGTGCGTTGCCCATATCAGCTTCTGCAACCCAACTGTCCTCCGACGGGTCGTATCCCTTCCAGCGTATCAGGAACTCGAGCGTGTTGCCGCGTCTGCGTCGATAAGCGAGAACTCGTCCCACCTCGTACTCCGGATCATCCTGTACGAGAACAGGTGGTGGTGGCGGTAGTTGCCGTCCCTGGAACTGTTGGTTGGGGTCCTTGTAGGGCTTTAGTAGCAGAACATAGAAAGCGTTGTGAAGCTTCCACATAGTAGGTAAGCGCAAGCGGAATGTTTCTCGCATCACCTGTGCCTCAGAGCGAAAAGGACCACAGAAGCGAGGCCGGAGCTTGGATGGTAGGTGAGATAGGTCCAAGTTGCGTGTGTCGAGAAGCACCTGATCTCCGACTACAACCGAGTGATCACGTCGCTGTCGATCGGCATACTACTTCTGAGATTTCTGCATCGTGGTGAGACGTCGCTGAGTCTTCTCCCATAGCTGCTGCATGGTGGTGACAAAGTCGTGTGCGGCTTGGACGTGTGCCGGTGTGGTTGGCTGCTGTGGTGTTAGTGGTTCTCGTCCTAACACAGGAAGAATGGAGATTTCCCTGTGGCCGCATGTGAAGCGTTGTTGTAAGCAAACTCAAGCGTCGGTAACTGCTGATCCCAGTGGCTGATGTCGTCTTTGCAAGCTGTGCGCAGTAACTATTCAACCACCTGATTGAGTCGCTCAGTCTGTCCGTCAGTCTGGGGGTGGTAAGCTGAAGACATTACAAGCTTTGTCCCCAACATTCCCATGAGCTCCTTCCAGAACTTACTAGTGAATTTTGGGTCCCTGTTTGAGATGAGTATAGCGGGGATGCCGTGGATGGTGATTATGCGATCGAAGAAGAGGCGAGCATTTGCTTCAGCAGTAGCCGAGGTGTTGGTCGGGATGAAGTGTCCCATTTTAGAGAACTTGTCGATCACCACGAGTATAGCGTCATGCCCTCGTGAGGTCGAAGAAAGCCCAATGATGATATTGAGGCTAACGACTTGCCATGGTTGCTCCCGTATGGGTAGAGGCTGAAGTAACCCTGCTTTTTTCTGCTTGCTACTCTTCATTCGCTGGCACGTGTCGCATGAAGTGACGAACTGCTGCACGTCTGCTGCCATCCGGGGCCACTAGTAAGACTTCACAAAATCTCGCTAACGTCTTGTTGCTCCCGAAATGTCCCGTGTATGCCGTGTCGTGAAACTCCTCCAATAGGATCTGCCGTAGCGGGGCATAGTTCGGCATAGTCCTGAACCTTGACTGTTTGTTTGTTCAGTGCCCAGTAGTCGATGCACAGCTGTAAATAACCGTCTGGCTTTGGAGTGAAGAGAACCGGTGCGCCGTAGGGAGAGATGGAAGGGCGGATCAGTTGTCTGTCCAGTAAGTATTCATCTATCTGTTTTTTCATGTCTGTCAGTTCGGTCAGACTAAGGCGGTATGGTGCATAGGAGATGGGTTTCGCACATGGTTCCTCTACGATCTCGTGCTCGTGGATTCGCGCTGGAGGTATTTCAGCAGGCAGGTCGTTTGGGATGATGTCTTTGTACTGCTCCAACACCTCCTTTACTGCTGCAGGTAGCTCCGAGTTCGGCTTCTCCTCCTCTGCTGCTGCCATGACCAGTGCTAGGTAACCCGTGTTACTCTCGTTCACCGTCTGTTCGAACCGTGCCAGTGTCGTTTCAGGAACATCCCCTGTATCCGTCCAGCTTCGCAGCTCCACATGTTTCCCGTTTTTGTAAATGCTCGCCTTCCGGTTGACCCAGTCGATCTCGGGGTTGAACCGCTTCAGAAAATCACGCCCCAAGATGAAATCTAATCCCTTGATGTTCGTGATCGGCAACGTCGGCTTCCACCTCAACACCCCTATCTGCAACTGCAGTGTTGATTCACCGTGGATGGGAAGCTTCGTACCGTCCACCATCGTTGCTGTAAACCGGGTCTCCTCCGAGGACTCCCCAAATTTTTCCAACGTCCCGCGGTCGCACACCGAGTGGGACACACCACTGTCTACTAGTGCCTAGAGGCATTGCCCGTTGCAGATCACCTTGAGGATTAGTGGCTGCTGCTGCCCCAAGTAGCTGTAGATGGCCTTGCGTACATGATCATAGGGTACGTCGAATATATCGTCCTTAGGCCCTGCGCTCGAAGCTGCTGGCTCAATATCACCTGAGTAGGGTTAGAAGGATTTATCCGAGGCTGGTACAGCTTCTCCTGAGCCTGGAACCTTCCCCTAAGCCTTTGCAGCTGTGTAGGCTTCATCTGTGAAGAACGGCGGGGAGCCTTAACACCGTGCTGCTAGGAAATAATATTGGTTCCTCGGAACACTCGACCCTTATCAACTCTCCGGAATGGGGTCCCCCATATTATCCGGTACCGGTATAACTTCTGACTCTCCCTTAATAAAGACTTTAAAACCACGAGAAGTAATATTCTTACTTGTCGGGTTGTATGGCGGGAGTTTCCCGGTCGGTGCAGGGTCTTGTTTCGCGGAGTCTACTTAGGTCTTGGCGATATCCCCTGGTGCCAGCTGGTCGTGACGTTTCAAATTCGCGCCATCATATTCTCTTTTTTTCGCCCTCTTCGAAGTTGCACGTTGTCCGTTTTGTTCTTTGGGGGTGCCGCACTGTTCTTGCCCTTCAGCTCCGCACGCCTTTTTCTTCATTTTCCAACACGCCAAGATACGATGTCATGTAGCGCCGCAAAATTCTTACGTCTCATTTTTTGCTAGCCGCTACTTCGCATCGTCCTTGTCGTTCTCCATCGGGTCGGCATTCGTGGGTGGTGCCGATCGCCCCTAGCCACTATTTGGCTGGTTGCGTCGTGTTCCGTAGTAGCTACTGTTCAACGCGTCGAACTGTTCGATCAGTGCTGCCCGAAACTGCGCCCACGTCCCTTCGCCTTGGACAATTTTGTTGTTAATCCACTCTAGAGCCGGACCTCGTAACAGTGTTGCTGCGAGCCGTATGCGCATCGCGTCTTGGGTGGGGGTCGTGCATCCAATAGCTTCGAAGTAAATTTCGAGCTCAGCTACGAATCGACGAACGTCACTCCCTTTTACTATAAGATCAAATGCCTCCGGTTGCCTCGGCTTTACCGCTTCGAGGTTAATTGTAGTTGCTGACATTGTCGCAGATACAATTGTCGGTGTCGCCGCCGCTGCTACTGTTGCCGCTGCTGCATTCGCCGCTGCGTACTGTTGCCGCTGCTGCATTCGCCGCTGCGTACGCTGCTGCTGTGGTAGCTGCCGATTGGTTCGCAATGAGTTTCTCGAGTCGTAGGAGCGCCGTACATATCTGCTCCTTCTCGGCGCGTAGCTCTGCGATTTTCCCTATAAAATTATCTCTATTTTCTTCCATTTGGCGATTTACAAAAAGATTTGCGACGAAAGTAAATATATTCTAGTTGCTGGTCGTCTTACTACGAGTCGAATCGACTGAAGAATCGACGAGTGCGAGTTCTGTACGTCGCGAAATTCTCCCTTAGTCAAAATTATCGTTCGATGTAGGCCGTTGAGAAGAATCTCGATCTGACGCTCCAAATTCCAACTTGCTTGGGTGAAATTCTCTGGGTCGTTGAGATTCGAATCGATCTGACAGTCGAAATTCCAATCTTTTGCCAGTAATCATGAGGGATGTTCGAAAGCCGGATCGAGGGGGGGTTAGAAAAATTGCACAGAACTGGTTTTAGATACCCGAATTGGCACTTTCATTGTCGCCCCCACGGTTTTCAAAGGCCGGTTTTTAGCGGTTCAAGACTTCGCGTGTAAACCCGATCTGATTACCAAGTGTGAGGATCAAAGGAACTGGTTCAGAAAATTTAATATGAGCATATGGGTACAAGTCGAGGCTGCATAGGCTCGACACAAAGGCAGTAACCCGGGTGTTACTAGAAGGTTCCGCGGGTCGCGAAGCGTCCCGAACGGGTCCTTTCCAAATTCGGTAGAAGGTAATTCGGTAACAACCAAAAAGCCTAGAATTTTGTGCGCTCAACCTAGTTCGGTGCCTATAACTATAATAATTATAGTAAAAGCAATGAGCCCAGTAAATCAAGCAAAAGCATGCAAGAAAAAATAAACCTAATCTAGAAATAGCAGAATGAAGTCAAGGCAAGCTAGCAAAGCTAGCATAAGTCGTCGTACTCTCACATTCTAGTACTGTGGGTACTACACAGCGGCGACCGGTTTTCTTGCCGCAGTCGCACTCGTCACTACCACCACCTGGCTCGGCGCTTCACCAGGTACTTCGTATTCCGTCTTCCACTGGCCTTACTCCTTCCTTACTGTGTCCACCGCCCGACCCGTTGCAAATACAGTTACCGCCGGACTCCCCACTGCCTGCTCCTTCTCCTTACACTGAACAGACAGACCTCCTGATAGAGTGTCATGAGCCTGCATCTCGTCCTGCCTCGCCTGTTCGCACTGGTCGTCGTGTTACTCATCCTCGTCCTCCACCTTTTCCCGGCACTCACACTATGGCACTTCGTCCATCCTCTGTTCCACGGGGTGTTCCCCTGCCGTCTCCTCCGGCGTCCTCACTTCCTGACGTTCCTAACCCTGAGCCTAACCTTGTTCGCGCTGCTCGTCCTACTGTTACACATTTCCTGGCCACCCTCGTCACTGACCCTTCTTTAGAGTAACTGACCCTCGTCATTTGCTGCGTCTGCCTTATTCACTGAGCTTGTTGACTTCGCTGCTACCTGTGGTCTAGACTATGTCGCGGGTCTTGTTACTGAGTCTGAGTCTGACTGTCCTCCATCCTTCGGGGGTGAGCTTGCCCTTGACACTGACGTGTATGAGGGCAGGCGGTTTGAGCTCGAGTGCCTTGCGGCTACTGTACCTCAACTCGTGTCCATGCTTCTTTGCCCTGAAGGAGACCCGGATGCTCTAGAAATCCCCACCCCGCACTCTTACCCAGAGGCAATCACAAATGAGTACTCATCTCAGTGGCAAAAAGCAATGGATGAAGAGATGGTTTCCTGGAAGTCCACGGGCACCCACGTCGATGCAGTTCCCCCACCTGGGGCGAACATAGTCGATGGCATGTGGTTTTTCCGAGTGAAGCGGCCGCCGGATTCTCCGCCTTTTTTCAAGGCGCGTTACGTTGCACGAGGCTTCAGTCAGCGACAGGGGGTCGACTTCTTCCAGACCTTCTCCCCCACCCCAAAGATGACCACTCTTCGGGTGTTACTGCACGTTGCAGCACAGCGTGACTACGAGCTCCACTCGCTTGACTTCAGCACAGCTTTCTTGCAAGGCAGCCTTCACGAGGAGATCTGGCTGCGCCGCCCACCTGGCTTCACTGGGTCGTTTCTTGAGGGTACCCAGTGGAGCCTCCGGCGGCCAGTCTACGGTTTCCGTTTGGCGCCCCGCGAGTGGCACGACACACTGAGGACGACACTTTCGGCTCTTTGCTCCTTCGACTGCTGACCCGTCGTTGTTTATCCACACCGACTCTTGTCTGCCACCTTTCTACATCCTCGTGTACGTCGACGAATTGGTCTTTGCTACTGCTGACACTGAGGCACTGACCCTTGTAAAGACGGAGCTGTATAAGAGATACACCTGCTCTGATTTGGGTGAGCTGCGCAGCTATCTTGGCTTGCAGATCACACGGGACAGAGCACGGCGCACCATCACCCTGACTCAGTCACACATGGTGCAGCAAGTCCTTCAGCGCTTCGGCTTCCAGTTCTCCTCGCCACAGTCCACTCCTCTGCCTACAGGCCACTCGCTCTCAGCTCCACCTTCGGACGAGTCCATAGAGCCAAGTGGTCAGTATCCAAAGCTTGTGGGCTGCCTCATGTACCTGATGACCTGCACTCGACCAGACCTCGCGTACCCACTCAGCATCCTGACGCGCTACGTTGCGCCCAAGAGACACCGACCAGAGCACTTGCGGGCTGCACAGAGGGTGCTATGTTACTTCGGGCATGGGGCTTGTGCTTGGAGGACGGGGTTCAGTTGTACTTAATGAACACTCAGACGCTTCTTGGGTAGACGACCAGGCGACTCACCAGTCGTCACAGGGTTACACTTTCAGTCTTGGCTCCAGTTCAGTTTCCTAGAGGTCTACCCGCTCGTCTTCTGTTCTCAGCTCCAGTTGTGAGGCTGAGATCTACGCGGGGGCCATGGCTGCACAAGAGTTTCGCTGGCTGACCTACCTGCTGACCGACTTGGGTGAGCGGCCTCGTTCTCCTCCAGTCCTGTACGTCGACAACAAGGCCATGATTGCCTTGTGTCGGGAGCAGAGACTGGAGCACAGAACGAAGCATATCGCTCTGCATTGCTTCTTTGCACGAGAGTTGCAGCAGCGTGGTCAGCTTCATCTTGCTTACGTGGCCACACGGGCCAACACTGCTGATATTTTCACCAAGGCACTTGTGTCTGATGATCATCAGTGTTTCTGTACTACTCTAGGCCTTGTGCGTGACCTCACTTGCTTACTGCTTGACTTTGCTTTGTACTGTGATCCATACATTTATACCCGCATGCTTCCTCTTGCTAGGTTGTGATCACTGTATTGTTTGTGTTTTTATAACTCTGCATGTCAACTGCCCTTGTAGCCACTTGCTTGTGCTCAGACTGTGTGGTGATCTTGAGATCCACCCTGAGCTGTGTTTTGTTTCTTCTCTTGACTGGTCTTGTGACCATTGCTTGCTCTGGCTATCCCCCATTTCGCCTATGGGGGTGTGTCAAAACTTATATGTTTAGATATATGTAGGCTATATTGGGGTTAGCACTAAGGGGTACACAAATCTTCTCGACATTCTTCTTGTACCCCCTCCCTTGACCTAATCCACTCATTCCTACCTGCCTATCTTAACAGGTTCAGTGCCAAAGCTAGAACACCAGCAAAATGTTCAAGCATCTCGTCAGTCTAATGTACCCGTCAAAGTGTTTTGCAATTGCTTCAGAGGAAAAAAAGGGAGGTGTCGCACAGTCAAATGCCAAACCAACCCCTAGACTTCGCCACCTCAAACAGGGTGACTAAGCTTCAATTGTTTTGCAATTGATCACAATTTCTCTTGCGTGAGACCCTTGCTTTAACAGTGAAGAATAGAACGAGAATGATGTGACTAACAAGAATGGGAGTACAAATATGAAACCCTAGAGTTCTGTACCCCCTAAGGCTA
This sequence comes from Closterium sp. Yama58-4, assembly GCA_947470075.1. Lineage (NCBI taxonomy): Eukaryota > Viridiplantae > Streptophyta > Zygnematophyceae > Desmidiales > Closteriaceae > Closterium > Closterium sp. Yama58-4. Next base: position 64,902 of record CANIUD010000807.1, on the reverse strand, counting down.
AACCCACTGTAGCCTACAAAGCTACAACATGCATGATGTTTGACACACCCCCATAGGCAAAGTGGGGGAGAACAAGGGGTCACAAGACCAGTCAAGCAAAGCAAAGCAAGCTCAGGGTGGATCTCAATGTCACCACACATTCTGAGCACAAGTTCAAGGCCACAAGGCCAGTTCACATGCAAGGTTACATATATATAACGCTAAACAAGCAAGGGCAGGTATATATATGTAACAGTACAAGCAAGGTCAAGAAGTAAGCAAGTGAGGCAAGGTAGGCACAAGACCTAACAGAGTACAGAAGCGCTGATGATCACAAGGCGCGAGTGCCTTAGTGAAGATATCAGCAGTGTTGGCCTCAGAGGCCACGTAAGCAAGGCGCAACTGACCACGCTGCTGCAGCTCACGAGCAAGGAAGTAGCGAAGAGCGATGTGCTTCGTTCTGTGCTCCAGTCTGTGCTCCCGACACAAGGCCAGCATGGCCTTGTTGTCTACGTACAGCACTGGAGGAGAACGAGGCGGCTCTCCCAGGTCAGTCAGCAGGTAGGTGAGCCAGCGTAGCTCCTGTGCAGCCATGGCCCCTGCGTAGATCTCAGCCTCACAACTGGAGCCGAGAACAGAAGACGAGCGGGTAGACCGCCACGAAACAGAGCCGGAACCAAGGCTGAAGGTGTAACCCTGTGACGACCGCTGCGTAGCCTGGTCGTCAGCCCAAGAAGCGTCTGCGTGACCAGTGAGGACCACTGAACTCTGCCCTCCAAGCACAAGCCCCATGCCCGACGTACTGCACAAGTAACGCAACACCCTCTTCGCTGCAGCCATGTGCTCTGGTCTGTGTCTCCCAGGAGCAACATAGCGTGCAAGAATGCTAAGAGGGTATGCAAGGTCAGGTCGAGTGCAGGTCATCAGGTACATGAGGCAGCCAACAAGCTCTGGGTACAGGCCACTCGACTCTACGGACTCATCCGAAGGCAGAGCTGAGAGCGAGTGGCGTGTAGCTAGAGGAGTGGCCTGAGGCGAGGAGTACGTGAAGCCGAAGCGCTGAAGGACCTGCTGCACCATGTGTGACTGAGTCAGGGTAATGGTGCGCTGTGCTCTGTCCCGGGTGATCTGCAAGCCAAGATAGCTGCGCAGCTCACCCAGGTCTGTGCACGTGTGTCTCTTCTGCAGCTCGGACTTCACGTAGGCAAGTCCAGCAGTGTCGGGTGTAGCAAAGACCAAGTCGTCGACGTACACGAGGATGTAGAACGGCGGCAAAGAAGAGTCGGTGCGCAGAAACAGCGACGGGTCGGCAGTAGAAGGAGCAAACCCAAGAGCCGCAAGTGTAGTCCTCAGTGTGTCGTGCCACTCACGAGGTGCCTGGCGGAGACCGTAGACTGGCCGCCGGAGGCTCCACTGGGTGCCAGGAGGAAAAGTCCCAGTGAAGCCAGGTGGACGGCATAGCCATATCTCCTCGTGCAGGCTGCCCTGCAAGAAAGCAGTGCTGAAGTCAAGAGAGTGCAGCTCGTAGTCTCGGTGAGCGGCTATGTGCAGCAGTACCCAAAGAGTGGTCATCTTCGGGGTGGGTGAGAAGGTCTGAAAGTAGTCAACTCCCTGCCGCTGACTGAAGCCACGAGCCACGTAACGCGCCTTGAAGACAGGCGGAGAACCCGGCGGCCGCTTCACCCTGAAAATCCACATGCCACTGACGATGTTCGCCCCAGGCGGGGGAACCTCGTCAACGTAGGTGCCTGTGGACTTCCAGGAAGCCATCTCTGCGTCCATGGCTGCCTGCCACTGAGAGGAGTAGGGACCCTCTATCGCCTCCGCGTAAGAGCGCGGAGTCGGGATGTCAAGTGCATCCGGGTCTCCCTCAGGGGCAAGCAGCACGGACACGAGATGAGGTGAAGCAGCAGCCAAGCACTGGAACTCCTCTTGCCTGTCCTCAAGGACGTCCGTGCCAAGAGCACACTCACCCCCGACGGACGGAGGACAGACAGACTCAGACTCAGCGACGAGACTGGCAGCGTAGTCTAGGCGACAGCGAGCAGCGAAGTCGACAAGCTCAGCAACCAGAGCAGACGCAGCAGTAGACTCAAAGGAAGGGTCAGTGACGACAGTAGCAAGGAGACGCGTGACAGTAGGACGCGCAGCACGAAGGGAGTCCGACTCAGGGTCAGGAAGGTCAGGAAGAGAGGACGCGGGAGGAGAAGGCAAAGGGGCACGCAGAGGAGCAGTGGAAGGACGCAGAGACATCCGGTGCGTGCCGGGGACAGGGGGAGGACGCTGACGCGAACCACGACCACTAGTGCGAGCAGCACGGACAGGCGACGCAGGGCGAGACGCAGGCTCACGACGCTCAGCAAGACCTCCAGTAGGACCAGTGTAGGGAGAAGGAGAAGGAAGCGGGGAGGCCGGCTGTAACTGCGACACAGACTGGACAGGAGGCGGACACGCTAAGGGAGGAGCAGGACCAAGAGAGGACGGAAGACCAAGAACCTGCTCAAGGAGCGGAACGAAGTACGGCCGGGGCCGCGCAGCGCCACCAGTGCCAGCAGGAACAGCACCCCCAACGGGAGCACCAGCACCAGGAGGACCCTCAGCTCCAGCAGCTCCAACTCCAGCACCCTCAGCCGGACCAGCGCCAGTAGCACCTCCAGCGCCAGCACCCCCAGTAGCTCCAGCTCCAGTCGGACCACCCGAAGACGCAGCAGCTCCAGCTCCAGGAGCACCAGCAGCACCAACGCCAGTAGCACCAGTAGCACCACCAGCTCCAGCAGGAGGAGCACCCGTAGGCCCAGCAGCTCCAGTACACCCTGTACGAGCACCTCTGGGACCCTCTGCACCAGCACCCTCAGCAGCAGCAGAACCTCCAGCGTCCGCAGCACCACCAGCTCCAGCACCAGGTGCACCTGTAGGCCCAGCAGCTCCAGTACACCTTGTACGAGCACCTCTGGGATCCGCTGCACCAGCACCCTCAGCAGAGGCAGAACCTCCAGCGTCCGAAGTACCGCCAGCTCCAGCAGCACGCCTCCAGCGCCGGGCAAACCACTCACGCAGCTCCTGTGGAGAGAGTAGCTCCCGCCGGGACGAAGCACCCGAAGAACCGTCAGGCCCAGCACCACCAGACGACTCACTCCGAGACACAGCACCCCCAGGCTCAGCACCCCCAGGCGCAGCACCCCCAGGCTCAGCACCCCCAGACGCAGCACCCCCAAGGTCAACACCCCCAGGCGCAGCAACCTCAAGCCCAGCACCCCCAGTCGCAGCACCCCCAGGCTCAGCACCCCCAGGCTCAGCACCCCCAGCAGCACCAGAGTCAACAGCTACCTCGACAGGCTCGACTGCATCTACCTGGGACACACCTGAGGGAGCAGGACCCTGAGGGGGGAGGGGGTCTACCGGAGGGGGACCTGGCGTAAGGAAGAGCGGCGGGGGAGGGAGGGACGCAGTGCGGTAGGGGAAGAGACGGTAGTAGGGAACCGACTCGTCAAAGGTGACGTCCTGGGAGGACAGAACACGGCGCGAGGTGGGGTGGTAGAACTGCCAGCCAGGCGCGTCAGGAGGGAAGCCAAGGAAGACGCAGGGAACAGCACGAGAGGACAGCTTGTCCGCAGACAAGTCGCGGACAAACGCCCGAGATCCCCAGACACGGAACGCAGACACATCGCCAACCTTCCCCGTCCACAGTAAAGCAGGGGAGGTCTCCGGCCTGGAGACCCGGGGGTGAAGGTTGATCTGATGCGCCGCGTACCGAACCGCAAACGGCCAGAGAAAATGGGGGGCAGCCGCATGGACCATGGACGTACGAGCGACGTCCATGATCATGCCAATGCGGCGCTCAGCAATCCCATTCTGCTGTGGAGAGTCCGGAAGCGTGAAGGTCTGGCGGATGCCTCGTGCACGACAGAAGGCCCGCAGAAGGTCAGAGGAGAACTCTCCGCCTCTGTCGGAGTGCAGACGCAGAACAGGAAAGTCCGAGCCGAAACTCTCCCGGAGCTGGAGACGAGCTGCGCGGATCCAGGCGATCAACACCTCAGTGACGTCACCCTTGCTGCGCAAGGGGAAGACTGTGGTGTAACGCGAGTAGTCGTCAACCACCAGCAGGAAGTAACGCTCGTGACCCTGCCCACGGACGCGGGCTGGGCCCCACACGTCCATGTGAAGCGTCTGCAGCGGAGCCTCTGTCGGAGGAAACTCGGAGGAGTGAGGGGCAGCGCGCTGCCGCCCCTCGACGCAGGGAACGCAGGTGGGGGCAGGCCCCGGAGGAAGGGGAGGGAGGGACCGGGGGAGGCCAGAGACAAGAAGACGGGAAGCCATGCCTCGAAGACGAGGCAGGGAGGGGTGACCAAGGCGGTGGTGCCAGAGGAGAGTCCGGTGGGACAGGAGATGACACGAGCAGGGGGCAGACTCAGGGCCAGACCTGGACGCCGCAGCAAACACCTGACCCGACGCTGCTACCTGAGCAGACTCAGCGACTGGAGGAGACTCAGTAGTCAGTGTGTACAGGCTCGACCCCGGCCGACGGGTAAACGTGGCCAAGTGTCGGCCCGTGTCCGCACACGTGCAGTGAGTCACCCGCTGACGAGCAGGGGTGAACTGGTCAACTCCCCCATCCTGCAGGTCAGCACCCGCCACCAAGTTCGTAGAGAACGAGGGGAGGTAAAGACCCGACAGGGAGCCAGACGGGACCGCTGGACACGGTAGGACAGTGGAGTAGTGGGCAAGGACAGGACCCCCAGAGGGGTCCGCCAGGGAGACTGCAACGGGCCGACTGAGTGGCGTGAGAGTGGTGCAGTCTCGAAAGAAGGAGCGGGAAGCACCCGAGTCAAGGGTGAAGGTGTGGGTGTCCGGAGACGACGCAGTACCTGAGAGCGCAGACTCACCGGCACCTGGGGCGGCAGACGCACTGGCACCTAGAGCAGCAGCCTCACAAGCACCTAGCGCAGCAGCCTCTATGCCTGGGTCAGGCGGAAAACACCGGTAACAGTCACCCTCATCACTAATAGTCACAGCATACATGGCAGCAAGAATAGCATCATAATCAAGATCAAAGATAGGAACCCCCGCCCTAGACAGCTCACCCCAGCGAGGGATCTCAGTGGCCTCAGGGAACTGGTGACGCCAAGCGTCCGTCAGGCGGCCAAAGCAACGCTGGGTGGAGTGCGCACCCCCACACTGCTCACCCGCGCGGTCGCCGGTGCGGAGGACGTAGGTGCACGGACCAGTACCCCCACCCCGCTGACGTGCAGCGTACCACTCACGAAGCTGCTGAGGGGGGGGGATCTCACGAGCGCGCTGCTGCTGCTGCTGGCGCTGACCACCACCGGAGCCAACCCTCTGTGCAGCGCCACCCCGACCAGCTCCACCTCCTCCGCCGCTACCTCCTCCACTACCGCCACCTCCGCCACCTCCGCTCCCACCCCCACCGCCGCCTCTGCCTCCGCCTCCACTGACGCCACTGACGCCCCCACCCCCGCCACCACCCCCACCGCCACCCCCACCCCCTCCACCACCTCCACCTCCGCCTCCACCGCCCCCGCCAGCTCCTCCAGCACCCTTGCCCCCCTTGCCCTTGCCAGGGCGGCGTCTCCCGCTAGGGGCAGACGCCGCAGCGACCGACTCAAGACCAACGAGGTCGGCCGCAGCAGCAGAGGCAACAGAGGGCAAGAGGGGAGAGGGGGAGCACCCCTCAAAGACAGGGGTACGAGGGTCACCGCGAGAGGCTTCGACAGCGACTATGCTCTTCTCTGCCGCTAGAAGGCGCTCCTCGAGGAGGTCAACGGTGAGGGTGGTGGGGCAAACAGAGAGGAAGTGGTCCCTAACCGGGCGAAGGGTGTCAGGGAGCCGGGTGACTATGTAGTAGAGGGTGATGTACATGGGGGGGGGGTTCTTGGCGCAGAACTCAGCAGGAAGCGCAGCGCGGTAGCGAGTGTCACTAGTGCGAAGGTGCGTAATGAGGTCAGCGACAGTGGGAAAAGCGGCGAGGTCAGGGAAGAGGTACGGTAGGATGAGGCGGCTAAGCGCAGCAGTGGCAGGGGAAGAGTAGCGTGCAACTACAGCGTCGTACAAGGTCTTAGCACTCTTGTACTGGCTAAAGTGTGCACGCTCAGCGGTCGGCAAGTGGCGGCGCACAGCAAGGCGGGCAGCAGCATCGCGCGTGGCCCACTGTGAGCGAACAGTGGCGTCAGCATCAGCAGCAGGTGCAGGAGAGGCACCAGAAGTGAGGTCAAAGAGGGAGAGACCGTCTGCCCCAGGCCAACGTGCTTGTAACCCTTCCCTAGGATCAATCGGGGATCTCCAATAAAGACAGCTGCAAGCACAGCACAGTACAGTAGCACATGTGGCACGGAGCAAATGGCGAGAGCAAGATTTGGTGGGCTCCAGTACAGAGAGGAGGAGGTAGGCTTGTGTATTGGAATTTTGCCCTCAGATTGGTTTTGGGCTAGGCTGAAAAATCGAAGTTCGTACACAAATTTACTCTAGAAATCAGACAAAAATACCACTGTACATTAGAAACAACTGCATCTTCCCCAGTTTTCCTAAAAAAAAGTAAGATAATTCAGCCTTGGTAAAAAAAAAAAAGCTCTGAAATTTAGAAATTTCTTACAAAATCAGAGTAAAGAGTCTGACTTCTGAAGGCCTGATTGGAATTATGGTTGCTCCGATAAACATATAAGTAGTGTTGGATTTACACTTTGATAGTGTAGAATGCATTGGTTGGGTTGGGAAAGATTGTGGTGTACACTCTTTGGAATGGACCACCTCCCAAACCCTATAGATTAGGGTTCTCTCTTCTTTCAACTCACTTCTTGTAAACTCTCTTGGTTCTTGCTTGGTTCATGCACAAATTAGCTTCTAAGATTCATAGGCCTTAACAAGAGGTTCTAAGAATACTATAGCTTCCGATATTATCTTAGACTATTCTAACATGGTATCAGAGCTAAGAAGGCTTAGCAATCTAATGGAATAGAAGTTACTCAAGGCATTAGAATATAATATCTTGGTGGAAGCTAAAGTAGCTTAGCCCCCTCTTGAAAGGCTACCGAAATTGCATTGTGGCGGACTCTGGACGTGGGAGGGGAGGAGAAGAGAAGAAACCCGCTGAAAATCGTGTGGATCCGTTCGAGAGGACGAAAGGAACGACATCCATTCACGGAGGGATTCGGTCAACATTGACCAATTGAGACGTTCAGCATATCGTTAGAAAGGCCTTAACATGATCTACAATAGTTGTCCAGGCGTCGTCACCAATCGATGAGCGGATCAGACGCAATTCGCGAAATTCAGTCAGCGGCCGAACAGGAAAAACGTGAATCGGTGAAGATTTAACGTGCAAAAAGGGGATCGGAGGGCGCACGCCAAGAGATGAGATCAGGGCGCATCCAACAAGCCAAAGATCGGGAGAAAACGGTCGAGTCTTTGTCGAGGGAAAACTGGCCAACTTCGACAAGTTTAAGCAGACAGCTCGGACGCGGGATCCAGAAGTGCAATACATCATCGGAACAGCCTCGGAAAAGGATTTAGCTAAATCAAACAGCTTGTCATTCGGATGTTCGGGCGCAGAGTTACGCTCCAAAAACCAAGAGGGGGTGAATTTGCGCACGTCGTCTTCACCACCCCCGCCATTGCCTCCACCACCACCTCTACTTCAATCGTCGGGGTCGCTGTCGCAAATGGATCATGACTCAGGCGACGGGAAACTGGAGAGTGCGCCTAAGTTTGACGGGAACGAATGTTGGACTTGGAGCTTCCGACGAAGAATGGGCAGAGACGCACGAACTGTGGGGGTATTTTGATGGATCAGAGGAATGACCTGCATCGGGTGATGCACGACTAAAGTGGGAGAGGAAGAATCCGAAGGCATTTGCCCAATTCTGCAATGCCTTAGTACCAGATGAGCTGATTTGCCTAGTTCGGGAGTTAGGCAGCAAGCCCGAGTTGGGCGGTGCACCTGCCGATGGTGGAGCTAGAGCAGCCACCTGTATTCCTGCAAGTACAGCAGTGACATACACACGTGTGAAAATTTTATACCTTCAGTGTGGCTTGTACAACCGAATGACACTCTTTGAGGAGCTCTCCTTTTTGAAGATGAAAGAGGGAGAGGGAGTAGCTGCGTACTGGGCGCGTGCCGAGGACTTGAGGTCCAAGTACTTGGCGGCAGGGGGGAAGGAGGAGGTTGAGGAGTGGATGATAAGGGTGCTCAAAGGACTACCTCCTCACTTTGAGATGCTGAAGGTGGTGCTTAACAACCAATCGTCACTGCTTACCAAAAACCAACTGCTTGATCTGTAAGGAGCGAGGAGATGCGGATCGGTGTCGCACCGAGATCGGATGGCGTAGCCACTTTTGGAGCGGGTACTAAAGTTGGCAGCAGTGGCACGGGAAATTGGGATAAGGAAGGAAAACATCGAGGCAACGGTAGCAGCAGCGGCACCAACTTGGGCAAATGGATTCAGGGGAAAGGCAACACGGAGTGCTTGATTTCCCTTGGGGGTCCAAGAGCATGGCTCCTAGGGAGTTGTGTCATGGCTGTTGGGATGAGGGACATGCATGGCAGCGATGACCTCACCGACCTAAGTGAGGAATTCCGACACTCTTACAGCTGGGGGGTCGTGGTTCCAACAGCAAGGCACAGGTGGCGGATAAGGAGGAGGAGGATGACAAGGCAGAGGTAGCGGTTAGTGAGGAAGTTGCAGCAATAAGAGAGGAGCAGCCACGAGAGGAGTGTTGATTGACAGTGGGGCCAGCCACAACTTTACTCCTTATGCATCAGACTTTAAGAGTAAGCTTGGGCCACCTGAGATTTGGGGAGTTAGATTGGGTGATAGACGGATGGCGAAAGCTGTTGGCATGGGTGAGGTGCTGGTGGTTGGTGCTGAAGGTCAGCTGCTGAGGATTCAAAAGGTCCATCTTGTGCCTGAGAAGCATACGCGTCTGCTGTCAGTCCCACACCTGACCTCTCGGGGTGTCATTGTGTCATTCGAAGGTGTTATGTTATTAAACAGGGGGAGAGGGTGTTGGTGATTGGAGAAAAGGAAAGGGGAAGGGGTTATGGATTGGTGCGAATGTCTCTTCCTCTTGCTCCGGACATACAGGGCAGTGCTCTTGCAGTTGGATCCTCCTCCTCATTTTCTCTATTGACCCTTGCCCACCGCCGCATTGGTCATACCGCCCCCACCACACTGCAACAGATGGCTCGGGGGAACAGTATACTGGGCTTGGAGATCGGGGGGGGGGGGAGCACTGATTGCTCTCCATTTGAGCCTTGCCTATTGGGTAAGTCGGCCCGAAAGCCGTTTTCCCATAAGGCGCCTCGCGTGCTTGGGCCTTTGGATGAGGTCCACATAGACTTGTGGGGGCCTGTGCGCACTGCTTCGCTAGGAGGAGCGGTATATGTCTTTAGTCTCATAAACGACTTCACCAAACGGGTTTGGTCATTCCCACTCCCCAACAAGGAATCTGCCACAGTCGCCAAAGTCCTTCGCCAGTGGCATAGGGGCGTGGAGCTGGAGTGTGGGCGGAAACTGAAAGCTGTTTGCTCAGACATGGATGGCGAGTTCTTGGGGGATGCTGTGAAAGGATGGAAGGCTGAGTTTGGCATCAAAACTCAACTAAGCGTCGCAGATACAATGCAGCAGAATGGGGTGGTGGAGAGGTCGCACAGGACGATGGCAGAGGGGATCCGCACGTTGTCGGTCGACAGTCGTCTCCCTGCTCATTTATGGGGTGAAGAATTGATGTGGGTCATTAAGGCTAAGAACAGGGTCACTCACAATGCTTTGCCTGCCTCTATCACTTCAATGGAGGCGTGGTTCAGCCAAAAGCTGCATGTGGGCATGGCTCGGGTTTGGGGTTGCATGGGGAGTGTCATGTTGCATAGGCATGAGAAGGGTGGCAAGTTTGATGCACGCGCTGTCATGTGTGTCTGTGTTGGGGTGGACATGGAGAGCAAGGGTTGGCGCATGCTGGACCCTTCCCTCATGCGCATTCGCATTGCTCGAGATGTTGATTTTCTTGAGAATGTGATGCGGAAGGATCGGGACACCCCCAAGGCCTTTGGGGGGCTTTTGCAGGATGCAGCTGAGATTTCCCAGCTCCTCCCCCTTCCACTCTCGCCACCCTCAGCAGCGGTTGATGACGCTGACATGCCACATTCATCACCACCACCAGCACTGCTGAATGTGTCGGTGCAGCAGCAGCCCCCCCCTCTGCAGCAGCTCAGCGGCCCCTCGATCATTCAGCAGAGATCCGCTACCCAGGCTTATTCCTCTTCCTCCTCCTCTGGTCAGCGCCCTGCCACTCTTCCTACGAGAGCACCTATGTCACCAGGGACTACCTCTGCACCACCGATTACAGGGTTGCATGTGCTTGGTATGCGGTCTGGTACAGGTGGTGAGGAAGTAGGGAGGGAGGCTAGGTGGAGAGTGTTGCACTAGCATGTGTGAGCACTAGTGATGTTCCACGCACAGTTGCTGAGGCACTGCGTGGCCTTGAGGGCCCTGCATGGAAGGCACGCGCTGAGAAGGAGGTGAATGCCATGAGCACTATGGGTGTATGGGATCCAGAGCCGGTGGACTTACCTCCAGGTAAGAAGGCCATTGGGGTCAAGTACGCTTTCCGCAAGAAAGCTGACCAGGAGGATAAGGTGGTACAACATAAGGTTCGCCTTGCTGCAAAGGGGTTCACTGAGGAGTCTGAGAAGGATTATGATCAGGTATTTGCCCCTGTGGGCAAGCTCACCTCAGGTCGGGTGCTTCTTGCAAAAGCCGCGGTAAAGGGGTGGCATGTGTAACAGGAGGATGTTGATCATGCCTACCTCAATGCAATCCTTCAGGAGGAGATGTATGTGAGCCAGCTTCAGGGATTTGATGATGGTACAGGTGGAGTATATGTTGGTGTAAGGGCCTAATAAACTCAGGCTATTAAGACTTAATCAATCTTAAAACCTCTCCTCGGGGTCAACTCCAAGGATACTTGGGTGCCTGGTACAAGACCAGCCCCTATCCTCTGGTCCGAGTTTGTAGAGAGAGGAGTCAAGAATGACTTAGCCAAAATAACAAGAGTACCTTGAACGCCGCGCAGTGTGCTGTGCAGATCGTCGATCGGATTAAGCTGACAATTTGCTATAACGAAGCTCGCTCCAAGAGCTTTAAAATAAGCCAAGTTGCCTCGCGAAAAGTTCTGCCATTATGAAGTTATGGCTCGGACAGCGTTTGCCTAGCGTTGGAGTGCTAGCATACTAGCGTTGACTTGGGTAGCATTCCGCCGTCGAATAGCGCAGAAACGAAACTCCAGCGAGGAAGGAATTCGCTTGAATCAATTGACTATATCCAGGTACAAACAGAGAAGGAATAAATACTTCTAGCTAGCAAGGACCTTGGGAATTAACCTGGGAACAACCAGGGATGATCCCAAATAATTCCAAGCAACAGAACCAACCTGGCTGGACAAAATAGTAGGTGGTAGGTTGGTAAACAACCTCTGGTTCTGTTTTTCCAACCTGGGAAAACAACAACCAGGTTCAGGTTATAAAAACAGAACCTGTTTTGTCTTTGCCCAACCAGCCAAATGCTGGTTCCGCTGGTTTCCCCTGGCCCTGTAGCATGCAGATACAGACAAACAACATCCAACCTTCACCTAAATTGTACCCCTATAGTGCCTGCCCTGCTACACTATAGTCAACCAAACAAAACAGTACAATTTCGAGATGGATAGAACTGAATCCGCAAAATCAATCAACTCAACCAAACTGCAAAGCTTCCATCTTGGGTTCCTTTGCGAGCTCGTCCTTTCTGCTTGCACTGTTCATAGCGCGTACAATATTGTGCCGAAGCGCACATTGCGCGAGTATCTGCAAATGCATCAAGCGAAAATTGCGAAAGCAAACAAACACACGAACATTCCATTCACACCCAAATGCATTCGCACACGCATACTTGTACAAACAGACGGCAGGATGTCGTGCAATATGAATTTGCACCCAACAGTATATGCTTGCGCAAAGCTCTCTATGGGCTCAAGAAGGTGCTTGCTCAGTGGTACCGCATGAAGGATCTAGGTGAGGTATCCATGTACCTTGGTGCAGAGGTTCGCAGGTCGGTTAAAGATGGGTGGTTGGAGATTGGCCAGGAGAAGTATGTCCTTGGTCTCCAAGCAAGGTTTGGTGACCTACTGAGAGAGACACATATGGTGCATACTCCCATATCACCCAATGATGTCTCGAAGATTAGGAAAGGTACTTGATCGAGTGAGGAAGGTGCTGTGGCTGATGTCTAGGTGTACCAAAGTCTTATTGGCAGCTTGATGTATGCTACTGTGACCACCCGTCCTGACATCTGCTTCACAGTCAGCACCCTTGCACAGTCATGCGTGGCACCAAGGCACATTCACATGCGTGCTGCTTTAAGAGAACTCAGATACTTGGTCGATACAGCTGATTGTGTCATCATGTATGAGCGCCAAGGTGGTGAGCAGGTTGTGGAGTAGACTGACTCGGATTGGGGTGGTGAGGCTGATGGCAAGAGTCGTTCTGCCTACATCTTTAAGTTGGAGGAGGAGCAATCAGCTGGTACAACAAACGGCAGGATAGTCTTGCTTGCAGCACTATTGAAGCTGAGTATAAAGCTCTATCGGAGGGGGTTAAGGAGGCCATTTGGTTGAGGAGCTTGTTGGCTGAGATGCATCTGGGCGATAAGGGGTCTATTCCATTGTTATGTGATAATGAGTCTGCTATCTCCCTTGCCCACAATCCCGTTCTCCATCAGCGCACCAAGCACATTAAGGTAGCTTGGCACTTTGTACGGGATGCGGTGCGCCAGTAGGAGGTCGAGGTGCACTCAGTATGCTCCCACCTTCAGGATGTCGACATGCTCACCAAAGCTCTCCCAAGCTTGCACCTGTATGAGAACCTTTAGCGCATCAGCATGCGAGTGTTGCCTGCAAGGGCGAAGGTTTCATTCGCTGGAAGGGTTGTGTTTTGATTGATGGGTGAACTTTGATGCTTATTGGAAGAAGGGGGAATGTTGGAATTATGTTTAATTCGGGTTGCTCCAATAAACATATAAGTGGTGTTGGATTTACACGTGTAGAATACATTGGTTGGGTTGGGAGAAATTGTGGTGTACACTATTTGCAGTGGACCACCTCCCAAACCCTATAGGTCAGGGTTCTCTCTTGTTTGAACTCACTCTCTTAGTTCTAGCTTGGTTTATGCCCAAATTGGCTCCTAAGATTTATAGGCCTTAAGAGGAGGTTCTAAGACTACTGTAGCTTTCGATGGTATCTTAGACCATTCTAACATTGTGAATTACTGTGTAGTACATTTCTTACCCTTTAAGTTAGCTTTCATAGGGTGCCATTTGTTTTGTTTAAAGTTAACTTTAAGTTTTGTTTTTTTTTTTTTCAGTTCGCGATTCAATTTCAACTTCTGCTACTTTGGAAAGTCGAATGTTGGCCAAAGAATTGTCAAGAATAGTAGGAGAGGAACGAATGTTAGGTGAAGGGAGGGGAGTACAAAGAAGGTATCGAGAAACTTGTTGTACCTCCTAAAGGCTAACCCCACTAGAGCCTAGATAATAATAAACAGATATGTTTTGACACACCCCCATAGGCGAAGTGAGGGATAGCCAGTGCAAGCAATGGTCACAGGATCAGTCAAGAGAAGCAATAAAACAAAGCTCACGGTGGATCACGAAATCACCACACAGTCCGAGCACAAGCAAGTGGCCACAAGGCCAGTTCACATGCAGAGTTATAGTAGCACATGTAGTACAGTGATCACAACCTAACAAGAGTAGGCATGCAGACACATATGAATATTTTTCAAACCTGAAATGCTTTTCAAAAAATTGTATTTTGAAATCAAAGCTGTTTGTAATGTAGAAATGGGCAAAGTCGAAGCGCGCTGAACGCCCGTTTTGGAGTACAAAACGTGGGCTGGAGGTTATTTCCCTCCACCCACATCTTGTCAAGATAGGTAGTAGAAAGTTTAGAGGCAGAAAGAGGAGTTGCACTAGCAAGCAGTTGAGTACATATAGGAACCCTAGATTGGGCTGTACTCGCTATGGAGTACCCCACTGCAGGCTAGACAAATACAACATTCTGACACACCCCCATAGTCAAAGTGGGGTATAATCAGCAGAGCAAGCAGTCATAGAGCAGATTCACAAGTGCATGCAAAGCTAGAGGCATTCACAAAGGGCAAGTGAGGAGGAGGAGGCGAGACTGTAGGTGGAGAGGAGATAAGAGGCGTCGGCTGAAGCTGCAGACACACGGGCAACAGGAGTCAAACTGGCTCAGTGGCTACCGGAACAAGCGCCCCGGACTACAGGAGTAACTGGCTCCGCGGCTAAGAAGAGCGGCAGACGAGCAACGGACCCACGGGCGACTGGCGCAGCTGGCTACGACTGGGCTACCGGAACAAGCGCCCCGGACTACAGGTGCTGCTGACGACAAGACGGCAGCCTCCGCTCAACCTCCCCCGACTGTCCCACCCCCCTCTCACACACCCCCTGCTGGAACCCTAGCTCCACTCCCACGTCACCCCCCTAGCACCACTCCTTCGGCTCCCACACACCCACCCCCCTGAGCGGCAGCTGCAGCAGCGGGAGACGGAGGAGGAGGAGGAGTAGGGGACGGGGCACTCAACCTGCACCCCCACAACCGCCACCCCCACACTCCCCACCCCCAAACCCTAAAACGGGCGGAACGGGGTAGGAGCGCGGGGGACGGCGAGGGGGAAGGCGCGCGGCCCCCAGGGCGCCACCATGGGGCAGCGAGGGGCCGCACGCGGCTCCCCAGAGTGCCGCGACGTGGCTGCGGGGTCGCGCGCGGCTCCCCAGGCCGCCGCGACGGGGCTGCGGGGTCGCGCGCGGCTCCCCAGGGTGCCGCGACGTGGCTGCGGGGTCGCGCGCGGCTCCCCAGGGCGCCGCGACGGGGCAGCAGGCGTCGCGCGCGCTTCCAGGGCGCCGCGACGAGGCAGCGGGGGCGACGGGGGGGTCTGCTGCAGGCGACGGGTGGGCTGCAGCAGGCGACGGTGGGGAAACGACGGGGGGAAACCGCCGCGCGCCCCGGGGCGCACGGCGGGCAGGAAACCGCCGCGCGCTCCGTGCGCACGGCGAGCAGAAAACCGCCGTGCGCACGAGCACGTGGCGGGAAGAAAAAAAATCCGTCGCGCGCCAAGGGGCGCGCGACACAGAGAACAGCAGCGGAAGCATTAGGTGGTGGGCCCACCCACAGGATCGACCCAAGGGGGTCGACCTGCTCTGATAGCATGTCAAGATAGGTAGTAGAAAGTTTAGAGGCAGAAAGAGGAGTTGCACTAGCAAGCAGTTGAGTACATATAGGAACCCTAGATTGGGCTGTACTCGCTATGGAGTACCCCACTGCAGGCTAGACAAATACAACATTCTGACACATCTCTCATGCTCAAACGGATTCGCCAATTTTCCTGCCCGCCCACCCGTTGGAACCGCGACAACCGTAGTAAGGTGCTTGCTTATTAGTCTGTTAGAATGGCTTGGATTTCAATTGTACTAAACCTGTTGAAATCAGACGATGCCATTGCTACATGAAAGAAAGCAAGCTTTCTAAGAGGTAAGCAAGTGAGGCAGAGTGGGCACAAGCCCAAGAGCAGTGCAGAAACGCTGATGGTCACCAGACCCCAGGGCCTTGGTAAAGATATCAGCAGTGTTGGCCTGTAAGGCCACGTGAGCAAGACAAAGCTGACCACGCTGCTGTAGCTCTCGTGCGAGGAAATAACGCAAAGCGATGTGCTTCTTTCTGCGCTCCAGTCTCTTCTCCCCACATAAGGCAAACATAGCTTTGTTCTCGACGTATAGGACAAGAGGAGATTGAGGCCGCACACCCAAGTCTGTCAGCAGGCAGGTCAGCCAGCGGAGCTCCTGTGCAGCCATGGCCCCCGCGTAGATCTCAGCCTCACAACTGGAACTGAGAACAGAAGACGAGCGGGTGAAAGAATGAGAGCCAAAACTTAACATGTAACCCTATGACGACCGCTGAGTCTCCTGGTCGTCTGCCCAGACTGAACGTGTAACCCTGTGACAAAGTGCTGAAGGACCTGCTGCACCATGTGTGACCGAGTCAGTGTGATGGTGCGCCTTACTCTGTCCCGAGTGATCTGCAAGCCAAGATAGCTGCACAGCTCACCCAGGTCAGTACAAGTGTATCTCTTATGCAGCTCCGCCTTCAGAAGGGGCAGTGCCTCAGTGTCAGTAGTAGCAAAGACCAAGTCGTCAACGTATACGAGGATGTAGAACGACGGTAAAGAAGTGTCAGTGCGCAGAAACAGCGACGGGTCAGCAGTCGAAGGAGCAAACCCAAGAGCCGCAAGTGTCGTCCTCGGTGTGTCGTGCCACAAGCGAGGCGCCTGGCGGAGACTATAGGCTGGCCGCCGGAGGCTCCACTGGGTACCCTCAGGAAACGACCCAGTGAAACCAGGTGGGGAGCGCAGCCCGATCTCCTCATGAAGGCTGCCGTGCAGGAAGGCTGTGGAGAAGTCAAGCAAGTGGAGCTCGTAGTCACGATGTG
The DNA here is from genome assembly GCA_947470075.1 of Closterium sp. Yama58-4. Lineage (NCBI taxonomy): Eukaryota > Viridiplantae > Streptophyta > Zygnematophyceae > Desmidiales > Closteriaceae > Closterium > Closterium sp. Yama58-4. The sequence goes on along the minus strand of CANIUD010000807.1, from coordinate 48,375 downwards.
CTGCAACGTGCAGTAACAACTGAAGAGTGGTCATCTTTGGGTTAGGGGAGAAGGTCTGGAAGAACTCAACACCCTGTAGCTGACTGAAGCCTCGTGCAACGTAACGCGCCTTGAAGACAGGCGGAGAATCCGGCGGCCGCTTCACCCTGAATATCCACATGACATCAGGTATGTTCACCACAGGAGGGGGAACTGCGTCAATGTAGGTGCCTGTGGACTTCCAGGATGCCATCTCTGCGTCCATGGCTATCTGCCACTGAGAGGAGTACTGACCCGTGATTGCCTCTGTGTAAGAGCGTGTGGTCAGGATGTCTAGTGCATCCGGGTCTCCCTTAGGGGCAAGCAGCATGGCAGCGAGATGAGGTACAGCGACCGCAAGACATTCGAGCTCAAATTGCGTGTCCTCAAGGACGTCCATACCAAGGGCACACTCACTCATGACGGACGGAGGACAGTCAGACTAAGACTCAGTGACAAGACTCACGACGAAGTCAAGACGACAGGCAGCAGCAAAGTCAACGAGCTCAGTGACTAAGGCAGACGCAGCAGCGGACTCAAAAGTAGGATTAGTGACAAGTGTGGCTAGAACACGCGTGATAGTAGGACTAGCAGCACGAGTAAGGTCTGAATCAGGGTCAGGAACGTCAGACAGAGAGGACGCTGGAGGAGACGGCAAGAAAGGACACTGTATAACAGAGGGAGGACGATGTGCCATGGTGTGCGTGCCAGGGACAGGTGGAGGACAAACACGACGATCCCAATGAACAGTGCGAATAGGTGAGGCAGGACGAGACGCAGGCTCGCGACGCTCCATCAGGAAGTCTGTCTGCTCAGTGCAAGGAGAAGGAGCAGGCGGTGGGGAGTTAGGCATTAACAGTGGCTGAGACGGGTCAGGCGGAGGACTCAGTAGGGGAGGAGTGAGGCTAGTGGAAGACGAAAGACTAAGAACCTGGTGAAGTGCCGAGCCATGCGGTGGCAGGGACGACTGCGGCTGCTGCCAGAAGAACGATCGTCGCTGCACAGGCTGCACAACACCCCCAGTACTAGAACCTCCAGATCCAGATTCTCCAGCTCTAATACCTCCAGCACTAGGAACTTTAGCTCCTGAAACTCCAGCTCCAAAGCCTCCAGCTCCAGTACCTCCAACACCAGAAACTCTAGCTCCAAAACCTCCAACTCCAGCACCTCCAGCACCAGAGCCGCCAGTGGCAGAATCTCCAGCTCGAGATCCTCCAACTCCAGCACCTCCAGCGCTAGTAACTCTAGCTCCAGAACCTCCAGCTCAAGAGTCTCCAGCTCTAGCACCTCCAGCTCCAGTACCTCGAGCACCAGAGCCGCCAGCTCCAGCACCTCCAGCACATGTACCTCCAGTACCAGCAGCTCCAGCTCCATCAGACTCGGACGCAGGAACTATCAGCGCCGTCTGCCGGTGCTCTCATACAAAGGGTGGCACTGCAAAAGTGGCAACACATTAGAAGAATCTCTAGAAGGAGAACTGCCAACCCCCCCACCACTTGGACGTTCAGCACCCCCAGAACCAGCAACCCCAGACTCAGCACCTCCAGAACCAGCACTCCCAGAACCAGCACCCCCAGAGTCCGCGCTTCCAGGGTCACCACCCCCAGCAGCTTCGGAGTCCACAGCGACAGGCTGCAGAGGCGATGAAGATGGCCGAGGCGGAAAACTAGGAGGGGTCTCCAAGCGCGGTGAGCGGCGAACGGCCGCTGTGTCGTCAGCAGCAGTGTCACCCTCCTCAGCAGGGCCAGAGGTGTCAAAGGAGACCTCCAAATGCCCAACCAAGGGGGGTGGATCAACCAGAGACACACCTGAGGGAGCAGGACCCTAAGGGGGGAGCGGGTCTACTAGGGGAGTACCTTGCACTAGGAAGAGAGGGTGAGGGGGGGACAGGGGTAGTGCGGTGGGGGAAGAGATGGTAGTAGCAAACTGACTCGTCAAAGGTGACGTCCAGGAAGGGCAGGACTCGACGCGAGGCAGGGTGGTAAGACTGCCAGACAGGCGCGTCGGTGGGAAAGCCAAGGAAGACGTAGCAAATGGTGCGAGAAGAGAGCTTGTTCGCGGTGGTATCGCGGACAAGAGCAAGAGTACCCCAGGCCTGAAACGCGGTCGCATCGCCAACCTTCCCCGTCTAATGCAGTGTAGGCGAGGTCTCTGGTAGGGAGACACGGGGCCAGAGGTTGAGCTGATGGGCGGCATATTGGACTGTAAACAGCTACAGAAAATGGGGGGCAGCTGCATGGATCATGGAGGTGTGAGCAACCTCCATGATCAGGCCGATGTGGCGCTCAGCAATCCCATTCTGCTGTGGAGAGGCCGGAAGCGTGAACGACTGGGTGATGACCTCCTCACGACAAAAGTCATCAAAGAGGCGGGAGGAAAACTCACCACCTCGGTCTTTGTGCAATCTCAAGACCACGAGGTCCTGCTGGAACCGGACGCGCAGCTGGCGTTGGACAGCGTGGATCCAAGGGATTAAGACACGACAGACACCCGCCTTGCTCAGTGAGGGGAAGACCATGGTGTAGCATGTATAGTCGTCAACAACCAGCCGAAAGTAGCGCTTGCGGCCGTGCCCACTGACGCGGGCGGGGCCCCACACGTCCATGTGGAGAGTCTGCAGAGGAGCAGTGGTCGGAGGAAACGAGGAGGAGTGAGGAGCGACGCGCTGCCGCCCCTCGACGCAGGGAAGGCACGGCAGTGCAAGCAACCACGGGAGCGGGGCAGGGATCTGGGAAGGCCAGAGTCAAGGAGACGGGATGCTACGCAGACACGACAGGGAGGGGTGACCCAGACGGTGGTGCCAAAGGAGAGACGGGTGGGTGAGTACCGGACACAAGCAGGATACAGCTACCTGACCAGACGCAGCTACCTGTGCAGACTCAGTGGTCAGTGTGTACAGGCCAGACTCGGGTCTCCGCGTGAACGTGGCGAGGTGGGCGCCAGTTCGTGAGTCCGTACAGATCGCCACAAGCTCTCCCCCAGGAGTAGTGACAGTGGCTAAATGGTCCTAGAGGACAGCGCTATTCACCAAGTTTGTAGAGAACGAAGGGAGGTGGAGACCTGAGAGGGAGCTGGATGGGGCTGCCGGACACGGGAGAACGGTGGAGGCACGTGCTACGACTAGGCCCCCAGAGGGGTCAGTCAGTGTGACCGGGATAGTGCAGTGAGCGGTGTGGCTGTGGTGCAGTCACGGAAGAAGCAGCGAGACGAGCTTGAGTCAAACGTGAAAGTGTGCAGAGCCTTAACAGGAGCTGCACCTGTGCTGGCAGGCTCACAGACACCTAGACTAGTAGCATCTGCACCACCGGGGACGCGTCGCTGGGAAACCCACTCCCGAAGCTACTGCGGCGAGAGGGTCTTCGGCTGACGCTGCTGCCACTGCTGTCCACCCCGAGAACCTCCATCTCCACCAGCGGCACCACCTGTACGAGCAGACTCGCAGTCTCCTACACTCGCCTCCTCGACCAGCTGCTGTACCTCCCCTAATAACAGGTGGCAGGAGAGAAAGAGGAGTAGTGTCTAACCACATCGTCGTACAAAGCGTGGGCTGATGTCACTCGACAAAAGTGGGCCCTTTGGTCGACCGGCAAGTGAGCTCGGACGGCAAGTTGTGAAATCGCGTCTAGCTCCGTCCACTGTGTGTAGGCAAGTCTGTCCTGTCAAGCTATATTTATTATAGCTTTTATTTGTTAGTCTAGGTGTACTTTCTCTTCCCTAGGAATAGGGTTAGTTTTCATATATCTTACTTGTTTGTTCATTCCTTAGTTAATTTATTCTCATATCCAAACATGGTATAGAGCGAAGTTTACCCTAGTTAGGGTTTACTCTAGCGATTTTAATCTGCTCTAGGCCCGAATTGTTCAACCTTACTAAGGTTGACCGCAGGGCTTTGAGAAGGTGCTCACAGAAGTTGGCGGGGGTGTTGTGAGTGAGGGGTGTTACACTTTTGCCCAGCCCTTCGCTACAATTTCAAAGGGGGGGCTTCGGGTTTGGTTTCTGAAGTCCCAAATTGCAAGGGTGTGGGCTCTCAAGTTTCCGAACCCGAGCCCATCAAGATTACGAAACATGCCCAGCGCGGCCCGCAATTTGGGCCTTGAGCTTTAAGGGGCCACCAACGGGTACGCCCCGTACTAGCGCGCGTAGCGTCCTAACGCGCGCCTCGCAGCGTGTCGCCCATCGCCTGTAGCCCGTCGCTCGTCGCCCGTCGCGCGTTGCTCATCGCCTGTCACCCGTTGCGCTTTTCCCGCCGTCGACCGTCTCTCCCCTCCCCTTTCTCTCGCGCGCGACCGTAGATCGTAGGCCCCGCGGCCCACACGTTAGCAGGCCCCGTGGCCTGTCCGTAGCGGGCCCTGCAGCCCTTGCTTGACGGCCTCGTGGCCTGCGATTAGCTGGCCCGCGGCCAGAATTTCCGACTGTCCGCTTGTCCGCCCGTACGACCGCCCCATCTCTTCGACCGCCTGTTCCTGCCCGCTGCTGCCCGTGTCCGCCCGTAGCCCGCCCATTACCGCCACTCTCTAGCTAAGTTCCCCGCCCTTAACCATAATAACCGCACTCAACCGCTCCAGAACCGCCTGAAATTCATTCAATCGCACCAGAAGCGCCTCTCAAACGCACTAGACCACTCCCAGCCGCCAAAAACCGCCAGTGGACCACTCCCAACCGCATGAAACTACTCCCCACCACACTCAACCTGTCCCAAGCGCCCATCACCGCACTCAACGCACCGGATCGTTCCCCACCGCTCTAGACCTCTCTCAACCGCACCAGCAGCAGATTCCACTGCCTCCAGCTCAGCAGAAGTAGCTTAGGCTGCCACCAGTAGCACCAGCAGCATAGGTTGGCCCCAGTGCACCAGTAGCAGCTTAGGCTGCCACCAGTACCACGAGCAGCAGCTTCCACTATCACCAGCGCACTTGCAGTAGTCTAGACAGCCACCAGTAGCACCTTCAGCAACCTCCACAGCCGCTTGCGCACTAGCAGCAGCCTAGACTGCCACCAGTATCACCACCAGCAGCATAGGCTGCCCCCAGCGCACCAGCAGCAGCATAGGCTGCCCCCAGTGCACCAACATCAGCATAGGCTATCCCCAGCAGACCCAACAGCAGCTTAGGCCACTTTCAGTCGCGCCAGCACCAGCCTAGGCCGTCCTACCACTAGTACTGCCGCCTCGACTGGCCCCTAACCCGTAATAGCGTGCCATGCCGTTGTGGCGACAGCGGCAGCAGCACCGGTGGCCGCAGCAGCAGCAGTGGCCGCGACAGCAGTGGCCGCAGCAGCAGCAGCAGTGGCAGCAGAACCGGTGGCCGCAGTAGCAGCATTGGCGGGTTCTGCAGCAGCGCCTGCGGCAACCTCCACCGCGGGGCTCTGATGGACCCAGCCAGTACACACACCAGTACGTGGGAGCTGCAGCTACTATTGAGACTTGTGTTTCCAGTCTTGGTGCGTGTGTAGTTTCCAGTCCAGGCGCCTCAGAGGTTCTTAGTATGGGAGCTGCAGCTACCACTAGTCTAGTACCAGCCTTTGTCGCTGGCTCAGGTGCAACCTCACCGAATGCACAGCTTTCCTTCACCCTAGACTCTGGAGCGTCTAGCTGTTTCTTTCGCGACTGCACCAACCTCGCGCCATTGCACACTCCAGTCACAGTTGCCTTGGCTGACCCCTCCGTGGGATCTGCAGTTGCCCATAGCACCACCACTCTCCCATGTCCGGCGGCTCCCTCTGGGTTTCTCACAGGTTACTACACCCCCTCATTCTCTAGGAACTTGGTGGGTGTCAGTCACCTCCACGACCTCGAAGCTGTCACCACTTTCCCTCTGGACGAGCCTGTTGGTTCCTGCACTTTCGGTGCCACTGGGGCGCCACTGGCCATTTTTCATAGGGAGCCAAGCTATGGTCTGTACTCGTTATACACTGAGTCCCACCACACTGAGTCAGGTCAGGTCAGGTCAGGTCAGGTAGCTGCTGTGTCGTGCGACTGTCGTTCACTCAGCCACCCGTCGGTCCTCTTGCACCACTTTCTAGGGCACCCTTCCTTCCCGCGTCTTAGTAGGATGGTACGCCACCGTCTGGTCTCAGGTCTCCCAGAGTCGCTCGCTCCGCTCCTCCGCTCGCCTTTGTCGCCTTGCACTCCTCCTTGTTCCCTTCACCATGGCTCCGTTACAAACCCTGCACTTGGATGTCTGGGGCCCCTCCCCGGTCCTTGGCCCACGTCAGGAGCTATCTTCCTGATTGTGGTGGATGACTACTCCCACTATACCACGGTTTTTCCCTTGCGTCGAAAGGCCAACGTGCCTACCGTACCCTCTTAGCGTCTTGGCACACTTTGTTGCGCCTGGGAGACACAGACCTTTTCACTGTTACGCGGCTAAGAGGTTGGCAAAGTATGTGGCAAGTACATCGGGCATGGGATTTGTCCTTGAAGGGAAGCAACCAGTCACACTTACAGGTTACTCGGACTAGTCGTGGGCCGACGACGCAGAGTCGTTGCGTTCTACACAAGGACACTGCTTTAGTGTTGGGACCGGAGCTGTTTCGTGGAGGTCGTCAGTCTCCAGTTCCAGCTGTGAGGCAAGTGTACGCTACGGCTATGGCCACCAAGGAGCTTCGCTGGCTGTCTTTCCTCCTCACCGACCTTGGTGAGCGGCCTCGCTCTCCCCCAGTCTTGTTCGCCGACAACAGGTCTGCTGTCCTGTTGTGCGAAGAGCCCCGACTGGTTGGGAAGGCGAAGCACATCCAGCTTCGTTACTTCCTTCTGCGCGAGTTGCAGCAGCGTGGCCAGGCCCGCGTGGTACGTATGGTCTCTAAGGCCAACACTGCAGATACCTTCACCAAGGCGTTGCCGCCTATGACCACCAGCGTTTTTGCACCCAGCTTGGGCTTGTGTCTATAAGCCCTCACTTGCTTGTGTAGAGATCAGGCCTCTCGTTATCAGGGTAAAATACCCTTTTTGCACTGACTGGCGGCCGCTTTTTTTCAGTTACCCTTTCACAGGCAGGGTACTGAAGGATTTTTTACCCTAGGCCAGAAAGTGTAAGTTCTTTTGTACCCTTTGAAAAACAGGGTAAGGAACATATTTCTCTGACTGTAACACTGTACAATCCCAGATAGAATGATACCGAAAGCTCCGTAGCAAGACCAAAGACCATTCAGGCTTCTGCAAAACACTTACCACTAGCGAGACTCGAATCTGCAACCTTTCGATTATAATTCGTACTTCCATCAACTGAACTACTAACTGCTGAACAATACTATTTTGTCATTATTGATAGCGTTTTTTGAAAAAAACATCCTGACCAAACAGACTAACATTTTCTTTACCCTGCATTTGTCAGGTAAACAAAAAAGTTACCCTACGCATCAGGGTTGACTATACCTAGAACCCTGATTACTAAGGGTGGCCCAAAACCAATCTGGAGCCCTGGTAGAGATGCTTTACATTGTACTCTTGCATCTCTCTATATTTGCCATATCTATATATCTCTGCTTGTGGACTGGCCTTGTGGCCTTTTGCTTCTGTAGAGATGCTCGTCTTGTACTTTTGCATCTTTTACATTTGCTATATCCTTGCATGTGGAATGGCCTTGTGGCATCTTGCTTGTTTTCGGACTGTGTGGTGATCTTGAGATCCACCCCGAAATTTGTTGTGTTCTTGTGAACTGGTCTTGTGACCGTTGCGTGTTCTTGCTGACTGCTCCTGTGACCCTTGCTATGTGTTGCTTTTCACAGGATTACCGTCACCTAAACTATAGGGGTATGTCAAGCTATATTTGTTCAGGCTTCTATTTGTGAAGTCTAGGTGTACTTTCTCTTCCCTAGGGTTAGGGTTAGGTTTCCTATATCTTGCTTGTTTATTCATTCATTAGTTAATTCATTCTCATATCCAAACATGTCCGCCTGGTATCGCCTCTGCACGTCCTCGCCAGCGTCAGCAGCAGGCTCAGTGGGAGACACGGGGGCCTGAAAGGACCCCGACCTGTGCTCGAGTAGGGAGAAGATATCTGTAAGGGAATGCCGGAGATACATGCGTAGACACGTAAGCTACAACCTGAACTTGAAAAGGCGTCCATCTGCATCAACCACTAAGACCAAGAGAGTGGCCATGACAAGTAGCGGCAGTCAGCAAGGGCTGTAGCGGCAGCAGCAAGCCTGTAGCGGCAGCAGCAAGCCTGTAGCGGCAGCGGCAGGGGTTGTAGCGGCGGCAGCAGGGGCTGTAGCGGCAGCAGCAGGGCTGTAACGACAGTAGCAGGGGCTGTAGCGGCGGCAGCAGGGCTGCAGCAGCAGAAGCAGCGCTGTAGTGGCAGCAGCTGGAATATAGCAGCAGTAGTAGGACTATAGCAGCAGCAGCAGAGCTTTAGTGGCAGCAGCAGGGGCTGTAGCTGTAGTAGCAGGGCTGTAGCGGCAGTAGTAGGGCTGTAATGGCTTCAGGTGGGCTGTAGAAGAAACAGTAGGGCTGTAGCGGCAGCAGCTGGGCTGTAGTGAAAGCAGCAGGGGTTGGAGAGGCAGCAGCAGGGGTTGTACTGACAGAAGCAAGGGCTGGAGCGGCAGCAGCAGGGCCGTAGCGGAAGCAGCAGGGCCGTAGCGGCAGCAGCAGGGTTGTAGCGGCAGCAACATGGGTTATTGCATCGACAGCAGGGGCTGTAGCGGCAGCAGCAGGGCTGTAGCAGCAGCAGAAGCAGGGGCTGTAGCAGCATTAGCAGGGGCTGTTGTGGCTGCTGGCAGCAGGATCTGTAACAGCAGTAGCCTCTACAGCAAGGCAAGGGTGGCAACAGCAGCTGCTGAATGGCAGCGGAGCCAGCACAAGCAGCAGGGGCAGCGCACGGGCGGCGCTGGTAAGGAGCAGGCGGCAGCGCAGCTGCGGCTAGGCAGGGCAGGGCAGGGCAGAGCGCAGCAGCTGTAGTAGCGCAACAGCAGCTCAGCAGGGCAGGGCAGAGCTGGGCAGCGCGCACAGGGCAGTGAGCGCGGGCGGCGCAGGCAGTGCAGGCGGCTCAGGCGGCGCTGGTGGCGCAGGCAGCACAGGCAGCGCAGGCAGGGCGCTCGCAGGCGGCGCAGGGCAGCACGCGGGCAATGCAGGCCGCGCACGCAGTGTGCAGGCAGTGCGCTGGACGGGGCGGGGCAGCGTTAGCGCGCAGGGCAGAGACACGCAGAGCGCGTACGGGGCAGGGTAGTCGCGTGTGGGTGGGGTAGCGCGCAGGGCAGGGCAATTCCAGCGGGCAGAGCTAGGGGCGCGTTGCGGGCAGAAAACGGTCGCGCCCTAGGGGCGCACGACTGGCAGGAAAAAGGACGCGCCCTAGGGTCGCGCTACGGGCAGCGGAAGGGTAGGCCCTTAAAAAATACTGTCCTAAACGTAACTGCTCTATACCGTGTCGAGAATAGTAGGAGAGGAATGAATGTTAGGGCCCTGTTCGCCACGTCCTTTGTGGGCCTTCAAAGGGATGGGGAAGGGATCTGGAATCCCCCTTGCACATTCGTAAAGGGCTGAAATCAGGGTTTTGGGGGCGGTCAGACCGACAAAATCCTGTCGAGCCTGACGATCCCCTCCGAACCTCGGTGGGCTCGCTGTTGTGGCGAACACCCACCCTTTATGGTTGGGTCGAGGGATCTCGAATGAGCAGGGCAGTTTCTTGCCCTGCCAAATGGGAATGCCCTCCCCTCCCTCGTGGCACCATCGTGCATACCACCCTTTACAGGGGTGTGTGACGGGCTGGACGGGAAATTTGCCTTCAAAGGAAGGAGGGAGGGAGGTGCTCCATCCCCTTGCCCCCCTTCCCGAACCCATTGCGAAATTTCAAGCAGGGGCGAGCCCCCGGACGTAATTGGCAACTTCGTTTGCACCTTCAAGATCCCCTCGCCCATCCCCCGCCCCTAGCGTTCACGTAGTCGTGGCGAACAGTTCCTAGGTGAAGGGAGGGGAGTACAAAGAAGGCATCGAGAAACTTGTTGTACCCCCTAAAGGCTAACCCCACTAGATACTAGATAATAATAAACATATATGTTTTGACAATAACGCGTGGCTTCTCGGAATTCCCATACATTTGGCATTATTCATAATGACTCCATGTGTGATTCGCGGAAAAAAAAAAACAATAACTCTCCTCGGTCCATCTTCACAAGTCAACGTAAATTTTCACCCAATGCTTAGTGACTGTACCAAGGACTGAGTGTACTCCGGTGTCCAAGGTTGCATAGTTTGTTCACATGCTGGAACTGTGGTGCATCATTACGAAAGTGGGTATTATCGGGAAGAAGCTTCGGAGAACCTTCGCCTCGATAAGTCAAATTTCAGGGACCACAGGAACCCGGCTCTGTAAACTCAAGCTCGAGAAACATATAAGTCTGAGCCTGTGTAGAAAGTTTCAGGGATGAGTACTTGTGTACTCTTATTGAGTAAGTGTACATAATTCAAGAGTTCTGAAAATTCAGTCACCACAAGTTGAGAGGTCTAAAATGACTCTGATATCATAGTAGTTACTGTGATAAAAACAACCTTGCCTCGGGGGGTGATCAATATAAGAACTCCCCCCCCCCTATCCCCTATAGTGGGGTTTCCTGTGTAAATTTCCCATGCTAGGGTGCGAATTTGAATTGTTGGGGGATAAATTTCGGAAATTCTTGGGTGTAGTTGCTGCGTCAGGGGGGCGAATCCACAGTATCAGGGGACGAATTTGCTGCGTCAAGGGGGGGATCTACTATGTCAAGGGGCGAATTCGCCTTGTCAGGGGGCGAATTTTCCCTAACTGGTCAAGACCACCTGACAGCATCCCAAGCGAATAGTGCTGCGCTGACTTCGTGCTCACCAAGAGCCAATCCCCAACTTCAGTATTAACAGTAATGTTCAAGACACCAAAAACAAAATATGCCACATGATAACACATGGGCAGGGCTTACTTTCTATTATTTGTAACCCATGATTAGAGTGTAGGATTTATGACCCTGATTATCTGTGTGACCCGTGTTTGGAACTTCTGAAGCCCGAGTATAGTATGGTAATTTTCAAGTTCAAGATTCTTGAGGGGCAGCAAGGGGCTAGCAGGGGGCAAAGGAGGGGATAGGAAGAGGGGGGAGAGGAGAAGGAGAAGATAAGAAGAGGGGGAGGAGGAAAAAAGGGAGGAGATTGGACGAGGAAGGAGAGGGAAAGGAGGAAAGGAAAAGGGGCAAGCAGGGGGGGAAAGGAGGGGAAGCAGGGGGTGAAAGGAGGGGAAGCAAGGGGGAAAAGGAGGGGAAGCAAGGGGGGAAAGGAGGGGGAGCAGGGAGGAAAGGAAGGGAAGAGGGGGGGGAAGGAGGGGAAGCAAGGGGAGAAAGGAAGGGAAGCAGGGGGGGGAAAGGAGGAGAAGCAGGGGGGAAGGAGGGAGAGCAGGAGGGAAAAGGAGGGGAAGCAGGGGGGAAAAGGAGGGGGAAAAAGGGGGGAAAGGAGGGGAAACAGGGGGGGAATGGAGGGGAAGCAAGGGGGGAAAGGAGGGGAAGCAAGGGGAGAAAGGAGGGGAATTAGCGGGGGAAAGGAGGGGATGCAAGGGAGTAAGGTGGGGAAGCAGGGGGGGAAAGGAGGGGAAGCAGGGGGGAAAGGACGGGAATCACGAAAATCCGCGCCTCATCCCCTTCCTTGCACCCAGGAGCACACGCTGCTCGTCGCTCGGTTTGCGTGCTGCGCGTCGCTCGGAGCGCGCGCTGCACATCGCAGGGTGTGCGCGCTGGTCCCCGCCCGTAACGCGTTTCGAGGGGACCCTACAGCGTGGGCTCTCTTCTATCTGCAGGGTTCTAGAATGTCGTCACGCCTGTACTACAGCTAGTATTCCTTGTTGTGACTGGTTCCAACGGTCTTGCTGTAGTCTACAGAATGACGTCCAATGCGTCCTCAACACCATAACTTCCGTATGTCCGCCAGCGCTAGGACGTTCCTACACCCCCCGTGCCGTGTCGTTGCCAGCTTCTGCGATGATCGTTGAGCCCTTAAATACATTTCCTTTGCCAGCATCTGGCGTTACCGATACTTATATGAGTAGGTGGCGCTGAAAATAGCACGTGTGTCGCTCTGTTTTTCTGTTTCCCGTTAGCATCGAGTTGAATCAGTGGTGAGGAGACACGCAGTGCAGGCACACTTTGTTCATCGTAAGAGTGGCCATATATGTGAAACTTTCGGATTGGCTAAGGAATCTCTTCATGCGACACACTTTTCGCGTTGGGTTGGTGGAAATCGCAGGTTGGGTGTGCACTGAATATTCACTTGCTCGCGGAGGAATCTTAATCTCGCCAAAGCCAGACAACTGAAATAGGTTTCACACACCCTTCTTTTGTATTATTTCAACCTCAAATAACTTGAAAAGTCACCATGCTAACTCTTGGCTTTAATCATCAGGGTAACCACGGGATTTTGACAATAAAAAATCATGGTAAAGTGTAACATTTTTGCGTACCCTGATAGATCTTTTCGTGAATGTGGTTATGTGTTACCAAGGTAACCAAGGTACTGACGCGGCGCCCAGTGCGCGAATGAGCGCCGACACCTTGTCCTCTCCCTTGCTGGGTGGTTCTATGTGTTGGCAGGTGAAGACAAGAAGATAGCCAGTTCCCGCGTAGGCACGGTAGGTAACTGTATATCTGACCAATGGTAAGCCATACTGCTGCCAACACACGTACATTCGTGGCTAAAATGTCGGGATTCGCGCCTTGGGGATGAGGGTACAGGGCGGGGGGATGAGGTTTCCGGGGAAAATGCCTTATACTCGCTTCAGGGTAAAACTAAGTAACAGGACAAGTAACTTATACTCTAAAATGTGCCCAAAATGGAAACCCTGATTCACAGGGAAAATGTAATATAAAAAAAAAAACACTTAACGCCAAAGTGTGACCCTAAATAATCACCGTGATTATGAAGGTATCAAGGAAATTTACTTTGATAAAATAAGCCCTGCATCTAGGTGGTATAATTGTTTTTTCCTTTGTTAAGACCCCCGCCCCCTTTTTTTTTCTAAAAAATTAGCCTAAGACCCTAGGGTCTTATATCGGGGGGAATATGGTAGTAAATCCTAATTGGGTTGTACCCTCTAAAAAGTACCTCATTGTAGCATATAACCAAACAATTATACTGTTTGACACACCCCCATAGGCGAAGTGGGGGACAACAAGAGGCAACAAAACAAAGCTCGGGGTGGATCACGAAGTCACCACACAGTCCGAGCACAAGCAAGCGGCCACAAGGCCAGTTCACATGCAGAACTATAAAAAAGCACATGCAGTACAGTGTGTCAAAGGGCGAAGTTAAGCTTGGGAGCCATGGCTAGGGTTTTGGTAGTGGGAAAGAGAGATGGCCAACAAAAGAGGAGTTCAATATTGAGCGAGGAGTACATATACCAAAGAGAGCATGGAAAGAAAGATGCACCACCAACAATCTATAATAAATTCACTAAAATACAGCTACAGGCAGTTGGACAAGCATATAAAAGATTTTGTTTTTTTTCAACACTCCCCCATAACTGCCTGCAGCAGGAGTTTGTGCAGCAATACCTCCTGGAGGGGTACACCACGGACGGGGAAAGCAGCAGCAGCAGGCAGGAGCATGGGCAGCAGGTGTAGTTGTGGCAGAAGGAGGTGCAGCAAATGCACAACCACGACAAGTATAGCAGCAGCAGGTGCAGGCGGCGGCAGGTCGCTCGAGGAGCAGGCACTGTGGCTGCAACGAGCAGCAGGACAGCAGCAGCTGGACGACTTTACCTACAGGCCCCAGCAATAGTCAGCAGCAGAAGGTAAAAGAGGCGGCAGGTGCAGCAGGAGGAGATATGCCACAGTGACATCTGTTGCAACTGCAGATGCTCGACTGCTGGTGCTATAGGTACGCTCCCGCCACCCTCTCACCCTCCCCCCACAGTGGCACGCGTGGCAGTAAGAGAGAGAGGAGGAGGGGCGCCTGTTGGTGCGGCAAAGACTCTCCCCACTCCCTTACCCTTCCCCCAATAGCCCGCCTCTTCCACCTGCACTCCCGCCTTCTCCCATAGCCGCCATCCCCTTCCCCGTTTCCTCCCCCTCCCCCTTCAACAGCGATCGCCGCAGTAGACACAGACGGCCGCGACGAGGGGGAGGGGGGGGGGGGGGGGGAGACGACTAGCGGGGGCGGGCGAAACGGGTGTGTGCAACGGGCGCGGCGAGCGTCGCGATTAGGGCTGCGACAAGGCGAAACGGAGGGCTGGAACTTGGGCCTCGCCAGAGTTCGCGACGAGCAGGAAGCGGCGGCCAATGGACGGACGACGAGGGAGGGCAGCACAGCCGCGGGCGACGAGGCGACGAAGCGCCGACGGGCAGCGCGTGGGCGATGGGCTGAAGCAGCGGATAGCGCGTGGGCGGCGGGCTGCAGCAGCAGGTAGCGCGCGGGCGATGTGCTGATCGTCGGGGCGCTCTCGAGGCTGCCTACGGGCAGCGCGACGGGGCGCGCCATGGAGGTTGGTGGCCCCATAAAATAAACGGTCCTGGCTCGGGACCCGCTCTGATACCATTTCAAAGGGCAAAGTTAAGCTTGGGAGCCATGGCTAGGGTTTTGGTAGTGGGAGAGAGAGAGCGAGAGAGAGAGAGAGAGAGATGGCCAATGAAAGAGGAGTTCAATATTGAGCGAGAAGTACATATACCAAAGCGAGCATGCAAAGAAGGTGCACCACCAACAGTATATAATAACTACACTAAACTACAGCTACAGGCAGTTACACAAATATATATAAGATTTTTTTTTTCAACATAGTGATCACAACCTAGCAAGGGTAAGCATATAGACATATACCGTATTATTTCGGCTACAGAAGCCTGGGGACTCTCAACAAAAGCCGAATAACTATGTAGCTATGGTGAACATGTAGGTGACATGCACTTTTTTAAGACCCAGGTACACTTATTTGTCTATCAGTGCGATTTGATTTACCATGTACAAGGGAGGGAGGGGGGTGTTCGTAATGAAAAACACCATTCGTGTGCAAGTTTCACGTGAGCGGCACGTCTGATCTGTGTCAGAATTCGGGACTGACACATAGAACACATCAGAATTCGAATCGGACACAAACAGCGCGTCAGAATTCGAATTGTGCCTCTAAAAGCTGATGCACAATTGCATTTGCAATAACTCTGTACAGAAAGGGGGGTCTTATATTGTTTAGGGGCAAAAGGGGGATCCTCACAAAACAGTACCCTATAGAGAGTCCCGGGGGACCCTTTTACCGATGGGTCCTATAGCCAGAATAATACGGTATACAGATCACATGACAAAGCAAAGTCAAGAGGTAAGCAAATGAGGCAAAGTAGGCACAAGGCATAGAGCAGTGCCGAAATGCTGATGATCACCAGACCCTAGGGCCTTGGTGAAGATATCATCAGTGATGCCACGTAAGCAAGGCGAAGCTGACCACGCTGCTGCAGCTCTCGTGCGAGAAAGTAACTGTTGTGTGATGCAATTATATCCATTCACGTTTGTCTGCCTCCCATCATATGTTCGTGCGTTGCATGCGTGGTGTAATCGTATGTAAGAATTTGTGTTTGGTGTGGTTTGGATTCTTTGAGTGTGTATGTGTGTGTGTGTGTGTGTGTGTGTTTGTGTGTTTGTGTAAATGTTATCTTGCTTTAGCAGATATCTGAAATGACTCCTCTGCTCAAGTGCTTTCCGACAAGCAAAGAATCGTCGCGATCGGAGCACAACCAAGAAAGTTACGAATGTTTGAGGTTCGTATGTTTTTCATATTTGGTTGCAGTGACTTTGGGAATAGGTGGGTTGACTCTATATGGGGTATAGACTTTTGGGGGTTGGGAAATTCGTCACTTCTACTGTAGATGATGCCAAGTGGTTGGGAGAAGCCAAACCAGGTTGGCAAGTGTGGCCAAGTTGGGTGAGGTGGATGGCATGGGTTGGGAAAGTGACAAAGGTCAAAGTTGGGGTTTTCCTTAAAGGAGGAAAATTGTGTGCTTATGGGGTTTCCTTGGTTGGGGACTCCCTTGGGACCTTCCCTCTCGTCCTCCTCATCCTCCCCTACCTGGTTTCTAGCTTCTCTGATTCTCTTGTAGTTCTTGTGTGAACAATTGTAATTGAGTTAAGTTTCTGTGGCAGAATACCCCTTATTGCGCCAAAATTCCTAACTCAATAATGATTCACCTTTTTGTACGATTCAAATTGAGAATTGTAGCCACGGTGTAGAGCTAAAACATATCCGAAATTGGTGAAGTTTTAACAGAGCGTTGGTTGTCGACAACGTTTCTTGTGAAGTTGACAGTTCTGTCCAGAATCCACGGCCAACGATTTTGAGTTATTTCGGCCTCTGGTCTTCATAAACTCCGTCCTTAGTCTCTAACAGTAACGAGGAGCAATGTGTTGGGTGCAAATTCATATTGCATGGCATCATGCCGTCTGTTTGTACGAGTATGCGTGTGCGAATGCATTTGGGTGTGAATGGAATGTTCGTGTGCTTGTTTGCTTTCGCAATTTTTGCTTGATGCATTTGCAGGTACTCGCGCAATGTGCGCTTCAGCACAACATTGTACGCGCTATGAACAGTGCAAGCAGAAAGGACGAGCTCGCAAAGGAACCCAAGATGGAAGCTTTGCGGTTCGGTTGAATTGATTGCGCAGATTCAGTTCTATCCAACTCGAAATTGTACTGTTTTGCTTGGTTGACTATAGTGTAGCAGGGCAGGCAATATAGGGGTACAATTTAGGTGAAGGTTGGATGTTGTTTGTCTGTATCTGCATGCTACAGGGCCAGGGGAAACCAGCGGAACCAGCATTTGGCTGGTTGGGCAAAGACAAAACAGGTTCTATTTTTAGAACCTGAACCTGGTTGTTGTTTTCCTAGGTTGGAAAAACAGAACCAGAGGTTGTTTACCAGCCTACCACCTGCTATTTTGTCCAGCCAAGTTGGTTCTGTTGCTTGGAATTGTTTGGGATCATCCCTGGTTGTTCCCAGGTTGATTCCCAAGGTCCTTGGTAGCTAGAACTATTTATTCCTTCTCTGTTTGTACCTCAATATATAGTCAATTGATTCAAGCGAATTCCTTCCTCGCTGGAATTTCATTTCTGCGCTATTCGACGGCGAAATGCTACCCGAGTCAACGCTAGTATGCTAGCACTCCAACGCTAGGCAAACGCTGTCCGAGCCATAACTTCGTAATGGCAGAACTTTTCGCGAGACAACTTGGCTTATTTTAAAGCTCTTGGAGCGAGCTGCAATAAAGCGAATTCTCAGCTTAATCCGATCGACGGTCTGCACGGCACGCTGCGTGACATTCAAGGTACTTTTGTCATTTTAGCTAAGTCATTCTTGACTCCTCTCTCTACAAACTCGGACCCGAAGATAGGGGCTGGTCTTGTACCAGGTACCCAGGGACCCTTGGAGGTGACCCCAAGGAGAGGTTAAAATTTGATAAAGTTTTGATAGCTTGAGTTTATTAGGCCCTTACACTAACAAGCTGGTATCAGAGCTGCGTTATATCGATCCTCGTGCGAAGGTTACCGGAAGCGCGCGCCGAGAGGGACTCATCAGCCTGAACCTTACTCTATAGGAGACGCTGCGCGCGAAGTAGCCAGACAAAGAACTCGAGCCACCCACCCTTGGCGTCAAAGCGGAGGACTCTAGGCGTCGCCATAGCGGAAGCGTAGAGAAACTACAGGTGAAAATCGCCTAGACGGATGAAGCAGGGCGGGGCAAGCAGGGCGCTATGTGACAAGAAGGGAGGGACGTGGCGGGACGGGCAGGTGGGGCGGGGCGGACAGGCGCTACAGGCGCCTAAGAACGAGACAGGACGGGCGCGACGCGGCGTGGTAGGACTGTTGGGTGCAAATAGACTTTGCACGACATCCTGTTGTCTGTTTGTATGTGCGAATGCATTTGGGTGTGAATGGAATGTTTGTGTGCTTCTTTGCTTTCGCAATTTTTGTTTGATCTATTCGCAGGTATTCGCCCAATTTGCGCTTTGGCACAACATTGTACGCGCTATGAACAGTGCAAGCAGGAAGGACGAGCTCGCAAAGGAACCCAAGATGGAAGCTTTGCGGTTCGGTTGAATTGATTGCGCAGATCCAGTTCTATCCAACTCGAAATTGTACTGTTTTGCTTGGTTGTCCAGCCATGTTGGTTCTGTTGCTTGGAATTATTTGGGATCATCCCTGGTTGTTCCCAGGTTGATTCCCAAGGTCCTTGGTAGCTAGAACTATTTATTACTTCTTTGTTTGTTCCTGGAGATAGTCAAATGATTCAAGCGAATTCCTTCCTCGTTGGAATTTCGTTTCTGCGCTATTCGACGGCGGAATGCTACCCGAGTCAACGCTAGTATGCTAGCATCCGAACGCTAGGCAAACGCTCTCCAAGCCATAACTTCGTAACGGCATAATTGTTCGCGAGGCAACTTAGCTTATTTTAAAGGTCTTGGAGCGAGCTTCCTAATAGCAAATTCTCAGCTGAAACCGATCAACGGTCTGCACGGCACGCTGCGCGATGTTCAAGGTACTCTTGTTATTTTGGCTAAGTCATTCTTGACTCCTCTCTCTACAAACTCGTGTTGGGTGCAAATTTATATTGCACGACATCCTGCTGTCTGCTTGTACGAGTATGCGTGTGTCAATGCATTTGCAGGTACTCGCGCAATGTGCGCTTCGGCACAACATTGTACGTGCTATGAACATTGCAAGCAGAAAGGACGAGCTCGCAAAGGAACCCAAGATGGAAGCTTTGCGGTTTGGTTGAATTGATTGCGCAGATTCAGTTCTATCCAACTCGAAATTGTACTGTTTTGCTTGGTTGACTATAGTGTAGCAGGGCAGGCACTATAGGGGTACAATTTAGGTGAAGGTTGGATGTTATTTGTCTGTATCTGCATGCTACAGGGCCAGGAGAAACCAGCGGAACCAGCATTTGGCTGGTTGGGCAAAGATAAAACAGGTTCTGTTTTTAGAACCTGAACCTGGTTGTTTTTTTCCCAGGTTGGAAAAACGGAACCAAAGGTTGTTTACCAGCCTACCACCTGCTATTTTGTCCAGCCAGGTTTGTTTTGTTTCTTGGAATTATTTGGGATCACCCCTGGTTGTTCCCAGGTTGATTCCCAAGGTCCTTGCTAGCTAGAACTATTTATTCCTTCTCTGTTTTTACCCGAATATAGTCAATTGATTGCAGCGGCTTCGGAAGTTGTAGCAGCAGCTGCAGCGGCTGTAGCCACAGGGGCAGCGGCTGTAGAGGCAGTTGTTGCGGCATCGGCAGCTGTAGCAGCTGCTGCAGTGGCTGTAGCGGCAGTTGCTGCTGCCGTGGCAAATGTAGTGGAAGCTGTAGGTCATGCGCGCGGGGCACTAGGGCGACGGGGCAGGCGTGGCGGTTGGCAGCGGGGTGCGCGTCGCGCAGGGCAGCTGCGCGTGGGGCAGTGGGGTGATGGCGCGCGCGTCAAGCTGGGCAGCGGAGCAGTGTGGTATCGAGGCGTGCGTCACGCTCGGCAGCGCAGTAGCGGGGCAGCAAGGTGCGCGTAGCGCACGGCAGCTGTGCGCGCGCTAGCAGGGCGACGAAGCGTGCCTCGTGCTGGGCAGCAGGGCAGCAGTGCGTTCGTCGCGCTGGGCAGCAGGGCAGCGGGCCGTACGTAGCGCGCGTCACGCTGGCTGGCGCGGCGCGCGGGGCAGCGGCGGCAAGGCAGCGTGCGCGGGCAGGCGCGGCGCCCGGGCAGCTGCGCGCGAGGCAGCGGCTGCAAGACAGCGCGCACGGACAGGCGGGGTGCGCAGGGCAGCACACGGGCGGGGCAGCGTTCGCGGAAAGGCACTGCACGCAGGGCAGCGTACGCGTAGGGCAGTGCGCGCGGGCAGGCACGGCACACGGGGCAGCGTACGGGCAGGGCAGCACGCGCGGGCAGGCACGGCGCGCGGGGCAGTGTACGGGTAGGGGTAACAACGGTAGGCACGGACCTAATATAGCGTCTGATACCATGTATAAAGTGTAAACAGCAGAATGAGAATAACTAGTAGCAATGAGATACAAGTAGTAAACCCTAAATGGATTGTACCTTCTAGAGAGTACCTACAGCCTATAACCTAACAAGTAAATTGTTTGGTCGCACCAACCACCTACGAGCACCTACGAAGTGGGTGCATTACTGTCACCTGCGGATGCAACAATGGACGGCCGCCTTGCTGCAGCAAGCCGCCAACTTGCTACGCTGCAGCAAGCCGCCAACTTGCCACCATTCTGCAGCGCTGGAGCGGTTCGGACTTGCCAGTGCTGGCACGTCGCCGTCTCTGCTGCACTGGAGGTCGACCTGCCTGTCTGCTAGGGAATCGTGCATCTGATGTAGTTAGCTTTGCCAATGTTGTTGCTATCATTCCCAACCATTGTTGTGAACTCTTGCTAGTGAAATTCCTGCCAATTCTCATTGTGAATGCGCAAGTAGAGAGAACGCACACAAATACTGCAATCACTCAACCACCTGTGCCTTCCCGCGTAGTCTAGTTCGCTCCGTTGTAGTGTTACTCTCCGCACGGTGCGGTGAGCGTGGATCGTGTCAGAATGTTATGATCTAGCCTGTAGTGGGGTGCTCTATAGCGAGTACAACCCATCTAGGGTTTTTCTATATGTATCCTCATTGCTGCTAGTGAAACCCCCTCTTTTGCCTAAACTCTCTCTTGCCTAGCTAGGGTTTTCCTAGCTATGGCTCCTAATTCTGCTTACTACTCTCACATGGTATCAGAGCTGTTACGCTCTTGGCCTGTGGGCCCCACGTGCTTCCGCTGCTTTCCTATCTGTCGCGCGCCCTGTGGCGCGCGACGCCTTATTTTTCTTCCCGCCGCGCGCCCCCGTCGGCCTGCGCGTCCCCCCCCCCCGCATTCCCCGTCGCGGCGCCCTGAGGTGCCGCGCGCGGCCCCCCACTGCCCCGTCGCGGCGCCCTAGGGAGCCGCGCGCGGCCCCCGTTTCCCCGTCGCGGTGCCCTGGGGAGCCGCGCACGGCCCCCTGCTGCCCCGTCGCGACGCCCTGGGGAGCCGCGCGCGGCCCCCGTTTCCCCGTCGCGGCGCCCTGGGGAGCCACGCGCGGCCCCCCGCTGACTCGTCGCGGCGCCCAGAGGAGCCGCGCGCCACCCCCGGGGACGCGCGCGCCCGTCCCCCTGAACCTGCGCGCCCCTCCCCTGGACCCGCGCGCCGTCCCGGTTCGCCACGAGCGCCGCCCCCGCTGCTGCCCGCGCTCTTACCTGTGTTAGGGTTTGGCGTTGGCGAGTGTGGGGGTGGCGGTTGTGGGGGTGCCGGTTGTGTGCCCCGTCCCCTACTCCTCCTCCTCCTCCGTCTCCCGCTGCTGCAGCTGCCGCTCAGGGGGGTGGGTGTGTGGGAGCCGAAGGAGTGGTGCTAGGGGGGTGACGTGGGAGTGGAGCTAGGGTTTCAGCAGGGGGTGTGTGAGAGGGGGGTGGGACGGTCGGGGGAGGTTGAGCGGAGGCTGCCGTCTTGTCGTCAGCAGCACCTGTAGTCCGGGGCGCTGTCCTGGTAGCCCAGTCGTAGCCAGCTGCGCCAGTCGCCCGTGGGTCCGTTGCTCGTCTGCCGCTCTTCTTAGCCGCGGAGCCAGTTACTCCTGTAGTCCGGGGCGCTGTTCCGGTAGCCACTGTGCCAGTATGACTCCTGTTGCCCGTGTGTCTGCAGCTTCAGCCGTCGCCTCTTATCTCCTCTCCTCCTACAGTCTCGCCTCCTCCTCCTCACTTGCCCTTTGTGAATGCCTCTAGCTTTGCTGGCCCTTGTGCACCTGCTCTGTGCCTGCTTATTGTGCTGATTACACCCCACTTTGGCTATGGGGATGTGTCAGAATGTTATGATCTAGCCTGTAGTGGGGTGCTCTATAGCGAGTACAACCCATCTAGGGTTTGCTATATGTATCCTCATTGCTGCTAGTGAAACCCCTCTTTGCCTAAACTCTCTCTTGCCTAGCTAGGGTTTTCCTAGCTGTGGCTCCTAATTCTGCTTACTACTCTCACAGATCGAACACACGACCTTCAGATAGCTGACGTAGGTGCGAAATACCTAATTTGTTCGTAAGCCAGTAGCCGTCTTAGTCGCCAGCACAGCAGTCAGCCTCAGCGTCGTCGAGCAACGTAGTGAAGGCAGCTGGCCGCAGACAATCGTGGAAGCTCAGTCGCGCCGGCGGCTTCCGAATTCGACCCGAACGTCGAAGCTCACGCTTCTCGACCGGAACCTCCACCACATCGCTGTCGGTGGACTCCTCTCCTGCCGACAGCTCCCCTTCGTCGTCGACAGCCTGGTTGTCAACGAGCTGCTCCACCAGGGTTGGCCCGTCTGCCGACTTCACAGTCGTCGACAGCTTCTCTGTCGACGGCCCCTATCTGCTGCTCCCCCGTTATCGACGGCTTCACACCCTCGTCGACGGACTTGGTGTCTCATCGGCCGCCGGCGATGCCACTGGCTGGCGCCACAGGCGACGCCTTACCGCTCCCCACATCGCCAGAGGCCGACAACCGGATTGACACAGGGACGTCCGCGAGGAAGGGTGGGGTAACCGGAAGAGGAGGAGGAGGAGGGGGTGGGACATCCTCGACGTCCTCATCAGCAGGCTCGTCAATCTTTGCGAGCAGCGGGAACGTCACCGTCGAGGTGTCCGTCGGCGGGTGTGCCTGCGTCCGCCCCGACGCCGGCCCATACTTCATCTTCCACACCTCGAGCGACAACGTCTCTTAAAAAATCGCCTCCACCGTGGTGACGACCTTGTTGTTGGTGAGGTCGAAGACCTCCCAGCCCTTGCTCTCCAGCGGCACCCTTTGGGGAACGCGGAGCAGCATGGGGACCATGAACTGCACCATGCAGCCCCATGCGCGTGCCAGAGTGAGGTCGGGCTTCTTGCCAGTCAGCATCTGGTACGGAGTTGCCCTCGGCGGTGTCGTCGACCGCTCCAAGCAGTTGCGCACCTAGACAGCTTGCCGCAGAGCGAGGTGCCACCAGTGGTGCTGCATGCCGATATGTAGCAGCATCGTCCGCACCGACTCGACCACCGTCCGCATCTCCCGTTCTGCCATGTCATTCTGCTGTGGAGTGTACGGGCACGTCAAGTCATGAACGATGCCCTTCCCGTCAACGAAGTTGGTTAAGTCCTTCCCGAGGAACTCCCCTTCCCGATCTGAGCGGAGCATCAGCACCAACTTTTTCATCTTCTACTCCACAAGTTGCAGCCACTTCTCGAACTCCCGCAGCACGTCGCTCTTCTTAGCGGCTGACATCACCCACATGAACCGGGTGTGGCGGTCCTTCAGCAGCAGGAAGTACAGACTGCCGTCCTTGGCAGCCACCTGAAACAGCCTGTTTAGGTTGATGTGCACGACGGCCAAGGCCTCCTCTACGTCCGAACCTTTGTTCGGAAAGCTGTGTCGCGCCAGCTTTCCGCCAACGCACGAGATATACGGCAGGTCGGTTCCGGTCGACGGCTTGATGTTGAGGCCGGTAGCGAACTCTTGATCGTGTCGATCCCGACGTGCGCGAGCCTCTCGTGCCACTAGTCGGGGGTTGACTTTTTCGCAGAAGCGATCGTCCACAGATCCACCGCTGCGGTCAACTTCGACGACGACTTCGTCGAGCAGGGGCAGAGGTCGGTGCAGAGGACGCGGCCAGTGTAACGTGCTCGACCAAGCACCTCGCCTGCACTCGACACGAGCAGCATTGCGTCGCCGACGTCCTGCGGCTTCACTCCGTTCTCCTGCAGTTGGCCGGCTGACAACACGTTCGCCTGCACGCCCGGAACGTAGAGCACGTCGGGAATAAGAACCTGCTTCCCGGCCCTTGCAAAGCGATGGTGCCGCAGCCCTCGACGGTCTGCAACGCCCCGTTGAAGCCGCACATGTGTTTGACGTCGCCGCTCGCCATGTCGACAAAATCTTCCTTCGTTCCCATGAGGTTGTGCGATCAGCCGCTGTCGAGCAGCACCACTATCGGATTCACTGCACGGCGGCCGCGACCACCTTGAGACTGTCGGCTCCACCACGCCGACCATCGAGCACGACGCCTCCCCGTCGCCTCGGCCATTGCCGCTGGAGCTATCGACGTGTCGACGACGTCTTCTTCGACGTCTGCTTCTCCTTGCGCGGCTTCTCGTCTTGACGTAGGCGGCGACTGGCCGACTCTCCGCGACCTCCCTTGTTGTCGTCCTGGTTGCTTTCGTCGCGGTCGGGACATTCGAAGGAGAGGTGGTGGGGGTCGCCGAAGACTCAGCACTCCTGCCGTCGACCACCACCATTTCGACCGCTACCCCGAGCCGACTTTTTCTCCTCAACGTCCTTTGTCCACTTGCCACCTCCGCTACCACCTCCGTCCGGCTTCCCACGCAGCCCCTGTTTACTTGCCTGCTTCGTCGGAGTTGCGTAATTTGCCCGCGGAAGGAGCTCCGTGGGCTGTTTTGCCTGCTTCATTGCCACATCCTTGATGATGTGGCTGGTGAGAGTGTCCTCGTCAAGCGACTCCAGCATGCCGGGCATCACCAGCATTCGGCGCATGAGGTCGTAGCCGCTGGGCAGGCCTTTGACCACGTGCGCGATGTAGGACGCTGTCAAGTAGTGGATGCCCGCCATCCGCATTTCGGCGAGGATCCATCAAGCATGGTTGCATTAGTCTGTCGCTGTCTCCTGCTCATCCATCCGGAGGTGTGTCATCTGCTCCTCCAGCTCTCCGATGTACAGGTCGTCCGTCGCCTGGTATGTCGACAGGATCAACCGCCACGCCTGGAAGCCAGCGTCCAACCGCTCTCAACAAGGCTTCAGAGCTATCTGCACCACCAGCGAGCAACACCTCAAAATAACCATGAAGGTCAGCAGTGGAGCAGCGCGAAACTCTGCTCGCAACTCGACGTCGTCCTCATCCGATGTTGGCTCAACGCCGTCGATGAAGCCTTTTTGCCCCGTGATCTTCACATGATAAGATCCCGTCGACCTTGCAGCGGCGTGGTCACGGCGATCTTGTCCAGCGAGAATTTGAAGTACCCGTATGCCAGTGCGATCCCTCCCGCCGTCGCACACGTTGCCAACGAGGGCCTCCCACTGCTTCACGGAGGAAAGCGACGTTCACCGTCAACGTTGACACGCGAGCTGCGTGCGGCCACCGTCAACCGCTGCGCTCGCGCCTGATTCCTGTCAACGCCACCATCGACAGACCTGATCACCCTAATCTTCTTCGTGCCCTCGCTGCCACCGCCCTGGTCACCGCCGTGGACCACCTCGTCGACGCCACCGGTCAAGGTGAAGCAGGTCGGGAAGGGTGTTCCGTCGCCCACTGCGCACGGATGCCCAGCTGAACCACCTCCAAGGAGAGGGTCGGCCCATACTCTCCCTCCTCGTGGCGTCTCCTCGCGTCAACCAATCGTGCCTCCAGACTATCCTCTACCATGCCAGGTCCTACCGGGACGACGGGCGCCATAGCCTACACGTGCTGCTGGCCTGGGAACATCTTAGGTAAGAAAAACAAGGTACAACAAGACATAGCAAACCCTAGGGAATATGAATGTAACACCTAGACTACCCTAAACAACACATATGAAATATATGTTGACACACCCTCATTGACTAGGCGACGATAGTCCTTTGGAAAGCAACACATTTCTCAGGGTGGGTCTAAAGGAGACATAGTCTGAAAGCAAGCAAGGATCATATGACGAGTCACCAAGAACAAGCAAGGGTCACAAGACCAGTCCACAAGAACAAGACAAATCTGAAAGTGGAGCTCAAAGTCACCACACACCCCGAGAGCAAGCAAGAGGCCACAAGGCCAGTCCACATGCAGGTATGTATCAAATACAAGGAGAGGCAAGCGTACAAGACAAGCAAGACAAAGCAGCTCTATATAAGCAAGTGAGGACGAGCCGGCACAAGGCCAAGCTGGGTGCAGAAACGCTGGTGATCACAAATTGGCAATGCCTTGGTGAAGATATCTTCAGTACTGGCCTCAGAGACCACACGAACGACGCGAGCCTGGCCACGCTGCTGCAACTTACGCAGAAGGAAGTAACGAAGCTGGATGTGCTTCGCCTTCCCAACCAGTCGGGGCTCCTTACAGAACAGGACAGCATACCTGTTGTCGGCGAACAAGACTGGGGGAGAGCGAGGCCGCTCACCAAGGTCGACGACGAGGAAAGTCAGCCAGCAAAGCTACTGAGCGGCTATGGCCGCAGCGTACACCTTTGTCTCACAGCTGGAACCGGAGACGAACGACGCCCGAGTCGACCTCCACGAAACAGCACCTGTCCGAAGGCTAAAGGAATACCCCTATGTAGACTGACGCATCTCCGCGTCGTCGGCCCATGACAAGTCCGAGTAACCTGTGAGTGTAACTGGCTGCTTCCATCCAAGGACAAGTCATATGCCTGATGTACTCGCCACATACTTTGCCACCCTTTTAGCAGCGTACCTGTGGGACGGTCGGTGTCTCCAGGCGCAACAAAGTGCGCAAAGACGCAAAGAGGGTAAGCTAGGTCTGGGCGAGTACAGGGCATCAGGTACATGGGACAACCCACCAACTCAGAATATGGACCACTGGACTCAAATGACTCGTCCGAAGGTGGAGCCGTAAGCCCATGATCCACAGCAAGTGGGGTGAGCTGTAACTTAGAGAACGGGAAGCGAAACCACGTAAGGATCTACTCGAACATATGCGACTGCGTAAGCATAATGATGCGTAAGCATAATGATGCAATTGTGTCTCCTCTGCAATTCCTCCTTCACGGAGGCCGGCGCGTGTCGGTCGGGAGTGGAGAAGATCAGATCATCAACATAGACCAGGACAAAGAACAGGGTCGAGCCATGGCGGACGAACAGTGACGGGTCGGCAGACGACGGAAAAAAGTCAAACGCTGCAAGGGTCGAGCAAAGTGTATCGTGTGACTCACGTGGAGCCTGGCGCAGGCCGTAAACCAGTCAGCGCAGCTACTACAGGGTCCCAGGTGGAAAAGAGCCAGTGAAGCCAGGCGGGCGCCGCAGCCAGATCTACTCGTGTTGGCTCCCCTGAAGGAACGCGGTGGAAAAGTCCAAGGAGTGCAACTCGTAGTCGCACTAGGCTGCAATATGCAGCAACACCCGAAGAGTAGTCATCTTCGGGGTAGGAGCGAAGGTCTGGAAGAAGTCTACCCCCTCCTGCTGACTGAAGCCTCTCGCCACATAGTGCGCCTTGAACACTGGTGGTGATCCAGGCGGTCGCTTCACCTTGTAGAGCCAACGGCCACTGACGACGTCCGTCCCAGGTGGTGGGACGGCGTCACGTAGGTGCCTGTGGACCTATAAGATGCCATCTCTGCCTCCTCAGCTGCTATTCAGTATGAGGCCCAAGGTCCTGAGACCGCCTCAGCGTGATTGTGAGAGATTGGGATGTCAAGGGCGTCTGGATCCCCCTCAGGGGCAAGCAGCATGGTGCAGAGGTTTGCCTGTCCTCCAGGACCTCCAGAGGAAGGAAAAGAGCACCCCCAGAGGATGGAGAACGAGCCACTCAACAGGTGAGCGGCGTAGTCAAGGCGGTGGGAAGAGGCAAAGCCAGCGACAGTCGAAACAAGAGCTGAGACAGACGACAGAGGTGCAGTCGGGTGAGTGATCAACACGGACAAAACACGGGAGACGACAGGAGAGGAGGCACGGAGGTAGTCGGACAACGGGCCGGGAAGCACAGTGAGGGACGACTCAGGAAGCTGTTGTAAGACCGGAGGAGGTGGAACACGAGAGCGGAGAACAAGGTGAAACGGGCTGTCTGCACGGTAACGAGACTGACGGGGCTCTGGAGACACAGCACGACTGAGGGGAGAACGACGAGTCCACGGGGACGAGGAAAGAGACTCGACTGGGGGAACAGGAGGGGACGGTAGGGGACCACGAATCAAGCGTGCAGGTGCAGGGTCGGGCAAGTCGTGCAGTCGCTGCTGCTCCACCTCCTCTGGAGTCTGCTGCGACGGCACCTGCGCCTGCTGCTGCTCCTGTGGCTCCTCCTCTGCCCTCTCCTGCTGCGGCTGCAGTTGTGCCTCTTGCTTTGACCGGGACTCCTGCGCTACCCTCTCGTGCTGCGGCCGTGACTCCTCCTCTACTCTCTCTTGATGTGTCTGCAACCGCACCTGTTGCTGCGGGTGGGACTCCTACGCTACCCTCTCCTGCTGCGGCCGTGACTCCTCCTCTACTCTCTCCTGCTGTGGCTGCAGCTGCACCAGCTGCTGTAGTCGTGACTCCTCCTCTACCCTGTCTCCTGCTGCGGCTGCAACTGCACCTGCTGGTGCAGTCGTGACCTCTCCTCTACTCTCTTCTGCTGTAGCTGTGGCTTCTCCTCAACCCTCTCCTGATGCTGCGACTGAGACTGCTCCTGCTCCTGGTGCTGCCGTGCCCTCTCAAACCACTCCCGCTCCTCCCTCTCCAACCGGAGGGGACACTGCTCACGGGTCAGGAAATATACAGTGCGCGGTGTAGGCGCCACAGTGCCAGTGCCTCCAGCTCCAGCAACCCCAGGACCAGCACCTCCACCACCGACACCATCGGTGCCTCCTGTACCTCCTGCAGCAACACCCCCAGGCTCCGCAGCAACCGGCCGCAGAGAAGAACGAGGAGGAAACTGCGGGACGGACGGAAAGCCAGGGGGTGACGCGGGGCGAGGCCGCCGACTCGAGGCTGTCGTTTCCACCATGGGACTGACCTCCACGCCCACACCCCCTGCATCCCCAGAGCCGGCACCACCACCTCCAGCAGCCCCAGTACCTTCACCCTCCGCAACTGCACGTCCCACACCCCCATACACGACAAGGACGGGACACTGCGGGGGAGAGGATTGGGGAATGACGTGCGACTCACCTAAAGGGGCAGGACGCAAAGGGAGGGAGGGGGGGCTACCGGGGCGATTGGGGGGGCTCTGTTAGAGATTAAGGACGGAGTCCAGGAAGAATAGGGGCCGAAATAACTCAAAATCGTTTGACTAAATTTCTGGACAGAATTGTCGACTTCACAACGAACGTCGTAGACAAAAAACACACGGTTATAACTTCACCAAGTTCGGAGATAATGTAGCTTTAGAAGCTACAATTCTCAATTTGAATCGTATCAATAGGTAAAGTAACACTCGAGATATCAGTTTTGGCGCACTAGGGGGTATGCTGCCACAGAAACTTAACTCAATCACACTAGTTCTCACAAGATCCACAAAGACAATTAGAGTAGCAAAAAACCAGGTAGGAGGGGATGAGGAGGACGAGAGGGAAGGTCCCAAGGGAGTCCCCAACCAAGGAAACCCTATAAGCATAACAAACCTCCTCTTCATAGCAACCCCACTTTTACTTTTGTCACTTTCCCAACCCATGCCATCCACCTCACCCAACTTGGCCACACTTGCCAACCTGGTTTGGCTTCTCCCAACCACTTGGCAGCAACTACAGTAGAAATGATGAATTTCCCAACCCCCAAAAGTCTCCCCATATAGAGTCCTTTCACAAATTCCCATAGTCGCCGCAACCAAATATAAAAAATATACGAACTTCAAACTTTCGTAACTTTCTCGTTCGTGCTCCGATTGAAGCGATCCTTGGTTCGCTGGAAAGCTCTTGAGCAGAGGAGACATTTCAATATCTGCTCAATCAAAATAATCTTCATATACACTCAGAAATTCCAAATCATGCCAAACACAAATTCTTGCGCACGCGTACACCACGCATGCAACGCACAAACATCGGATGAGAGGCAGACATATGTGAATGCAAATGATAGCATCACATAACAAACTCCGCCTCTGGCTGCCAACCATCATGCCACATGCCACAACTTATGCATGCACCCTCGATGCACACTCATTTTAGCAAGTTTTATACCCTTACAATGCTGAAGTTCAGCTAGGCGCTTGGTGATAATATCAGCCGCCTGCTGCTGGGTCTCCAAAATCTCCAGCCCCACCTCCTTGTCCAGAAGCTTCCTCACCCGATGCCAGTTAGGCCTGATGTGCTTTGTCGGCCCATGAAGGCAAGTGTTCTTGACAAGCTTACAACCTTCCCAACCGAACCCACATCACCCTCACTCCCTTTCACATCGTCAACCATGAGGAACATACCAGGGGAGGCTTTACCTCGTGCACTATTACCTTGTGCACCTGAACCTTGCACAACGCCACTTTGTGCGCGTTCACCACTCGGCGGCTTCATGCCTGGAGGTGCCCATCCCTCAGGCTGGCTGAAACACTTGAACCACGGGTGTCCAGCCTTCTTGCAGTACCAGCAAGCTCCCTCCATCCAAGTGCTCCCCCTGCCACCAGAGCTCCCATGCCCCTCATTGTAGTCACCTCGGCCTCTCCCTCTGCCAAAGCCTCTCCCACGGCCTCGGCCTCTCCCACCCCCTCTTCCTTTGCTGCCTCCTGCAGCTTCATATTCCTCAGTAGTCTTGTTGGCAGCACCAACACCTGTCTGGCACCTGCGGAAGTCCTCCCGCAGAATCTGCTACCGTAGCCATTCACGCACCTACTGGTCCTGCTGAGTGTTGAGGGTGGGGATGAGGTTGTCCCATGTATTGTCAAGCACCGAGATGATCTTGGTGCACTGCTGCATCTGCGACACCTTGCTGCCCGCCGCTGCCATCCTCGCATAGGTGTCTTCGATCTTGTCAAGGACCGGCTTCACATTGTCCCCCGGTTGCATGGAGAAAGCAGCCAACTCCTTCTCCAACACAATCACCATCGGCAGCGTGTTCGGCTGAATCACGTCGCGCAGCAGCTTCCACGCATTCGGTCCGAAATAATCAAACTCCACAAAATCCTTGATGTGCTGGAACATGTTGTTGTTGACCGATTGTAGGATTAGGTCGTACAGCACTGCCTTCCTCCGGCATCTTCTCTTCACCCATCGCAAGTTTCAGCAGCTTGTACCATTTGAAGGCCCTCCTCATCCGCCCACTCCATTCCTCGTAGTTGGAGCCGTCTAATGCCTTGATCTTGGATGGTGGCAGCTCATTCCTCTTCTTAGTTGCGTTTGCACTCCCTTGACTCATCTTCTCTTTACCCAATCACAAATTTCAGCTCCCCCCTTTGCTGTCAACACTGAAGATCTTTCAATTTTTCACAAGTGTCGGCGCCAACGAAATTTCGGCAGAGTTTCCCCTTAGCGGAAGTCACATCCAACCTCCAGAACTCCACTTAGGCACGCCCACAGGCTATGGTGGGTCTAGAAGGGTCTTCACACCTCAGTAGACTCTTCACAAAGTCCTCAATCAGCTCTGATACCACTTGTTAGAGATTAAGGACGGAGTCTAGAACGTTTAGGGGCCGAAATATCTCAAAATCGTTGGACTGAATTTCTGGATACAACTGTCGACTTCACAAAAAACGCCGTCGACAAAAATTGCACAGTTGAAACTTCACTAATTTTGGATATGTTGTAGCTCTAGTCCGTGGCTACAAATCCCAATCTGAAACGAACAAAAGGGTGAAGTATTTCTCGAGTTCTGATTTTCGGCACACTCGGGGTATGCTGGAGCTTGAACTTAACTCAATCATAAAGTTTTCCGAAGAACCATAAAGAGAATTAGAGTAGCTAGAAACCAGGTAGGAGGGAAAAAGAGGACGAGAGAGAAGGTCCCTAGGGAGTCCCAACCCACGAACTCCCGATATGCTCATAAGATTCCATCCCTATAGGAACCCAACCTTCACCCTTGTCTTTTTCCAACGTCTCAATTCCACCTCACCCAACTTGGCCACACTTGCCAACCTAATTTGGCTTCTCCCAACAATTTGGCATCAACAACAGTAGATTCGACGAATTTCAGTACCCCCAAAAGTTTATACCCAATATATAAAGCATACGAACTTCGAAAGCTTGTAACTTTCTTGTCCGTGCTCCAATCAGACGATTCTTGGCTTGCCAGAAAGCTCTTGAGCAGAGCAGTCACCTCAGGTATCTGTTGAAGCCAAATAACATTCAGACACACTCAGAAAATCCAAACCATACCGAACAGAAATTCTTATGCACGCTCACACCACGCACGCATCGTGCGAACATAAGATTGGGGCAGATAGGCGTGAATGCAAATGATTGCATCACACAACACTTCTGTCCAAACCCGATTTACGCCTCAGCCACACCACCTTCTTGGCCCCATGATGAAGGGTCATGTGCTCTGTGTTGCACGATGACAGCCCCACCTCATTCTGCTTCTTGCTGTGCCAGCTCACTGCACCACCTCCAAACAGGCACACATAATCTCCAATGCTGGTGCCATCCGCCTTCACAGAGTTGAAGCTAGCGTCAGTGTAGCAAGTCAAGAACATCTCCCCCTTACCCAAATAAGTTGCACCCCTCTACATTCCATTTACACCCAAATGCATTTGCACACGCATACTCGTACAAACAGACGGCAGGATGTCGTGCAATGTGCATTTGCACATAACATTATTCGACGGCGGAATGCTACCCGAGTCAACGCTAGTATGCTAGCACTCCAACGCTAGGCAAACGCTGTCCGAGCCATAACTTTGTAATGGCAGAACTTTTCGCGAGGCAACTTGGCTTATTTTAAAGCTCTTGGAGCGAGCTTCGTTATAGCGACTTCTCAGCTTAATCCGATCGATGAGCTGCACGGCACGCTGCGCAACGTTCAAGGTACTCTTGTTATTTTGGCTAAGTCATTCTTAACTCCTCTCTCTACAAACTCGGACCCGAGGATAGGGGCTGGTCTTGTACCAGGCACCCAGGGACCCTTGGAGGTAACCCCGAGGAGAGGTTTTAAGTTTGATAAAGTCTTAATGTTGGGTGCAAATGCACATTGCACGACATCCTGCCGTCTGTTTGTACGAGTATGCGTGTGCGAATGCATTTGGGTGTGAATGGAATGTTCGTGTGTTTGTTTGCTTTCGCAATTTTCGCTTGATGCATTTACAGGTACTCGCGCGATGTGCGCTTCGGCACAACATTGTACGCGCTATGAACAGTGCAAGCAGAAAGGACGAGCCCGCAAAGGAACCCAAGATGGAAGCTTTGCGGTTCGGTTGAATTGATTGCGCAGATTCAGTTATATCCAACTCGAAATTGTACTGTTTTGCTTGGTTGACTATAGTGTAGCAGGGCAGGCACTATAGGGGTACAATTTAGGTGAAGGTTGGATGTTGCTTGTCTGTATCTGCATGCTACAGGGCCAGGGGAAACCAGCGGAACCAGCATTTGGCTGGTTGGGCAAAGACAAAACAGGTTCTGTTTTTAGAACCTGAACCTGGTTGTTGTTTTCCCAGGTTGGAAAAACAGAACCAGAGGTTGTTTACCAACCTACCACCTGCTATTTTGTCCAGCCAGGTTGGTTCTGTTGCTTGGAATTATTTGGGATCATCCCTGGTTGTTCCCAGGTTGATTCCCAAGGTCCTTGCTAGCTAGAACTATTTAGTCCTCTGATTTTACCTGGATATAGTCAATTGATTCAAGCGAATTCCTTCCTCGCTGGAGTTTCGTTTCTACGCGGTTCGTTGGCGGAATGCTACCCGAGTCAACGCTAGTACGCTAGCACTCTAATGCTAGGCAAACACCGTCCGAGCCATAACTTAGTAATGGCAGAACTTTTCGCGAGGAAACTTGGCTCATTTTAAAGCTCTTGGAGCGAGCTTCGATATAGCGAATTCTCAGCTTAATCCGATCGACGGTCTGCACGGCACGCTGCGCGACGTTCAAGATACTCTTGCTGTTTTGACTAAGTCCTTCTTGATCCCTCTCTCTACAAACTCGGACCCGAGGATAGGGGCTGGTCTTGTACCAGGCACCCAGGGACCCTTGGAGGTGACCCCGAGGAGAGGTTTTAAGTTTGATTAAGTCCTAATAGCTTGAGTTTATTAGGCCCTTACACCAACACTTAATAGCCTGAGTTTATTAGGCCCTTACACCAACAAGCTGGTATCAGAGCTGCGTTATAGTGATCCTCGTTATAGGTAGCTATGGCGGGCAACACCTCGGCGGGAGCTGGTGAATCTTCAGCCCAAGATCGTAGTGGCAGCCAAGATTCTGGTGTTTCGGCGCCAAGGGGAGCGCGAACCAACCAGAGCTCGCTGATTAAGGTGGTGCTGAAGAATTTCACCGTCGAGAAGTTCAATTGTGAGGGCTATGATGATTGGGCCTGGAAAATGCAGCTTTACTTCCGTCAGATTGGATTGCTGAAACTAATGATTGGGGAAGAGCCTAGACCGAGTGACCCCGCGCTGCAAGAAGAATGGGACGAGCGCGCATCGGCAGGCTACTACTTGATGCCACAGAGTTTGGAGCTGAACCAGCGTCACCACGTCATGCACCTGCTGCCGGAGGTTGATTGCGGTCCAAAGGCGTGGACCGTGCTGAAGGAGCTGCACGCTCCTACCTCCGTCGCCGCGACGCTCATGATGGAAAGGGAACTGTCCGCGTTGCGATTGAGCGAGGGAGAGCCGGTGCAACCAGTTCTGGACAAGATGCGCGACCTCTACGCGAAGTTGGCGACCGCGGGAATTACCTACCCGGAGCAGACCAAGTGCCTGAAGATGCTCTCGCTGCTGCCGGAATCGTGGCTTCAATTCACGAGCGGATTGAGCCTGCCGCAGAACAAGAGCTCGTGGACGCTCGAGTGCGTGCGGAAGAGAACTTCCGTCGCCGCCAACTGAGGGGTGGAGACGACGGCAGCAGCGGCTACGGGATGCAAGGGAACCGACGTGGCAGAGGACGTGGCTTCGGTGGTGCTGGGCGCGGTGCAAAGAAGGACGACGACTCCAACGACCAACAAGGAGGTACCGGTTGGGGTCGCGGTGCGAAATCTGGACGTGGGGGCAAGTCAGGTGCTGGTGGCAAAATGAAAGGGAGTTGCTGGTATTGTGAGAAGGAGGGGCACCCCTGGTTTTTGTGCTATAAGAAACCCGATGGATGGACCCCCCAGAATCGTCAACAGGATGGCGGCGCGCGAAGGAACCAGAAAAACGGCGCGAACATGGTCGTTGATTCGTCCGACAACAACCCGAAGAGCAACGGTGGTGCGGAGAAGAAGAAGGAGCGCACCGCGGGCCAGTTCTTAAATATCGAAGAGCAGGGGGAGCAAGGAGACGCCTCTGCCAAGGTTGGAGCATGTTGGGTGCAAATGCACATTGCACGACATCCTGCCGTCTGTTTGTACGAGTATGCGTGTGCGAATGCATTTGCGTGTGAATGGTGTGTTCGTGTGTTTGTTTGCTTTCGCATTTTTCGCTTGATGCATTTGCAGGTACTCGCGCAATGTGCGCTTTGGCACAACATTGTATGCGCTATGAACAGTGCAAGCAGGAAGGACGAGCTCGCAAAGGAACCCAAGATGGAAGCTTTGCAGTTCGGTTGAGTTGATTGCGCAGATTCAGTTCTATCCAACTCGGAATTGTACTGTTTTGTTTGGTTAACTATAGTGTAGCAGGGAAGGCACTAAAGGGGTACAATTTAGGTGAAGGTTGGATGTTGTTTGTCTGTATCTGCATGCTACAAGGCCAGGGGAAACCAGCGGAACCAGCATTTGGCTGGTTGGGCAAAGACAAAACAGGTTCTGTTTTTAGAACCTGAATCTGGTTGTTGTTTTCCCAGGTTGGAAAAACAGAACCAGAGGTTGTTTACCAACCTACCACCTGCTATTTTGTCCAGCCAGGTTGGTTCTGTTGCTTGGAATTATTTGGGATCATCCCTGGTTGTTCCCAGGTTGATTCCCAAGGTCCTTGCTAGCTAGAACTATTTAATCCTTCTCTGTTTGTACCTGAATATAGTCAAATTGATTCAAGCGAATTCCTTCCTCGCTGGAATTTCGTTTCTGCGCTATTCGACGGCGGAATGCTACCCGAGTCAACGCTAGTATGCTAGCACTCCAACGCTAGGCAAACGCTGTCCGAGCCATAACTTAGTAATGGCAGAACTTTTCGCGAGGAAACTTGGCTCATTTTAAAGCTCTTGGAGCGAGCTTCGATATAGCGAATTCTCAGCTTAATCGGATCGACGGTCTGCACGGCACGCTGCGCGACGTTCAAGGTACTCTTGCTGTTTTGACTAAGTCCTTCTTGATCCCTCTCTCTACAAACTCGGACCCGAGGATAGGGGCTGGTCTTGTACCAGGCACCCAGGGACCCTTGGAGGTGACCCCGAGGAGAGGTTTTAAGTTTGATTAAGTCCTAATAGCTTGAGTTTATTAGGCCCTTACACCAACAAGCTGGTATCAGAGCAGCGTTATAGTGATCCTCGTTATAGGTAGCTATGGCGGGCAACACCTCGGCGGGAGCTGGTGAATCTTCAGCCCAAGATCGTAGCGGCAGCCAAGATTCTGGTCTTTCAGCGCCAAGGGGAGCGCGAACAAACCAGGGCTCGCTTGTCAAGGAGGTGCTGAAGAATTTCACCGTCGAGAAGTTCAATGGTGAGGGCTATGATGATTGGGCCTGGAAAATGCAATTATATTTCCGTCAGATCGGTTTGCTGAAACTAATGATTGGGGAGGAGCCTAGACCGAGTGACCCCACGCTGCAGGAAGATTGGGACGAGCGCTCCTCGGCTGGCTACTATTTGATGTCGCAGAGTTTGGAGCTGAACCAGCGTCACCACGTCATGCACCTGCTGCCGGAGGTTGAATGCGGTCCGAAGGCGTGGACCGTGTTGAAGGAGCTGCACGCCCCGACCTCCGTTGTCGCAACGTTGATGCTGGAGAGGGAGCTGTCCGCGTTGCGCCTGAGCGAGGGAGAGCCGGTGCAACCAGTCCTGGACAAGATGCGCGACCTCTACGCGAAGTTGGCGACCGCGGGAATCACCTACCCGGAGCAGACCAAGTGCTTGAAGATGCTCTCGCTGCTGCCAGAATCGTGGCTTCAATTTACGAGCGGATTGAGCCTGCCGCAGAACCAGAGCTTGTGGACGCTCGAGTGGGTGCGGACGAAGATTCTGGAGGAGGACTTCCGTCGCCGCCAACTGAGGGGTGGAGACGACGGCAGCAGCGGCTACGGGATGCAAGGGAGCCGACGTGGCAGAGGACGTGGCTTCGGTGGTGCTGGACGCGGTGCAAAGAAAGACGACGACTCCAACGACCAACAAGGAGGTACCGGTTGGGGTCGCGGTGCGAAATCTGGACGTGGGGGCAAGTCGGGTGCTGGTGGCAAAATGAAAGGGAGTTGCTGGTATTGTGAGAAGGAAGGGCACCCCTGGTTTTTGTGCTATAAGAAACCCGATGGATGGACCCCCCAGAATCGTCACCAGGATGGCGGCGCGCGGAGGAACCAGAAAAACGGCGCCAACATGGTCGCTGATTCGTCCGACAACAACCCGAAGGGCAACGGCGGTGCGGAGAAGAAGAAGGAGCGCACCGCGGGCCAATTCTTCCATGTAGGAGACAAGGGGGAGCAAGGAGACGCCTCTGCCAAAGTTGGAGCAGAGCTGCACCCCCTAGACTATTGGGTGTTGGACACAGGCGCTGCTTGGACGATGACGCCGCGCAAGGACCTGCTGGACGAAGTACGAGCTGCACCGATCAATGAAGTGTGCTCCGCCTCTGGACACATGTTGAAGGTGGCTGGTGCGGGACGAGCTGCGTTTAAGGGAGCGGATGGCAAGCCGGTGGTGCTGCACGACGTTCTCTTCGTCCCCGACCTGAAGGCCAACCTTATCTCCCTCCGTAAGCTTGGCAAGGCTGGGGTGAACACCAACACGGATGGGGCACGCACTTATAAGGGGAAGCTGGGCAATCGGGTGCTTTGGGATCTGCACGAGAGCAAGGACGTATACAGATCTATGTGGCAGCTGCCGGCCCTGGCGTGGCATGGTGGGGGGCAGGCTGGAGAGGGGTCTGCATCCCAGGGGGAGTGCAATGCCGTTGGAGGGGTTGGTGTGAAAGTGTCGGCCAGATCTGGGGAGACAGATTGGGCAACGGCACACCGACGCTTAGGGCATGTGGCAATGCCTTTGCTGAAGCAGCTGGAGAAGGATGGAGCCGTTAAGGGTCTGAAGTTGAACGGACAGCCACCCGATGACAACTGTGAAATCTGTTTGCTTTCAAAGTTCACCCGTTTCCCTTTCCATAGTGTGGCTGGCAGGAGCAAGAAGCCTTTGGAGCTGGTCCACATGGACTTGGTGGGGCCACTGCCGGTGCAAGGGCACAAGGGGGAGCGGTATTTTCTTACAATTGTGGATGACTGGAGCAGGCTGATGTGGGCGTATCCGCTGAAGCAGAAGGACCACGCCGCCTCCACGATACGGGACGATTGGCTGCCATTCATGGAGAAGCAGGCGGAGTGTGTAGTGAAGCGGATTAGGACAGACCGGGGTGGTGAGTTCCTTGGAGCTGAAATGACGGCCTGGCTCAAGAAGCAGGGCATCCAGAGAGAGCTGACCACGGCTTATACCCCACAGTCCAATGGTGTAGCAGAACGGGCAAACCGGACCATTCTGGAGACAGCTAGGGCGCTGCTCATAGAATCTGGGCTGAGCAATTCTATGTGGCCTCATGCTGTCCGGCACGCCACCGTTGCTAGGAACAGGGTGCTCACCAAGGTTGGGGATGACTCGTGGGTGCCGTTGGAGAGGTGGCTTGGGAGGAAGCCGCCGGTGGACATGCTGAGGGTGTTCGGTTGCATGGCAGTCGCCCACGTCCCCAAGACCTACCGCAGTAAGTTGGGGGCGAGTGCAATCTGGTGTGTGCATTTGGGGCTGGCTGCTGAGAGCAAGGGATGGCTGCTGTGGGAACCATCCAAGGGTGTGTTGTTTGACAGCAGGGATGTGAAATTCATTGAGGGCATGATGTATGGGAGCTGGGAGAAACAGCCGGAGGCAAGGGTGTCCCAGCATATGGAGCAGATCACCATGCAGCTGGACCTGACTCCTAGTGTGTGGGAGGAGGGAGAGGAGGCAGCTGCTGGAAATGGTGATGGAGAGAAGATACAGGAGGCATCTGCTGGTGGAGAAAATGGTGTGGAAACTGGCGGCAGCACTAGTGGAGCTGCTGGACCCGAGGGAGGAGAGAAGCAGCAGGGAAAAACTAAGAAGCCGAAGGGTGTCGTTATGAAGGGATGGGAGACACCCGTCTCCAGGCCAGGACGTACCCGTATGGCTACTAAGAAGCTGACTGCAGGAACTGATGCAGCAGAGCAGCAGCTAGGGACCGAAGAGGCATTGCTGATTCTACCTCATGGCTATGACCCGGATGAGGAGGACGAGCCTGCGTACTGTTTTCTTGCCCCTGCACCAGAGGAACCAGCTAGCATGGAGGAGGCATTAGCTGGACCAGATAGGGACAAGTGGCTGGCTTCTAGGGATGCTGAGTACCAGAGTCTGCTGGAGAATAGGACATGGGATCTGGTGGTGCTGCCTGATGGGAAGAAAGCGATACAATGCAAGTGGGTGCTGAGGATCAAGACCGATGACAAGGGGCAGGTCACCATCTACAAGAGTAGGCTGGTGGCGAAGGGGTTTATGCAGAAGGAGAAGCAGGACTTCAACGAGATCTTTGCTCCCACTGCCAAACCCCCTACCCTCCGTGTCTTGTTGGCAGATGCAGCTGTTAGTGGGAAATTCATCATTCAGATGGATATTTCAACGGCATTCCTGAATGGGATTTTAGAGGAGGATGTGTACATGACGCAGCCGCCTGGGTATGAGGATGGTACGGGCAGGGTGTGCAAGCTCAACAAGTCCATCTACGGCTTGAAGCAGGCGCCACGCTGCTGGTACCAGAAGTTGGCAGCTGTTTTAGAGGAGATGGGATTCAGGACCAGCAGCTGTGATGAGAGCCTCTTTCTCAAGGGCGAGGGGGAGAAGCTGGTGCTGTTTCTGGTCTATGTGGACGACATTCTTCTCTTCAGCAGCAGCATGAAGGAGATCCAGAAAGTGCAGCAGCAACTGATGGAAAACTTCAAGTGCAAGAACCTTGGGGAGGTAAAGTACTACCTCGGGATGCACATGGAGAGGGATCCAGATCACAGGTGGTTGAAGCTGCACCAGGAGAAGTTCATCAAGGAGCTGGGGGAGAAGTATGGGATTGAGAATGAGCGCAAGGTTGCAACTCCCCTGCCAGCAGAATTCAAGCTTGTGAAGGCTGCAGAGGATGAAGGGGTTGAAGCTGAAGAGCAGCAGCAATTTCAGTCCTTGGTGGGCAGCCTCTTGTACGCAGCAGTTCACACGAGGCCCGACATCTCTTTCTCGGTTGGGCAGCTGGCTAGGGTGGTGCAGAATCCATCAGAGGAGCAGGTGGATGCAGCTGAGCGTGTGGTGAAGTACCTGAACTCTCACCCAAGCATTGGAGTTCAATACTCCGCATCTGCACAGGTGAAGCAGAAAGGGGTGGAGGTGCTGAAAGAGAAGGGGGAGAGGCTTGGAGAAGGCAAGCTATTTCTCACTTGCTTTACCGATGCTACGTGGGCTTCTGAGAAGGAGGATTCCTCATCTGTGGGAGGATACATCTGCGTAGTTGGGGGAGGACCTGTTAGTTGGAGGTCCAAGAAGCAGACGAAGACGGCACTCTCTTCCGTAGAATCAGAGTACATGGCGATGTTCCATGGGGTGAAGGAGGTGATTTGGCTGAGGAGGCTGTTAGAGGAGATTGGCCAGGAGCAGAAAGTTGCTACGCCGCTATTTTGTGATAGCAAGGGGGCTCTTGGGATGGCCAGAAACGCTGTGCTTCATGGGCTGAACAAGCACATGCGTATCAAGTGGCACTGGCTGCGTAAGGAGGTGAAGAGGGGGACGGTGCATCCGATCTACATCAAGACTCACCAGCAGCCAGCAGACTTTCTCACCAAGAGGCTTGCGGATGAGCCTCATTGGCGTTGTGTGCGCATGAGTGGAATGAGCATGAACTAGCATGGAATGACGGGGATGCAGCCGGCAGGCTGAGGGGGAGTGTGTTGGGTGCAAATGCACATTGCACGACATCCTGCCGTCTGTTTGTACGAGTATGCGTGTGCGAATGCATTTGCGTGTGAATGGTGTGTTCGTGTGTTTGTTTGCTTTCGCATTTTTCGCTTGATGCATTTGCAGGTACTCGCGCAATGTGCGCTTCGGCACAACATTGTATGCGCTATGAACAGTGCAAGCAGAAAGGACGAGCTCGCAAAGGAACCCAAGATGGAAGCTTTGCAGTTCGGTTGAGTTGATTGCGCAGATTCAGTTCTATCCAACTCGGAATTGTACTGTTTTGTTTGGTTAACTATAGTGTAGCAGGGAAGGCACTATAGGGGTACAATTTAGGTGAAGGTTGGATGTTGTTTGTCTGTATCTGCATGCTACAAGGCCAGGGGAAACCAGCGGAACCAACATTTGGCTGGTTGGGCAAAGACAAAACAGGTTCTGTTTTTAGAACCTGAACCTGGTTGTTGTTTTCCCAGGTTGGAAAAACAGAACCAGAGGTTGTTTACCAACCTACCACCTGCTATTTTGTCCAGCCAGGTTGGTTCTGTTGCTTGGAATTATTTGGGATCATCCCTGGTTGTTCCCAGGTTGATTCCCAAGGTCCTTGCTAGCTAGAACTATTTAATCCTTCTCTGTTTGTACCTGAATATAGTCAAATTGATTCAAGCGAATTCCTTCATCGCTGGAATTTCGTTTCTGCGCTATTCGACGGCGGAATGCTACCCGAGTCAACGCTAGTATGCTAGCACTCCAACGCTAGGCAAACGCTGTCCGAGCCATAACTTAGTAATGGCAGAACTTTTCGCGAGGCAACTTGGCTCATTTTAAAGCTCTTGGAGCGAGCTTCGATATAGCGAATTCTCAGCTTAATCCGACCGACGGTCTGCACGGCACGCTGCGCGACGTTCAAGGTACTCTTGCTGTTTTGACTAAGTCCTTCTTGATCCCTCTCTCTACAAACTCGGACCCAAGGATAGGGGCTGGTCTTGTACCAGGCACCCAGGGACCCTTGGAGGTGACCCCGAGGAGAGGTTTTAAATTTGATTAAGTCTTAATAGCTTGAGTTTATTAGGCCCTTACACCAACAAGTAAAGCTGCATTTTCCAGGCCCAATCATCATAGCCCTCACCATTGAACTTCTTGACGGTGAAATTCTTCAACACCTCCTTGATCAGCGAGCCCTGGTTTGTTCGCGCTCCCCTTGGCGCTGAAACACCAGAATCTTGGCTGCCGCTACGATCTTGGGCTGAAGATGCACCAACTCCCGCCGAGGTGTTGCCCGCCATAGCTACCTATACCGAGGATCACTATAACGCAGCTCTGATACCAGCTTGTTGATGTAAGGGCCTAATAAACTCAAGCTATTGAGACTTAATCAAACTTAAAACCTCTCCTCGGGGTCACCTCCAAAGGTCCCTGGGTGCCTGGTACAAGACCAGCCCCTATTCTCGGGTCCGAGTTTGTAGAGAGAGGAGTCAAGAAAGACTTAGCCAAAATAACAAGAGTACCTTGAACGTCGCACAGCGTGCCGTGCAGACCGTCGATCGGATTAAGCTGCACGAAGTCGCTATATCGAAGCTCGCTCCAAGAGCTTTAAAATAAGCCAAGTTGCCTCGCGAAAAGTTCTGCCATTACAAAGTTATGGCTCGGACAGCGTTTGCCTAGCGTTGGGGTGCTAGCATACTAGCGTTGACTCGGGTAGCATTCCGCCGTCGAATAGCGCAGAAACGAAACTCCAGCGAGGAAGGAATTCGCTTGAATCAATTGACTATATTTAGTTACAAGCAGAGAAGGATTAATTAGTTCTAGCTAGCAAGGACCTTGGGAATCAACCTGGGAACAACCAGGGATGATCCCAAATTATTCCAAGCAACAGAACCAACCTGGCTGGACAAAGTAGCAGGTGGTATGTTGGTAAACAACCTCTGGTTCTGTTTTTCCAACCTGGGAAAACAACAACCAGGTTCAGGTTCTAAAAACAGAACCTGTTTTGTCTTTGCCCAACCAGCCAAATGCTGGTTCCGCTGGTTTCCCCTGGCCCTGTAGCATGCAGATACAGACAAGCAACATCCAACCTTCACCTAAATTGTACCCCTATAGTGCCTGCCCTGCTACACTATAGTCAACCAAGCAAAACAGTACAATTTCAAGTTGGATAGAACTGAATCTGCGCAATCAACTCAATCGAACTGCAAAGCTTCCATCTTGGGCTCCTTTGCGAGCTCGTCCTTTCTGCTTGCACTGTTCATAGCGCGTACAATGTTGTGCCGAAGCGCACATTGCGCGAGTACCTGCAAATGCATCAAGCAAAAATTGTGAAAGCAAACAAATATACGAACATTTCATTCACACCCAAATGCATTCGCATACGCATACTCGTACAAACAGACGGCAGGATGTCGTGCAATATGAATTTGCACCCAACACACCCCCCCTCAGCCTGCCGGCTGCATCCCTATCATTCCATGCTAGTTCATACTTATTCCACTCATACGCACACAACGCCAATTTTGTTCATCCGCAAGCCGCTTGGTGAGGAAATCTGCTGGCTGCTGGTGAGTATTGATGTAGATCGGATTCACGTTCCCCTCTTCACCTCCTTACGCAGCCAGTGCCACTTGATACGCATATGCTTGTTCAGCCCATGAACCACATCGTTCCTGACCTTCCAAGAGCCCCCTTGCTATCACCAAACAGCGTAGTAGCAACCTTCTGCTCTAACAGCCTCCTCAGCCAAATCACCTCCTTCACCCCATGGAACATCGCCATGTACTCTGATTCTACGGAAGAGAGTGTCGTCTCCGTCTGCTTCTTGGACCTCCAACTAACAGGTCCTCCCCCAACTACGCAGATGTATCCTCCCACAGATGAGGAATCCTCCTTCTCATAAGCCCACGTAGCATCGGTAAAGCAAGTTAGAAAGAGCTTGCCTTCTCCAAGCCTCTCCCCCTTCTCTTTCAGCACCTCCACCCCTTCTGCTTCACCTGTGCAGATGCGGAGTATTGAACTCCAATGCTTGGGTGAGAGTTCAGGTACTTCACCACACGCTCAGCTGCATCCACCTGCTCCTCTGATGGATTCTGCACCACCCTAGCCAGCTGCCCAACCAAGAAAGAGATGTCGGGCCTCGTGTGAACTGCTGCGTACAAGAGGCTGCCCACCAAGGACTGAAATTGCTGCTGCTCCTCGGCTTCAACCCCTTCATCCTCTGCAAACCTTCACAAGCTTGAATTCTGCTGGTAGGGGAGTTGCAACCTTGCGCTCATTCTCAATTCCTACTTCTCCCCCAGCTCCTTGATGAACTTCTCCTGGTGCAGCTTCAACCACCTGTGATCAGGATCCTCTCCACGTGCATCCCGAGTAGTACTTTACGTCCCAAGGTTCTTGCACTTGAGTTTCCATCAGTTGCTGCTGCACTTTCTGGGTCTCTTTCATGCTGCTGCTGAAAAGAAGAATGTCGTCCACGTAGACCAGAACAGCACCAGCTTCTCCCCTCGCCCTTAAGAAAGAGGCTCTCATCACAGCTGCTGGTCCTGAATCCCATCTCCTCTAAAACAGCTGCCAACTTCTAGTACCAGCAGCGTGGCGCCTGCTTCAAGCCGTAGATGGACTTGTTGAGTTTGCACACCCTGCACCCCTGCTTCTCCTTCTGCATAAACCCCTTCGCCACCAACCTACTTTGTAGATGGTGACCTGCCCCTTGTCATCGGTCTTGATCCTCGCACCCACTTGCATTGTATCGCATTCTTCCCATCAGGCAGCACCTCCAGATCCATGTCTCATTCTCTAGCAGGTTTGGTACTCTGCATCCCTAGAAGCCAGCCACTTGTCCCTATCTGGTCCAGCTAGTGCCTCCTCCATGCTAGCTGGTTCCTCTGGTGCAGGGGCAAGAAAACAGTACGCAGGTTCGTCCTCCTCATCCGAATCGTAGCCCATGAGGTAGAATCAGCATTGCCTCATCGGTCCCAAGCTGCTGCTCCGCTACACCTGATCCTGCAGTCAGCTTCTTAGTAGCCATACGGGTACGTCCTAGCCTGGAGACGGGTG
Organism: Closterium sp. Yama58-4; assembly: GCA_947470075.1. NCBI lineage: Eukaryota > Viridiplantae > Streptophyta > Zygnematophyceae > Desmidiales > Closteriaceae > Closterium > Closterium sp. Yama58-4. The sequence goes on along the minus strand of CANIUD010000807.1, from coordinate 3,533 downwards.
TCTCCCATCCCCTCATTACGACACCCTTCGGCTTCTTAGTTTTCCCCTGCTGTTGCTCTCCTCCCTTGGATCCGGCAGCTTCACTAGTCTGCTGGCTGCCTTTTGGTGAGAAAGTCTGCTGGCTGCTGGTGAGTCTTGATGTAGATCGGATGCACCGTCCCCCTCTTCACCTCCTTACGCAGCCAGTGCCACTTGATACGCATGTGCTTGTTCAGCCCATGAAGCACAGCGTTTCTGGCCATCCCAAGAGCCCCCTTGCTATCACAAAACAGCGGCGTAGCAACTTTCTGCTCCTGGCCAATCTCCTCTAACAGCCTCCTCAGCCAAATCACCTCCTTCACCCCATGGAACATCGCCATGTACTCTGATTCTACGGAAGAGAGTGCCGTCTCCGTCTGCTTCTTGGACCTCCAACTAACAGGTCCTCCCCCAACTACGCAGATGTATCCTCCCATAGATGAGGAATCCTCCTTCTCAGAAGCCCACGTAGCATCGGTAAAGCAAGTGAGAAATAGCTTGCCTTCTCCAAGCCTCTCCCCCTTCTCTTTCAGCACCTCCACCCCTTTCTGCTTCACCTGTGCAGATGCGGAGTATTGAACTCCAATGCTTGGGTGAGAGTTCAGGTACTTCACCACACGCTCAGCTGCATCCACCTGCTCCTCTGATGGATTCTGCACCACCCTAGCCAGCTGCCCAACCAAGAAAGAGAGATGTCGGGCCTCGTGTGAACTGCTGCGTACAAGAGGCTGCCCACCAAGGACTGAAATTGCTGCTGCTCTTCAGCTTCAACCCCTTCATCCTCTGCAGCCTTCACAAGCTTGAATTCTGCTGGCAGGGGAGTTGCAACCTTGCGCTCATTCTCAATCCCATACTTCTCCCCCAGCTCCTTGATGAACTTCTCCTGGTGCAGCTTCAACCACCTGTGATCTGGATCCCTCTCCACGTGCATCCCGAGGTAGTACTTTACCTCCCCAAGGTTCTTGCACTTGAAGTTTTCCATCAGTTGCTGCTGCACTTTCTGGATCTCCTTCATGCTGCTGTTGAAGAGAAGAATGTCGTCCACATAGACCAGAAACAGCACCAGCTTCTTCCCCTCGCCCTTGAGAAAGAGGCTCTCATCACAGCTGCTGGTCCTGAATCCCATCTCCTCTAAAACAGCTGCCAACCTCTGGTACCAGCAGCGTGGCGCCTGCTTCAAGCCGTAGATGGACTTGTTGAGCTTGCACACCCTGCCCGTACCATCCTCATACCCAGGCGGCTGCGTCATGTACACATCCTCCTCTAAAATCCCATTCAGGAATGCCGTTGAAATATCCATCTGAATGATGAATTTTCCACTAACAGCTGCATCTGCCAACAAGACACGGAGGGTAGGGGGTTTGGCAGTGGAAGCAAAGATCTCGTTGAAGTCCTGCTTCTCCTTCTGCATAAACCCCTTCGCCACCAGCCTACTCTTGTAGATGGTGACCTGCCCCTTGTCATCGGTCTTGATCCTCAGCACCCACTTGCATTGTATCGCTTTCTTCCCATCAGGCAGCACCACCAGATCCCATGTCCTATTCTCCAGCAGACTCTGGTACTCAGCATCCCTAGAAGCCAGCCACTTGTCCCTATCTGGTCCAGCTAATGCCTCCTCCATGCTAGCTGGTTCCTCTGGTGCAGGGGCAAGAAAACAGTACGCAGGCTCATCCTCCTCATCCGGGTCATAGCCATGAGGTAGAATCAGCAATGCCTCTTCGGTCCCTAGCTGCTGCTCTGCTGCATCAGTTCCTGCAGTCAGCTTCTTAGTAGCCATACGGGTACGTCCTGGCCTGGAGACGGGTGTCTCCCATCCCTTCATAACGACACCCTTCGGCTTCTTAGTTTTTCCCTGCTGCTTCTCTCCTCCCTCGGGTCCAGCAGCTCCACTAGTGCTGCCGCCAGTTTCCACACCATTTTCTCCACCAGAAGATGCCTCCTGTACCTTCTCTCCATCACCATTTCCAGCAGCTGCCTCCTCTCCCTCCTCCCACACACTAGGAGTCAGGTCCAGCTGCATGGTGATCTGCTCCATCTGCTGGGACACCCTTGCCTCCGGCTGTTTCTCCCAGCTCCCATACATCATGCCCTCAATGAATTTCACATCCCTGCTGTCAAAAAACACACCCTTGGATGGTTCCCACAGCAGCCATCCCTTGCTCTCAGCAGCCAGCCCCAAATGCACACACCAGATTGCACTCGCCCCCAACTTACTGCGGTAGGTCTTGGGGACGTGGGCGACTGCCATGCAACCGAACACCCTCAGCATGTCCACCGGCGGCTTCCTCCCAAGCCACCTCTCCAACGGCACCCACGAGTCATCCCCAACCTTGGTGAGCACCCTGTTCCTAGCGACAGTGGCGTGCCGGACAGCATGAGGCCACATAGAGTTGCTCAGCCCAGATTCTATGAGCAGCGCCCTAGCTGTCTCCAGAATGGTCCGGTTTGCCCGTTCTGCTACACCATTTGACTGTGGGGTATAAGCCGTGGTCAGCTCTCTCTGGATGCCCTGCTTCTTGAGCCAGGCCGTCATTTCAGCTCCAAGGAACTCACCACCCCGGTCTGTCCTAATCCGCTTCACTACACACTCCGCCTGCTTCTCCACGAATGGCAGCCAATCGTCCCGTATCGTGGAGGCGGCGTGGTCCTTCTGCTTCAGCGGATACGCCCACATCAGCCTGCTCCAGTCATCCACAATTGTAAGAAAATACCCGCTCCCCTTGTGCCCTTGCACCGGCAGCGGCCCCACCAAGTCCATGTGGACCAGCTCCAAAGGCTTCTTGCTCCTGCCAGCCACACTATGGAAAGGGAAACGGGTGAACTTTGAAAGCAAACAGATTTCACAGTTGTCATCGGGTGGCTGTCCGTTCAGCTTCAAACCCTTAACGGCTCCGTCCTTCTCCAGCTGCTTCAGCAAAGGCATTGCCACATGCCCTAAGCGCCGGTGTGCCGTTGCCCAATCTGTCTCCCCAGATCTGGCCGACACTTTCACACCAACCCCTCCAACGGCATTGCACTCCCCCTGGGATGCAGACCCCTCTCCAGCCTGCCCCCCACCATGCCACGCCAGGGCCGGCAGCTGCCACATAGATCTGTACACGTCCTTGCTCTCGTGCAGATCCCAAAGCACCCGATTGCCCAGCTTCCCCTTATAAGTGCGTGCCCCATCCGTGTTGGTGTTCACCCCAGCCTTGCCAAGCTTACGGAGGGAGATAAGGTTGGCCTTCAGGTCGGGGACGAAGAGAACGTCGTGCAGCACCACCGGCTTGCCATCCGCTCCCTTAAACGCAGCTCGTCCCGCACCAGCCACCTTCAACATGTGTCCAGAGGCGGAGCACACTTCATTGATCGGTGCAGCTCGTACTTCGTCCAGCAGGTCCTTGCGCGGCGTCATCGTCCAAGCAGCGCCTGTGTCCAACACCCAATAGTCTAGGGGGTGCAGCTCTGCTCCAACTTTGGCAGAGGCGTCCTTGCTCCCCCTTGTCTCCGACATGGAAGAATTGGCCCCGCGGTGC